>CM039736.1:33598018-34198018 GCA_022539455.1 Dendrobium nobile
TCTACCTTCTCCTTATTAGGAGTGGATTTTAGGTTCGGGCAATATAATTTTATTTGTCTAGGTTTCCTACATTCATAGCAAATCACATCATTTGAAATCTTAACATTCTTATTAAATTTACCTCTATTCCATTGTTGGCGTCTCCTCTACTTCCTTTTAAGTAAGCTCCTAAACTGTTTAGTCATCAAGGCAATGTCATCCTTATCCTCAGGTTATGAAAGATCACTCTCTGACTCCTCCACTTTCAGTGCAATATTCTTCTCCTTTTATTGTTCACCTGCATCAATCTTCCTTTGACTCACTCCTTGATCATAGGCAATTATTGAACTAAGAAGATTATCAATAAATTAAACATTTAAATCTTTAGACTCTGTAATAGAAGTTACTTTTGCATCATAAGCAGTATGTAAATAATAAAGAATTTATTAATCATTTCAGCATTCGTTAGTTACCTACCTAAGGCATACAAAGAAGTAACTATTTGAGTGAATCTTATGTACATGTTAGAAATAGATTCATTAGATTTCATATAAAATAATTTATAGTCATGTAACAAGATATTTAGTCTAGATTATTTTACTTCATAGTCCATTCATAAGTAATACAAAATTTATCTCATATGTCCTTTTAACTTTTGCAAGTGGAAATCCACATGTAGTCTTCTAACTTAAGTGCACAAAAGAAATTATTTAAATATTTTGCATTTAACTGTGCTAAGTCACATTATTCTATAGTTCATTCAACAAAGGGTGTTTCAACTCTAATACCATCAACTAATCTAGTTGATTTTGTATACCCTTATTGAACTAAAATCCACATATGATAATCTAGTGACTGTAAAAATGTAGACATGCATGTTTTTCAAAAATCAAAAGGGATGTTATCAAATAAAGGAGGTCTGGGGATCGAATACCCTTTAGGTGTGTTATGGTTTCTAAAAGTAGCCATGCTCATTTTTTTAAAAAGTAGTCTAAACTTATGGATCTGAAATAAAGCTTTGATACCACTTGTTGATTCTTGCTGAATCTTGAATAGGTTATTTAACCTAAGCTTATGTCCCAAGGCTAACCAGGAGGGGGTGGGTGAATTGGTAATTTTAAAAATTCTTGGATTTTAAAATTTGAAATCAATTGATTAAAAAGGCAAGTTAATTAAAGTTTCAAAAATAAAACTTTTTAACCACAAAATTAAAATAACTTGTAGTAAGTAGTGGAAATTAAAATGACATTAAGATTTATAGTGGTTCGGTCAAATATGGCCTACATTTACTCCCTGAAGACTCCCTCTTCAGGTATTGCACTATTACAAAAGTGACTCTCCTTTTCCCCCATAGTAAGACGGAGAAGCCTTTACAAAACTCTAAGTGATATTGTACAGTACGGTCAATTTAAAAAATATGAATTTTAAACTCTTCCCCGGTGTGTGTGTGTGTACTCAGTTACTTAATTATAATCACACTCTCTCAAACTCAGTAAAATGGAAAATACAGACTTCAATTACAATAAACTCTAAACGGATCTTGATTTGAAGTCTTTAATAATATGGAGTATAATTTTTTCTAAAATATTAGTACACACCAGAGCAAAATAATTCTTTTAAAATATGTTAGGAGAAATAATAATAAAAATAATAATATTTGGAATCATTAAAAACATATAAGTTGTAAGAATATTAAACATGTAAAATTAAGTAGCAACTATCTCAACAACTATTGATGTTATATTTATAAGAGAGTTCATGCTTTTGTTTAATTTCAAAACTTTTCAGAGTACTTCTTTAGATCTCTCTTAGAGTCAATTCTATGAGAGACTATAGAAGTACTATATATAATTATTAAAGTGTTTAGTCAATGTTTGTTTGAGTAACCCATATGTTAAGGAAGGAGTGTAGAGGAGATACATTGATCCTTTCTGGTGATATCACTCTCTTGTATTTTTTTTCCTCCATGATTTCAATGAAAATGAGTTCATTTATCTCTTATTCTATATCTGACTAATTCTCTAATTTTGGATTGATGATGCAGAGAACATATTAAATACTAATGAAGATTCTTATACTATAAAGTTAAAGGATGTTTTCAATATTTTTCTATTCTTTATTTAATGTATATAGTGGTCATATGTTAGTTAAAACCTAGTGTGATGTATAGTCTTGACAGAGGAATGGAAAAATAACCACAAATATTAATATAGTATATTTGCATACCTAGACATAGGATGTAAAATATGCTAGGTTTCTAAGAAGATGATATAACTATATGAGGTCAGTATATATCCTTTTCACCCTTACAAGCTCGAGAGAAATCTAGAGATGTATATGCTCTTAATCATATTACAAATAAGAATGTCATTAGGAAAAATATGTAATTTATATTCATCAATCCAAAATATTTTATTTAAATATTGCATCCATTATTTTTACTATTTTTATTTAGTGATTGAATCTTCACAATCAATATTTTTATTTAAGTAGGATAATTTTATAATTAGAGTAAGCGGTAGTAGTTGATTGCTAAGAAGCTTACTTTTTCTTCGGTTCGATGTTATACTCTATCACTGTATTATTTGTTTCGGCACATATGCTTATGTATAGAAAGTTTGGGGGGGGGGGTTGTTATTTTTTTATATCAAAGAAAACATAAGTATTTTTAGGGGAGTTAGAGCCTTAAAAATTTTTTTAATTCAAAAGTACACTCCCCAGCCCCCATCAACATAACAGTCTATAAGTTGTGAAAATGAACACAGTTACATATCTCGCTTGAAAAAAATACTAATAATTATCTTAACCAGTCACCTTATTATTATTTAATTTGAATTTATATGTTATAAATATAATCATTGACTTTTGAGTCCTAAATTAAATAATGTAGCTTAAAGATTATATGTGTTTGTAGTTATAATTGAAATTTTATTAGTTCACCATCATTTGTACTAGTTCTTCAATCTTACCCTTTATGAATTAAGTATAAGATTGCAGTCATACTCTAAACTTTTAACTTATACTAATTTTTTAATGTACTCTCACTTCTTCTTTTCTTTTTTTAGAACTCTTTTCAAATTTTCTTTTTATTATTATAAAGTATATAATTAATGATTTTGAATATCAATTTTACTTAAAATCTTTTTACAATCTTTAATGCGCTTAATGTAAGAATTTAATAAGATTACTAATTCCAAATTTTAATTGTTATGGTTTTTAATTTTAATCTACCCAGATCTATTCTTTAACCTTAATTATTCATCTTTAATTCAAAAGTCAATGTATAAATGATAACTTATAAATTCATGTTAAGTTAATAATTTAAATGATCTTAGTTAGTTAATTATTAGCTTTTTCAATCCATAAATTATAAAGCAGTATTCATTTGAACTATGATCTAGAATTTTATTGTTATCCTAATTTTATATAATTTTAAAATTTTATTTTATTAGGGTTACTTAAATAATTAGAATGCGAAGATTTTAATGGATGATAATATAATAATATATGTATAAAGAGAATTTAATCAAATCTAAATAAAAACACACATGAACATTTATAAATGCACGAGTTTTCATATAAATAATAGAAAGGTGCAAAAACATGTGATATAAATAAAACTAAAATAAAGGGTACAATATAACAAGAAGCACTACTACATTTGTAGTGGCTCTCATTACCTTATCTCCAATCATTGCCTCACTATAAACATGAAATTCCTTCACATTACAGAAATCTCCCCAAAGCAAAGACATATAATAAAATAAGAGTAGTATTCACACACACTCTCTCTCTTAACTAAAATAAATATATAAAATGAAAACTCCTTTTATGCTTATTCAGGTTATTTTTTTATTCCTTATACTTCTCATCCACAAGGTTTTAATTTGTGACTATTAACCTTGAAGAAGTGAAAAGTTTGTTTATCTTAAATCCTTATGGCACCATTATGATATACTATAATAATAGTAAAATGGCTAGTCCATCTAGATTTAAGTTTTTCATGTAATATTTCTTCCTATAGTTAAAAAGCATGACATCTTGACTAGGAGAAAATTCATGATCTAAAACTTCTTACCCATGCATCTTCTTCATTTCTATGTTGTAGATTTCTGTATCTTCATAAACTTCATTTCAAAATCCATGAAATTTATCAATTATTACAGAATTATGCATATTTTGAATAGGGAAGGAATTTCATTATTTAAGTGCATTTCACTTCTTCTTTATAATGAATGATTCGCTTCTTTCCATCCATTGCTTTAAAATTCAAGAATAAAAATGAGAACACTCAATAATAATTCACACAAGAAGAACTTTCATGGATAGAAAATTAAACTTTTAACTTACCTTTTTATAATTTTCATGGGCACAGTGGCACCAAAATTTGAATTTTAAATTACTGCGGCACAGCCAAGCACAATAGTGCTATAATCAACACTGCGACACTCCTTTCACTCTCTCAGTTTTTTTGTTAACGAGAAAACTTACTTCTACTAAATCTATTCTAGTAATCACACAAAAATCAAAAGTTAGATTGCCTCCCATGCGACACTAAGTTTATAATCTTTAGCCAGACTTGACTAAATGTATCAATTTGGTTGGGATGTATTACTACCATTCTTCAAAAGATTTTTACTAAGATTATTTTTTTTCTTTTTCCTTTGACTTAACTTTAGTAATAATAGGCAATGATTGAAGAGGTCTACTACTGGCTTAAATTGCAAGCTGACTTAATTAAGTTTCCTAATTTTTAAAAGAAGTCGTTTGATTTTGAAATTGAGTCCCTAACTACATCACTAAATCATCAAATGTACTTCCAAACTAATTGCTTTTACTAAATCCTTGAATATATCAATTTCTAGGGTTAATAATAGGTTGTTGAGGTTTATTCCAATTTACTCCTTGATTATTTTAACCAGAATTCATTTGATTATTACCATCAATAATATTTGACCAATTAAAATTAGTATGGTTCCTCAAACCTGAATTAAATATATTAGAGTAATGATTAGTTTATCTTCCAATCATATTAATATTTTCAATCCATTGCACATTATTATTTTCAATTAATTTTTTTTCCTATAATTCCATAGATGATCAGTTCATAATTTTAAATTTACTCCTATTATGCTCAAATTTTTAGAAATTATTACAGCTTATGCAGTAATTATATTACATTTATAAATTCCTGCTACTAGGTTAGGATTTATCTTATTAGTATACGACTGGAAATTATTAGTAGTTATTTCCTCTATTAATTCATATGCATCCTCAAATGGCTTAGACATTAATAATCTTTCAGTTGCAGCATCTATGATTACTCTAAGAGATTCTACTAATCTATTATAAAATATTTGAATATTCAACCAATCTGGTAAAGCATAGTGAAGGCATTTCCTTAATCTCTCCCAACACTCATAATTTAATTCTACTTTAAACTGGGTAAAATAAGCTGAATCATTTCTAAGTTTGGCAATTTTTGAAGGTGAGAAATACATAGCAAGAGACTTATGATCTAACACATTCCAAGTGGTTATAGAGCTAAAGAGTTCAACCACATCTTAACTTTATCTATTAGAAAAAATATGAACAATCTAAGTCTAATAGCATCATCACTGATATCATTTTACTTAAATCATACACAAATGTCTAAAAAACTGGCGAAAAATGAATTAAGATCTTCAACAAGAGTTCCTCCAAACTAAGAATTTTGAACCATTTTAATTAAGGTAGGTTTTAATTCAAAATTATTAGCTTCGATCATAAGTCTATTAATACACTGATGAATTCTATCTACTAAAGTGTTAGAATATTCCCTAAGAGGTTTAGAATAATCTTGATCAAGTATATGTTCAATAATTTTCATAATTTTTTTAGTTTTTAAAATTTTTGAAAGTTTTTTTTTAGAGTAAAAAAATAATGTTTTCTTTCTATGTATATAAAGTATGCAACCGAATGTGCTGGGAAGTGACGAAAAGAATTTGCTGTCAGCCGAATTCTCCAAAGAGGAACTGGATCTTGGTATCAAAAATCTAGAAGCTAATATCTCTCATGGAGTGGATGTTATTTCCTATACCTTTATTAAATATAATTAGCAAATTATCATGAATGATGCTTGGGATGCCATTAGTCTTTTTTTCAAATTTGGAAATATGTGTGATGAATGGAAAAAAACTTTAGTTATTCTTCTTCCGAAATCCAACAATCCGGTCTATCTTGCTCATTATAGACCTATTAGCCTTTGTTTATCAATCTATAAGACTGTGGCTAAAATGTTGTTAAATAGAATGAAAAGTTTTTTTCCCAAAAATTATTTCTGAAGAACAAGCGGCCTTTGTTAGAGGTCGTTCTTTATCAAACCATATCTTACTTGCCCAAGATATTTCAATAGATTTAAATATTCGAAAGCAAGAAAGGGTATGATGGCTATTAAGATAGATATGGATCAGGCTTATGATAGCATGAGCTGTTCAACTTTGGAAAAAGTTCTCTCTATATTTGGTTTTCCTGATTGTTTCAGTAATCTGCTTTTACAATGTATTCAAAAACTGAAATTCTCTATTATGGTGAATGGATGCAATTCAAATTGGATAAAAGGAGAAAGTGGGTTTAAACAAAGTTGTCCTTTATCTCCCTATCTATTTATCTTGTGCTCACAATTACTCTCGGATGCATTTTCTCAAAGAAGGAAGAAAATAGGTACTAAGATTTTTGCAAATGCTAAAAGAATAACTCATTTGCAGCATGCAGATGATATCATTATTTTTTTGGAAGCAAATATTAAAAGTATAAAGAGAGTTGACAAAATTCTAAAGAATTATGGGATCTAAGTCCTGCCAAACTATTAATTCCAAAAAATATGCCATCTTGTTTGGGAAATATGTTAAAAGAAGGAGAAAAAGTTCTATTTCCATAATTTTGAAATTTAAAGTGGTCAATGAGATGAACTATCTCGGTATTAAAGTGGTATTGAGAAGGTTGATATTTGCATATTTTCAAAGCTTATTGGAGATGGCTTCTAGTAAACTAGATATTTGGGGAAATAAATATATTTCATTTGCTGGGAAGTTATTACTTCTAAAATCTATTTTTTTCTCTATCACTACTTTTGTATCTACACATTCTCTTGTCCCTATGGGGGTCTTAAATGACATTGATAGAATGGGTAGAGATTTTTTATGGCAAAAGCAAGGAGGGGAATTTGGGCTTCATTATGTTGCTTGGGATGTGTTATGTAGACCCAAAGTATATGGTGGACAAGGAGTTATTTCATCTTCTCAAAGAGTTGGCCCCTTGAGGGCTAAATTTGCTTGGAACTTCATCAATAATCCTTCAACTCTTCTTAATAGATCCTTAATTTCCAAATATGGTAGAGATATTTAGAATTATGGAAATAATATCTCTACTTCTTCAACTTGGAAAATTCTTTTAAATGGAGCTGGTTATCTGAAGCATGTGGTGAGATGGAATATTTTTAATGGTCTAAGCATAAAAATAAATGAAGATGTCTAGATGTTAGATAAGAAAATTGAAAGATGGCCTACATTCGTTGCTTGCTTAGACCAAAATTCTGGTTGGCTTAATGAGTTTGAGTTTATTGCCGATGGGGTATGGGATATCCCAAAGCTGAAAGTTTTCTTCGGACATCAACTAGTGGAGCTTATTATTATGATTCCAATTGACCCAGATAAGAGTGAAGATCAATTAGAATTAATGTTCAAGCTATCTAGAAAGTCATTATCGGCAATGATAATGGGAAAAATTACTTATGTGGTTGAGGAAGATATCAACTGCAAATGGATTAAAAAACTCCATCTTCGGCCGCATGTAGAAGCTTTCTAGTGGAGATTAAACTTGAAAGCAGTTCCCACTAATGATTTTCTATTTTACAGAAGAATGATGGATTGCAATGGATGTCTGAGAGGATGTTCAAGTGCTAAAGATATGACTCATGTTGCTACAGGTTGTGCTTTCCTGATTAAAGTTTTAAAACTATTAATCTCTTAGGGATTTCATGTTCTGGTTAACTATAATTTGGAGGATTGTTATCTGATCTTATCTAAATTATCCAGCTCAAATCCTTTTTTGGCTAATTTGTATTGCTCAGCTGTATTCTTTACTTGGAAGAGCAGGAATTCGTTGGTTCATGATAAGAAAGAAAATTGTATTTCTTCTATTGTAACAAATTCAATTTTCAATGCAATGTCCTCCTTTAAGCTAAATGTATATTCGGATTACTGGGATACTAACCGGCTGAATAAGCTGTCCTCTTTTTGGTATCCTCCTCCTCCCGAATGGATCAAGCTTAATGTTGACGCTTCACTATTAAATTCTTATAAAGGTGGTGTTGGAGGTGCCATTAGAGATTATAAAGGAAGATTTTTATATACTTATGGCTCATCTTATTTACATTGGGTTATTTCTCAACTGGAATTGTATTCTATTTTATCATTGAAAAATTTCTTGCAAGAATGGATGTTTGAAGCAAAAGGAATTATCATAGAAGGTGATAATTACAATGTGATTAAATTTATTCAAAACTTGGTGAATAAAGGGGAGTTCAAGGTTGATCTCGGCAAAGGTAATGATTTCTCTTTTCTAAAGGATTTTAATCAAATTTTGTTTCATTGTATTGGTAGAGATGGTAATAAGTTAGCCGATTGTTGTGATAACATTGCTCTTTCTATAGATTTTTTTTGGACAATTTGTCTTGTAATAATATTCCTCCTTATTTTATTTCTTTATTAAAGGAGGAAGGTGATAGAGTAGCTATCACTTAGAGTCTTGTAATTTGCTTCTTTAATAAAATTGCTATATGCATCTTCTCAAAAAAAAAAAAAAAAAAAAAAAAAAATATATATATATATATATATATATATATATATATATATATATATATATATATATATATATATATATATATACATATATATATATATATAAAGTATGCAATCATCAAATAAAATAAATAAAATAATAGATACAAGTAGGTCTAATTATGTAATTAATTTAATAATATAATTAAAATTATAAAAAATAAAATACTTCCCTAATATGATAAAAACTTGATGAGGGCTGTGGAGTGAACTTTTGAATTATATAAAAGTATAGGGCTCTATCACCCCTAAATAATGCGTAGATATTCTTTGATATAAAAATAATAAAACCCCACTTAATATATGCAAGTATACATGTTAAATCCAATAATAAAGTCTTGGAGTAGAGTGTCAAACCCACTAGAAAGTATGCTTACTTACAATAAATGACTATCATTCAGTCTAATTATAATGATTATCCTAATAAAATAAAAATGATATATATCACTGAATAAACTAGTAAAGATATTGGATACAATATTGAGTAAAAGTAGTTTTTATTTATGAGTGTAAATTTCATATCTTTCCTAATGAGACTCTTAATTTTAAATGTGATTTAGAACATATATATCCCTAGATCTCTATCAAGCTTGTAGGGATGAAAATGATATCTTTTGGCCACCTATAGTTATAGTATCTCCTTAGGAACCTAAAATATTTTATAGCATATGTCTAGGCATTCAAATATCTTATCTTAATGTTCTTATTATTTTTGTATTCCTCCATCGAAGCTATATATCACACTATATTGTAACTACATATATGACCACTATATACATTAAATTAATAATAGGATAATATTAAAAACATTATTTAATATTTATAAAATAAGTGTCTTTAGTAGTACTTAACGTGCACTTTACATCATCAATCTAAAATCAAAAGATTAGCACAAGTTGAATAAATAATAAGCAAACTCATTTTCATTAAAGTCATGAAAGAACAAAAATACAAGAGAGTGATATCACCAAAAGGATTAAAGTATTCCACTACACTCATTCCTTAACTAACAAAGTTGCTTCAATAATTATGGTTAAACACTCCAAATGATTATATCATGTACTTCTCTAACCTCACTAAGATTTTACTCTAAGAGGGAACTATAGAAGTACTCCAAGAAATATTGAATTTTATAAAAGTGATTGAACTCCCTTAAAAACATGATATCATAACTATTTATAGAACAAGACAAAAAGGCATATAGCACTACGACACTTGTAAGAGTGATGCTGCGGTGCCATTGAATTGAACTAATGCCTTGGCATAGAAACTTTTGCACTAGCATAGCACTTGCTGATGTGGATCAGTTACTTCGTGAAAAGTCCCATCTATTCACTTATAGAATATGGCTATTAGAAGTTACAAATATAATGTCACAACGCTATTGACATTCTAGTGTTGTGGCGCCCGAGGGCAAAAATGGCACCAAGATGTGAGAATTTATGGTGTTGTGGCACTTGAAAGTAGAGTTTCCAGTGCTGTCAAGCTAACTTCTTGATGTTGTGATGCTGGCTGTATTGCCGCCGCAACATTGGCAAACAGAGAACTTGGTGATGTAATGTCTGGTTTATGACACTACGATGTTGTTTCATCGGATGCTGCGGCGCTATAGGATCCTTAGAATTTTTTGACATTTTTTAGTTTTTCTACTATAAAAATAACTAAAATAATATATTTTCACTAAAAATAAATTATGTAAAATACTACATAATTTACAGTTATCACCAGGATAATATAATTGGCTTCTCCACACACCTTCCTCCTCAAATATTAGGATTGCTTACATAAGATAGGCTAAGATCTCCAATGAAAGTATTTTGCATTTCCTTAGCCTTCCATAGACTTTACTCTAAGGGGGCTCTATAAAACTACACTGAATATTACAGGACTCCATTGAAAGTGACAAAACTCCTAAAAAAGAATTAAAAAACTCTTTATAGTAAGTGCATAAACAACCTTAGGAAGCATGGCGCTCAAAATGGCAGCGCCACAACGTTACCAAGTGAACTAGCCCCTCGGTCATGTTAAGCTTACTCCACTATTGTACTGCATTAACTTGACACATCTATTGGCTGAACTAGTGCGTTAGTTGACTAAATCAGCTAGCTCTATCATTTATCAACTACTTGTCTGCAATGCTAGAAAACTGGAGAGCTACGACACTTGAATGTAGAGTCTAGCATTGCAGTATTATGATGATCGATGCTCTAGTATTTAAATTCCTGAGACTCAAGTGTTGTGGCACATATTTCTAACACTCGACACTATGGAGCGTTACAGTGCTGACCTTGGTTCCACTAGGGCACTGAATTATTTTCCATGTTTTAGGCACTGACACTGTAATTCCATAGTCTAGTGTCAAGGCATTGTAGACGCTATGACATTTAAATTTGGACCACTATGGTGCTGGCTCAATACTTGTGAATTTTTTTTAGCTTTTTCTAAACATTTCCTATACAAACATAATAAAAATAACACAATTTCTCTGAATTTAAATGTAATAAATAATACACAATTTATACTTAACAATCCTAAAAACTTCTCTTTTAGCTTCAAATAATGACTATAGTCCCATATCCCTTCGTAATATTTTATATAAAATTATTACCAAGATCATCTATTCTAGGCTTGAGCCCATTATGAGCTATATCATTCACCCCAATCAGAATGGTTTCCCCCACAATAAATTCTCTTAGATAATATCATTATGGCTAATGAAGTGATCATTACATTTAATAATAATAAAAGGGAGAATTTCTTTTGTACCAAAATTGACATATATAAAGCCTTTGATATTGTATCAAGAGAGTTCATTTTGTACATATTACAACTAAAGCTATTCCCATCAATGTTTATTAGTTGGATTAAAACTTACATCATCAATGTGTATTATTCTGTTTATTTTAATGGCTCCCTTGAGGGGTTATATGGGTATTCCTCTAGTTTAAGGAAAGGGTGCCCCTTATCTACTTATTTATTTTTGTATTATCATGGATGGGATTTCTCATCTCTTTGATAGAGCCACTTCTTCATAGAACTATAAAGCCATCAATTCGAGAGATATCGGTCTCTCCTACCTACTCAATGCTAATGACTTGTTAGTCTTTCATAAGGAGAATAACACAAATATAGAATCTCTCTGGAACATCCTGAGGAATTTTAAAACAATTTCTAGCCTAGATATGAATTATGCTAAAAGCACTATTATTGTTTTTTCTAAACATGCTCCCAACAAGAATTAGTTATTTTGTAACTATAATCTCTTTGGGACTTCCACTGCATTCACTTATCTGTGCATTCCCATCTCTACTAAAAATGTAAGAGTGGCTGATTTTTAGCTTCTTATTAGCAATGTTGCCTCCTTGCTCCAAGGATATAAGGCCAAGGTTCTTTCTTTGTTGGGCAAACTTTATTTCTTGAGATTCACTATATGAAATACAATTTTTTATTGGATTAAAGGAGCCATTTTGCCAAAAAATGTTTTAAATCCTTCAACAAGTTAGCTATTAGATTTTTATTTCATGGGGGCACTCATGTTAGGAGACTTCACCTCATATCCTGCTTGAACACTATAAGCCTAAACATCTTGGGGGACCGAGTGTCCCACTCCTGCTACTCTTACCAATGATTATAAATGTTCACCTGTTTGTCGGCTACTCTCTTATGATGTTATGTTGGCTAGATGGTGGATTGATAAGTGCTTCACTTGATGGAAGCCTTAGGCTCATGCTACAACCTTTTGGAAACACCTTATGGTAGTTGTCATTAGCAAAAAATTCCTCACCTTTAACCTCTCAAATTGTAGTAAAATTTATCTTTTTTTTTTGGGACTCCTAGTGTAATGAAAAATCTCTATTGAGTTCTTCTAGTCTTTTGAAATGCCACCTAGCTAAAAAATCAAAATTTCTCTAACTTTTATTATTAATTATAACTACTAGAATTTGCCTAGGACATTTCGCACAACAGTTATTTTAATTTATTCTAAAATGTGTATGATTCATATATCATTTATGAATTAATGGCACAAATTACATGTTGTTATATCATGACATTTTTTTGTTCATATTGCATGTTGAGGAAATAAAATAAATGTTATTTTACTCGTCAATTACATAACGTGGTAAACCAAAAAATTCCCACGACACAACTCTCCTTGGCCTATTGGTTGAGAGCTTAGGCTTCCAACTAAGAGGTCCAAGATTCGAGTCCATGTGTATGCGTTGTGTGTGTGAGTTTGCCTTAAATGGCCTAAATGTCCCAAAAAAAAAAAAAGAAATTCCCACGTCAACCTTATCCGCAAGTGCACTTCCACAACTAGAAATACCCTTTCCCTCTCCCAGTGGAGATGAATCCGACGCCGGAATGTCTGTTTCTGCTCACCGCATTTTCCACTCTACTCCCCTCTTCTTTCCAGGAACCCAACGCGCCTACCCGCCACCGCACATCTTGGTCGTCTTACCTTCACATTCCTGTTACAAACCCCACTTTGGAGTCCGCTCACTGGCTGCCGACTCTCCGATCATCCCCATGGCAGTGGACCTCAGCGGCGGGAAGATGGTGGTGGAGCTTGTGGGAGCTTTCAATGATTTAACTGGGAGAATGGGCGAGATCTCGACCACCTTCTCTTCCCAACTGCTCTTCAAGTCATTGAAGCTCACTATTCCTCTACTCAATTCTCTGCCCCATTCTTCCGACGGCCGTCCGCCGCTGTCCCGGGCGCTTTCTGTCGCTTGCCTACTTGCTGATCTCCACGTATGCTGTTCAAATTTGTTACCGGAAGTAATTTGTTTGTCTTTTTTTGTTCTGTTAGAAAATTGCGTGGTAGCTGGAACAAAAAGGGGTAAAGAACAAACAACTCAACCGTACGTGCCAGTGTTATCTGCTTCTACATTCTCATTCTCACCATATACTTTCCCCCAAAGCTCTTTCAATTTCTTTTCTTGGATATGCAGAAACTTCCAAAGGATATCTCTACTTTAATCCTATCACAGGGATGGTGTGCACATCCATCATTGTCCTTTCTCAAGAACACATCTTTCATTTTAAACAATGTCCTTCTCCTGTTGCAGCATTAGTCAACAACAACTCTTTTTATACTCCTCTCACTCTTGTCCCCCTCTTACTCTCCACCTCAACCCGTATCTCAATTTGCAAGCCCATCACATATTTCCTTCTCTTCCTCACCTACCCACCATTCTACTCAACAATCTCCCAAACCAATTTGTTTAACAACGTCAACCAACTCTCTTGAATCTCTCACGTTACCTACTGCTACCCCTATAGCTCGCCCCATCATTACTAGATTTAAATCTGTTCATCCTAAACCACATTATATCTTCAGTCATCTTCATTACAACAACATATTTAATGACCCCACATGCTACACTACAAATGCAAAATATCCTAATTGGGGGCAAGCATTGTATGATGAATTTCAAGCTTTATACTTAAGGCACTTGGACATTAGTACCACCTCATCCTCATCAAAATGTTCTTGGTTGTAAATAGTTCTTTCGAACTAAGCTTAATGATGAAGGTTCTATTGCTCAATATAAGGCTCGTCTGTTAGCTCAAGGCTATCAATAAGAATATGGGTTGGACTTTATTGAGACATTTAGTTCTGTTGTCAAACTACAAACTACTTTTTTTTTTCTCTCCACTACTCTTCGCAATCAATGAGAAATTAGCCAACTAAATGTGTCTAATGCCTTTCTCCATGGGCAATTATTTGAGATTGTCTACATGATTGAACTTCCCGATTTTAAAGATCCCAATCGTCCAACATATGTTTGCAAACTTCATAAGGCTATCTATAGTATAAAGTAAGCTCCTCAGCAATTGTTTTCCATCTTCACTGAGAATCTTATTCAATGGGGCTTCGCAGTCAGTACAGCTAATCCATCACTCTTAATCTACTCTAAATACTCTACATTACTTTACCTACTTATGCATCTGAATGATATTTTTACTGATGGGTAATAATTTCAAAAATGCAACTGGTTTACTCCTACATCATTCTAACTATGCTTCAACAATCTTACATTGTGCAGGTATGATTGAGTGTAAACCTCTCTTAGAAATATATTTCTAGCAAATTTAAACCTTTTAGAAATATATTTCTAGCAAAAAGGGCGATTCACCAGATGCTATGCTTCCTTTTGCTGACCCAACCAGTTACAGACACCTAGTGGGTGAAGAAAGACCTGCACTGGTTTGTAAAGCAGCAGACAGAACATAGATAGTGAATTAATTTTCATTTCATCCCATGTTACAGGAATACACAGTGTGAGTGTTTTATAGAGGTAGTAGGAGACAGGTCGTTGGAGAATTTCAGCTAGCGGTTTGTGGCAGACTGCAGTATCAGGTGAGTGGGTTTGTGCAGCTGATGTAGGTGTACACAATAGTGTGGTTGAACTACAAGTGATAGTTAGAGATGTGTTAACAGCCCCCCCCTCAAATGAACTCTCTGATTTGCAGATAGTTAATTTGTCTCTCATAGCCGCAAATATGATAGCTGACATGAGCTTGGTGAGTATGTCCGCCGGCTGATCAATAGAGCTGATGTGTGAAACCTCGATTGCTTTGTTTTTGATATGATCATTTATGCAGTGGTGATCTATCTCAATATGTTTGGTTCTCGCGTGAACAACTGGGTTATTCGCGAGAGCCTGAGCGGAAACATTGTCGCAGAAGATTGGGGTTGGTGGTTGTTGTGAGACCTAGAAATCATCTAGTAGATGACGTAGCCAAAGAACGTCGAAGGTTGTAGCAGTGAGGGCCCTATATTCAGCTTCTGTGGAGGATCTCGCCACGGTAACACTCCATGATATGAGATTTTGGCCGAGATAAGTGCAGATTCCAATAATGGATTTCTTGTCTTCAGAGTTGGATGCCCAGTCCGCATCGCTGTATGTGGAGAGGTTTAGTTTGCCGGGAGAAAGTGGTAACCCATAGTTTTGCATCCCCTTGATGTACTTGAGGCGATGTTTGAGAAGCAAATGGTCTTGAACGGTTGGGTTGTGCAAATGTTGACATATAACGTTGGTTGCAAAGGCAATGTCAGGCCTTGTCACGGTGAGGTATTGCAGAGATCCTGCAAACTGACGGTAGAGTGTTGGATTCTCAATGTCTAGGAGTTCTTTGTGGAGATGGGAGTTGCTACTGGTTTACATGAGTCAAACCCAGAGGAGAGCAGGATATCTTTGGCATAGTGCGACTGATGCAGAAATAGGCCGGCATTGGCGTGAATGATTTGAATGCCAAGGAAAAGTTTTGTTGTACCTAGCTGCTTCAGTGCAAAGGTTTGTTGATGTTGATTTAGGAATAGCTGTATGGTATTTGGATGATTCCCAGTCAGGAGCAGATCATCTACATAAATTAATAGATAGAGTTGAACGTGTTGAGTGGTGTAGAACGACAGAGACCGGTTAGCTTGACTGAACCGAAAACCATAGTTGAGGAGGAACTTGGTGAGCTTGTGGAACCACTGCCTCGGAGCCTGTTTGAGGCCGTAGATGGCCTTGTTTAGTTTTCACACATGATTAGGATACCGAGAGTTGATGAAACCTTGTGGTTGCTGCATAAAAACTTCTTCTAGAAGTTCACCGTGAAGAAAGGCATTGGCAACATCAAATTGTAGAATTGGCCAGTTTCTTTGAAGTGAGATGATGAGAAGTACTCTAATGGTTGACATTTTAGCCACCGGGCTAAATGTCTCTTGATAGTTAATGTCGTGCTGCTGAGTGTAGCCTTGTGCTACAAGTCTTGTTTTGTGACGATTGATCGTGCCGTCAGTGTTCATTTTGGTTTTGTATGTCCACTTACATCCTAATACTGGAGCATGATGTGGAGGTGTGAGAGACCATGTGCCCTGTTTTTGAAGGGCCATGAATTCAGCCGACATAGCATTTCTCCACGTGGACATTTTGGTTGCTTGAGAGTAGCAGGAGGGTGTGTGAGTCGAGTCTGTTATGGCAAGTAGATCGGATATCTTCTTTGACTTAAGATGACCTGTTTGAAACCTGGTTTGCATTTGGTGTAGGGAAACCTGGCATGGTTTTGGAGAATTTGGTGTGGTTGTGTGAGATGACTAAGATGTGTGGGAAGAGGAGTGGTTTGGTTGAGAAGGTGCATGTTGGGTGTTTGGAGAGTCTGGTTCTAAAGAAGGTTGGGTAGGTAATTGCGGGGGAGTGGAGTATGTGGATGTAGGAATTAGTAGGAGAGGTGGAGGGGAGGTAGATTTGGTGATGGTTGGTGTTTGTATGTGATTTGTTGAGGGGAATTATTATTCTTTAAAGATAACATGACGAGAGATGTGAAGCTTTTGATTTTGAGGGTTGTAACAACAGTATCCTTTATGGGATGTGGAGTAGCCTAGGAAGATACAGGCGATGGAGCAAGGTGCTAGTTTGTGGGGTGTTTGAGGTTGAAGCTAGGGAAAGCACAAGCATCCGAATGTTTTTAGATGCTCATACTTGGGTGGGTGACCATGTAGAATCTGATAGGGAATTTGAGATTTGAGGGAGGAGGTTGGCAGTCTATTTATGAGGTAATTGGCTGATTGGACAGCTTCAACCTAGAAATTTGGTTTTAGATTTGCAGCGTGCAGGAGAGTGTGTCGTTTCAATGAGTTGTCTGTGTTTCCTCTTAGACACTCTGTTTTGCTCCGGAGTGTAAGAACAGCTAAACTCGTGACTAATGCCGTGAGTGAGAAGGAGTTGTTTAAATGCTTGGTTGGTGAATTCTCCGCCCCCATCCGAGCAGAGTGTGCCTAAGGGAGATTTGAAGTGATTTTTGATCATATTACAGAAGTGTTGAAATTTTAGAAGGCTTTCATTTTTGGAGTGCATTATATATAACCAGTAGAATCGAGAACAACCATCTATAAATATTATATAGTATCGATATCCAAGTAGGGATGAAACTGGGGAGGGGCCCAAACGTCTGTGTGTATTAAACTGAAAAGGGCGGATACATGATTGGCTTCCATAGGAAAAGGAAGCTTGTGGCTTTTGGCCACTTTACAGGAAGTACAGAAGAAATTTGGAGAGCTATTACATGTATTAGGTAGTAACTTGGAGAGAATGTTCATCGTGCGATGGATAGGATGACCTAGTCTGGCATGCCAAAGAGAGATGGAGTCGAGCTTGGTGCTGAGAGCTTGAACGGAGTTGTGATGTTGAGTGCGAAGAGGGTAGATTCCATTTTGATTATGTCTATGGAGTAGAATTTTGTTGTCCAGGAGGTCCTTCATGACAAATCCATTGGAGTAAAAGGAAATGGAGCATTTATTGTCAGTAGTAAGTCTAGAGATAGAAAGTAAATTGTGAGTGAGGGAAGGTATGTGGAGAAGATGACTTAATTTAAGCTTACGATTGGTATCGGGTAGAGGTAGAAGGACAGCTCCACTGTGCTGAATTGGAAGAGACGATCCACTTGTCGTTGCGACTGAATCGTGTCCCTGATACAGAGTAGAGTGTTGCAGGTTTGTAATGTCCGATGTGAGATGGGTTGATTCACCGGAGTCCAGTATCCAGTCGGTTGCAGGAGTTGGCTGATTCTAAGTGAGAAATACTCGGGTATTGGAGGGTGTTTGAGGTACATAGCTGGAGTTGTATCTGTGGCAGCATGACAGAGCTAGATGACTTGGTTTTCCACAGATCGGTCAATCAGCACCCTTTGCTGTAGATGGTGGCGATATGTCAGAACTGGCAGATGAACTTAAGGGAGCTCTGAGACCTTTGTTACTCTTGAAGGTAGATGAGCGTCCACGGCCTCTTGACGCATACAATGCTTGATGATTAGTGTTTGCAGTGGCATCCTGCTATATCTCCATTTGCAGGTTTATTTCTTCAATACAGAGTAGGGAGTAGAGGGATTCAAGAGTTATGGAATGGGGTGAGGTGCGTATAGCAGCCTTGAATAGGTTGTACGAGAGTGGTAGGCGTTTGAGTGTGTAGAGGATGATATCCTTTGTATCTATGCGACACCCTGCAACAGCTATGTTATCCACTAGAGATTTGATTTTTGCTAGGTATTGTGATACCGTTTGGTCGCGCATTTGAGTGTTGTGAAGTTCATTCTTCAACTGTATGACTCCCGACCGGTTTGTAGGTTGCAGGTGAAACTCTAGCGCAGTCCAGATTTCGTGAGAAGTCTTGAGATGCATGATATATGGGAGCACTGATGGTGAAATGGTGGAGAAGAATGTTGAGATGAGGTTCTAATCTACGAGTTTCCATAACTTGTAGTCAGTCGACGAGATATTGGTGTCTGTGGTTTCTTGTGGGCAGAGGCGTGTCCCGGAGATGTACCCATAGAATTCGTTCGCTGCAAATGCTTGATAGATCTGAAGACGCCAGTAGCGTAGTTGTCTATCGTGAGTTGAGTGTGTATAATAGACTTGAGGTTGGACATTAGGAACTTGAGGGATGGAGGTATGGTAACGACTGTCATGGAGGCAGAGAGAGTGGATGAGGAAGTAGATTAAGAGGGAGAAGCTTGTTCCGTCATCATGGCGAGAGGAGAAGGTCGGCCTAGCGTCACCGCTCTGATACCATGAAGAAAGACCTGCACTGGTTAGTAAAGCAGCAGAAAGACATAGATAGAGAATTAATTTTCATTTCATCCCATGTTACAGGAATACAGTGTGAGTGTTTTATAGAGGTATTAGGAGACAGGTCGTTGGAGAATGTCAGCTAGCGGTTTGTGGCAGATTGCGGTATTAGGTGAGTGGGTTTGTGCAGCTGATGTAGGTGGAACACAATAGTGTGGTTGAACTGCAGGTGATAGTAAGAGTTGTGTTAACAGTGGGATCTCTACAAGATCTTATCATAACTAGACAAAATTTATTCTTTGTTATAAACCAAGTCTGTCAATATATGCAAGCTCTTCAAAACCATCATTTTCATATGTTAAAACGAATTTTCTGCTGCATAAAAGGAACCTTTCAATCTTGGCTTACCTATTGAACCCGGTAATTCAACATTTATATGCCTTTTTTTATGTTGATTGGGCTGATAATAAACAAGATTTTAAATTGACTATTGGCTATTGTGTGTTTCTTGGGTCAACTATTATCTCTTGGTATGCCAAAAAGCAATCTACAATAGCCCACTCCTGAACAAAAGCTGAATATAAAGTACTTACTATAACAACCATCGAACATTATTTGGCTTCACCGCCAACTACTTGAGTTTCAAGTTCCTCAGTCACATCTGACCCTCATGTATTGTTATAATATTTCAGCCATCGTTTTAGGGACCAATCCACTTTTTCATGTCAGAACTGAACACATTCAGATAGATCATCACTTTATTCGTTAATGTCCCAAATCTAAAATAGTTATCGTTCATCATATCTCTACTGCAGATTAAACAGCAAATATATTAACCAAAGGTCTACCTAATAGCAGATTTCTACTTCTCCAATACAAATTAATGCTCTGCTCTCAGATCATCAATTTGCAGGGGCCTGATAATGGTAGTGATAAAGGAAGCATGCCCAACATTACTTCTTATGATGGCATTTCATTTTATACTGCATAAACTCCTCTCCACCTCCTTTGAGCTCCGCCACTGATGTTGCCAGGAAGATTAATCACAGCCATTGCTCCATAACTAACTAATTTTCTCTAAACGTTAGATACACAGTCCATTCAGCTCACGGTATAGCCTTCTACCTATATATATACAACTACTGTACATGTAAATTGGTTGTTTACAATGAATAAATCATAAAGGTTTTACGTTCTCTGCTTTCTAAAGTTTCTTCTATTCTTTTCCATTCCGTCTGCTTCTCTTTTCACTGGATTCATTTTGCTGAATTTTTACTTTCTATCTGAATACTTATTCATCCATGAGTAAGTATTCTATCAGGATGCTTCATCATCTTAAGGTACAAGGCTTAAACAATGGAATGAGAAATAATGTTAGCGGTGAATCTGCTGTCAATAAGTATTTCACACACATTTCTATTAATTGTGCACTTTATTTGAATATAGTGTCGCTGTGTGTTGATGGGCTGCCTAAAGGCAATAAATAGTTTCTTCAAGATAGACTATGGCGTCCCCATAATGTCCATGCACTTCCTGAACATTGACCTCTTTAGTCTCAGCATCAACCTGTTAATCCTCCTAAAATTTGTCTTCCAATAGCTGATTTAGTTTCTGTGAGGAGCATGTATTAGATTTGTGATTATGTTGGAAGTAGCGAAAACACTTGCGATTGGTGGGTTTAGCACAAGGATTGTTTTTATTTTTAGATTTAGCCTTGCCTGCAAATATTGTTTCAGCAAATAATTTAACTTTGGTAACTGTTTGATGTTGGGAAGAACCTGGCTTGGGGCCTTGTTAGGGAAACTTGTTGTCAGGAAAGTGTTAATTGGGTGCCTTCAGCAATGAACTGCACTTGTTATTTCGGTTGAGCTGTAGTTCCACTTTATATGTGAAATTCACGATTAAGGAAATAGATCAAGCCAAATTCAATTCTAGTTTGTCATAGATTGCATCTCTACGTCCTCCAATGTATCTTGCATCCAACTAATTATTCAATACTTTTAGATTACTCTGATTACTGAGTTGGCAAAATTCTTTGTTGTGTTCTTAGATTGATTCTCTTGTGAGCAATGAGATATTGTACTTATATTATTTGCTCAAAATCAGGTGGCAAGAAATATCCCCTAAGAAATTGTTTCTTTTAGAATCAGCTTTGAATGTTGCCCTTTCCTTCTCGTATGCGAGAGGTGCTGTAGTTGAAACCATCATTGCAGTTGAAACCACCAAAAGTATGATCCTTTCTTTGGTCGGACAGTTATGTATTTAACCTTCTTTTTCATTAGAATCTCCGTATACTTGAAGAAAATTTCTACTGCTTGCTCCCAAATGAGATAATCTTTGATGTCCAAATGCCCATCAAAAAAATTAATATCTATTTTAACACAAAATCCATTACAATTAATGCCATGAGTGACGCAGGAGCTAACGCTTGTATTTCTAAATACCCACCTATTTTTGTATAGCTCTTAGGCTGTAGCGTTTAGTCTTGCCAATTGTATTAGTTTGGTATAAATAGCTGGCTAATATGGAAAAAAAAAGGCAGTGAAGTATTGCTTGAATTCAGACTTGGTTCTGTTTCCATTTTCCTGTTTCTCTTTCCCGCCATTTTTCTTCTGTATCCTGAATCTTCTCAGGTGGTGAAGCTGGGAAGGTGCAGCAGAGCCCGTGGGCAACTTGTTCTGAGAATTCCGGTGATCACCCCTTCAGCAGACGGAGGCGGTGTCATCTGGTATCAGAACCGGCAAGATGCCGCCACAGAGAGGAACCGCCAACGCCCAGTGCGTGACACGGTGGTTGAAGACTTGCAAAGGGAGATTCAAAGACTACAACAAGAACTTGCAAGGCGAGATCAACAAGAGGTGGGTGGGTGACAAGAAGAAGAAGACGTTAATCCATTCTACCAAGAAACATCGAGCGACGAAGAAGTTCGTCCAAGAAGGCTCCGGCATGACCGCCTACCTGGTCGAGTGGATAGTGGAATCTAAATTGATCTTCCGGAATTTGAGGGATGGATGGATCCTGATGAATTCTTGGACTGGCTGCATACAATCGAGCGAATTCTTGATTTCAAGGAGATTCCTGCGGAGAAAATTGTTAAATTAGTGGCCATTAAACTAAAGAAGGGTGCTTCTCTGTGGTGGGAGAATCTGAAATGTAGTCGGGACCGAGAAGGACGGAGCAAGATCACTAGTTGGGAAAAGATGAAAAAAGAATTGCAACGTAATTATCTCACTGACTACCATCGGCGAAATTTGTTCTTAAGGCTGCATCGTCTCCAACAGCAGCACCTAACAGTCAAAGAGTATGTAGCTGAATTTGAGCAGCTCGCGCTGAAATGTGATCTTAATGAGCCAGTGGAAGACACCATAGCCCGATTCTTGGAAGGGCTACAGCCGTCGATTGCCCACGTCGTCCAACTACAGCCACACTGGATGCTTCAAGATGTCATTAACCTATCTCTTCAAGTAGAAAGACAAAAAAAATCGTCTAAGAGTGCACCATTCAGATCCAAAGATGTAGTGGGGGAGAAATCTACTCAGTTTCAGCGGAGTGGAACCTCAGCCTTACAAGAGAAACCTCAAGGGCCACAAGAAAAACCTCCGGGCCGTCAGTGGAATCCTCCTTCAGCGTCCGGCAGTACCCCAGCTCGGAAATGCTTCAAGTGCCAAGGCTTTGGTCACATTGCCTCCAGCTGCCCCACAAGGAGAATCGTGACCATCATGGAAGAAGAAACCAACCCGGCGGAGGGGTGTTCAGCTGAGGACACTGTGGAGCACCAGATAACAGCCAATCCCACTGTCATTGAGGCCGATGAAGGAATCTGCTAGTGCTTAGAAGGCTGTTGAGCAGTCAAAAGGAAGAGCCAGAGCAACGCCATAATCTTTTTCGCACTAGGTGTACCATCAACGATCGAGTCTGTCAAGTTATTGTGGACAGTGGCAGCTGCGAGAACATAGCCTCTTGTACTTTGGTCGAAAAACTGCAGCTAGCTACCGTAAATCACCCCCAACCATATGTGCTGTCATGGATCCAGAAGGGCAATGCGATCGAAGTTACTAAACGTTGCCTCGTCCACTTTTCGATTGGCAAGTTTAAAGACCAAGCCTGGTGTGATGTCCTGCCCATGGATGCCTGCCATTTGCTATTAGGGAGGCCATGGCAATTTGACAGAAAAATTGTCCACGATGGAGCGGCTAATACATACACCCTGACTCAAGGTAAGGAAACTATTGTGCTCATGCCTTTTAAACTCAATGCCGAAGAACAGGTGAATGAGCAACTGATGTTGAGCAAAGCCGAATGCAAGCTGGCCATTCAGCAAGTGGAAGGGGGATACTTGGTACTCGTCAAAGAGGCTGAGAAGAAAACGACCACCCTCCCACCAGAGTTGCTGCCGTTGCTCGATGAATATAAGGAGGTATGGGTGGAAGAGCTGCCTGCAAGATTACCACCCCTGCGCGAAATTCAGCACGCCATAGATCTCCAGCCGGGGGTCACGCTACCTAATTGGCCGCCCTATCGACTTCGATTCGATGAGCATCAAGAATTAAGAAGACAAGTTGAAGACTTGTTTGCCAAGGGCTACATTTGGCCTAGTATCAGTCCGTGCGCCGTCCCAGCTTTATTGGTGCCAAAGAAAGATGGCTCTTATCAAATGTGCGTCGACAGTCGAGCGATCAATAAAATTACGGTGCGTTACCGGTTTCCTATACCGCGTATAGATGACTTATTCGATCAGCTGCAAGGGGCTACCATCTTCTCCAAACTCGACTTGAGGAGCGGCTATCATCAGATACGTATACGGGAAGGCGATGAATGGAAAACCGCCTTCAAGGTTCGCGACGGACTCTACGAATGGCTGGTAATGCCCTTCGGACTGTCGAACGTGCCAAGCACGTTCATGCACCTCATGAATCAGATCTTCCAGCCGCTATTAAGCAAATTTGTGATCGTCTACTTCGACGACATCTTGATATACAGTCCGGACTTACACTCCCATTTACAACATTTGAAGCAGGTCTTACAAATTTTGAAAGAACAGAGGTTATATTGCCATCAGAAGAAATGTCAATTCCTGGATCCCAGAATTCGGTTCTTGGGGTTCATTCTCTCAGCTGAGGGCATTGAAGTAGACCCGGATAAAGTCGAAGCTATTGTCACTTGGCCCACCCCTGCTCGTTCACGGATGTGCGAAGATTTCATGGCTTGGCATCTTTCTACCGCCGGTTTATTGCTAATTTCAGCACCATTGCCGCTCCTCTCACCGAATTGCTAAAATCCAGTACGTTTAGCTGTACACCAGAGGCTCAGGTCAGTTTCGATGAACTAAAGAAGAAGATGACGTCGACGCCAGTCTTACGCCTCCCTGACTTCAACAAATTGTTTCAAGTTGAATGTGATGCATCTAACATGGGCATAGGAGTTGTTTTAAGTCAAGAAGGGCAACCTATCGCATATTTCACTGAGAAACTAAATGAAGTGCGACAAAGATACTCCACCTACGATAAAGAATTTTATGCTATCATTCGAGTTTTACACCACTGGAGCCATTACCTGCTGTGCAAGGAGTTCATCCTGTTTACTGATCATGCCGCTTTAAAGTTCTTAGAAAGCCAAAAAAAGTTGCAAGGAAGGCATGCCACCTGGTCAGAATTTCTGGCTGCATTTCAGTTTCTGCTCAAGCATAAGGCCGGGAAAGATAATCAGGTTGCCGACGCTCTCAGCCGGCGTTTTGTTCTGCTACAGACGGTACAAGCCAAATTAATCGGCTTTGACGCTATCAAGGAGTTGTACCCCTCTGACCCGGATTTTGGGGATGTATGGGAGCGTTGCAAGAATGCTCCCTACCAATTGTTCTACATCAAAGATGATTTTCTGTTCCACCATACTAGAATTTGTATTCCGAATTGCTCCCTTAGGCTGGCCTTGATTGCTGAGTGCCACGACAGAGGACTGTCCGGCCACTTTGGGCGTGACAAAACACTGATTCTCACCACAAAAAATTTTTTTGCCGTCCATCAAAAGAGATGTTATTCGTTATACTCGAAGTTGCCAAATCTGTAAATGGGCCAAAACATCTCTTACCAATGCTGGGTTGTATTCTTCGTTACCTATTCCTCTCCGACCATGGGAAGATGTTAGTATGGACTTCTATGTGGGACTACCACGGACCCAGCGAAATAAAGACTCCGTTTTGGTCGTCGTCGATAGGTTCTCCAAGATGGTCCATTTCGTTGCTTGCAGCAAGAATTTGGATGCTACCCATATCAGTGATATCTATTTTAAAGAAATAGTGCGCCTCCACGGTATACCACGGACGATCATCTTCGATTGGGATGTCAAATTCCTCAGTCACTTCTAGCGAACTTTGTGGGGAAAGCTGGGAACGCGGCTTCAGTTTAGCTCGGCAGCTCACCCCCAGACTGATGGACAAACCGAAACAGTCAATCGAAGTTTAGTTAACTTGCTGCGGTGTTTTGTGGGGAAGAACTTGAAGCAATGGGACCTCATCCTACCTCAAGTTGAGTTCGCATTCAACCGATGTACTAATCAGACGACCGGACACAAGCCATTTGAGATTGTCTTTGGTAACAACCCGCCCACACCTCTTGATTTGTTACATGCATTGTCATTGTCTGCTTGTAGCAAGGACGGGGAGCGACGCAGCGAAGAAATCAAGAAACTACACCAACAAGTGAGGGACAAGATTGCAAAACAGAATGCTAAATATCAAAGCCAAGCCAATAAGCATAGAAGACCAGTTGTCTTCCAGGTCGGCGACTTGGTTTGGATCAAATTAATGAAGGAGCAGTTTCCACCAGGGCCGTTCGGGAAGCTGAAACCAAAAGCAGATGGTCCCTTTCGAGTTCTCAACAAGATCAATGACAATGCCTATGAAATAGAACTTCCAGGCGATTACAACGTGTCGGCAGTTTTTAATGTAGCTGATTTAACTCCACATTTTGATATAGAAAACGTCTTCCCCACCCCGGGTGAATGACGCATGAGCTAACGCTTGTATTTCTAAATACCCCCCTATTTTTGTATAGCTCTTAGGCTGTAGCGTTTAGCCCTGCCAATTGTATTAGTTTGGTATAAATAGCTGGCTAATATGGAAAAAAGGGCAGTGAAGTATTGCTTGAATTCAGACTTGGTTCTGTTTCCATTTTCCTGTTTCTCTTTCCCGCCATTTGTCTTCTGTATCCTGAATCTTCTCAGGTGGTGAAGCTGGGAAGGTGCAGTAGAGCCCGTGGGCAACTTGTTCTGAGATTTCCGGTGGTCACCCCTTGAGCAGACGGAGGCGGTCTCAATGAAGCCCATACTGTTGACTGATCTGAGCATCTGCCTAGATTAATTCTTCATGTTTGAATTCATATAGGTCGAAACGACGTCTCACATCTTGTTCACCGTTGAAATAGAGTCACAAAATGGCCTCCTGGCATCCTCTGTAGATCTTGCGTACCAAAAAAAATCATGTTGGGTTATTGGAGTGGTGGTTGCCTTTCTAATCTGGTTGTTGGATTATTGGAGGCCGCTGTTTTGAGGCTCTGGATCTCCCAACTTATCTCGATGGAGAACCTGATAAATTCAGTAGCTAGCACATACATTCATCGCGCAATACTAGCTTATGCCGCCCAAAGTGATTCCAGGCTTTGATCGCTGTTGATAGCCCGCTTTTTGCTGCCTTCCGCTATACGTCCTAGCGGATTGAGCTCTGATACCACTGTAGTGTGTTTCTAGCAGGTAGTAAACAAACGGAAATGAAGAACAGAAAAACTAAGTATCTTGTGTATTTAAAATGTAATAGTCTACCTACCTTTGGAGAAGCTTCAGCAGTATATACTACGGTTACTCTTTCTTCCTTCCTATACCCAAACGAAACAAATTACGGTAAAAACAAAATAAAATTCTTACCAACTTAAAAGGAGCAACAAGCTGAAACTTTAAAACAAGATGGAAGAGAAGTTATAACAAAAAATGGAGCTGACAGTAACATGTTACACAGCAGCCAAAAAAGTTAAGTTTTTTCATATAAAACACTGGTATTTCAACTGTTTAATGATTTGGGCTCCAAAAATTCGACGCGCTCCGGTTTCTCTGTGCCATTCTTTTTTTCTTGTTTGTTTATGGAGGAGAGTTTTAACTGCGCTTAGGTTCCGGATGAATTTTCAGAAGGCAGATTGGGTTTAGATAAGATACTACCCAGAGATTTCACCCTCATTTTGTGAGGATTATTTTACCTGAGTTTTGGTGTCTTATAGACGCAAGCCCCTATAGTTAATTACCCCTCACGATAATGAGAGAGAACTTTCAATTAAGGCTAGTCGTTAAAGAGGTCACATAGGTTGTAAATCCAGCAGATAATAACAACTGTTTTAGGGTTTGAATTTGATTTTATGATTTGGAATTTATCATCATGAACTTAATTGGTGGTGGGGGGAATGAAGACGAGCCCGATCAAGATCCCATGGTTCTATCATCCCGGTCCTTCATGATCCTTGGTAAACTTAGTCAGAGGAGATAGTTGACCCAACCTGACAGAAGTTACCTTATCGACAACCATGAGTTGCTTCGTCCAAGAATACCTTATAGACATGAGTTGGTGTTTGTCTTAGGGGATATATCAGAATCTAGTTTTGCTGACAGAGGGCTTTATGCCTATCGAATATACCTTATGATTCATTACTCAAGGGTTTGAAGCCGTTAGGGAACATACGGGCTTTGGCCGCGATCATAATATAATGGTACCATTTTGCGACAAAATCACCCAATCAGATGGCACATGTCACATCCATGCTAGCAAGAGACTATTTAAGGATGAATCTTAGTGATACATCTGACACAACATTCACTCTTTGTGAGCTGAGGTTAATTTTAAATTTATCACACTAGACAAACGATTGCGGAAGGTGGATGAGTTTTAGTTTTAAGTTTTTAGGTGATGAATTTTATTTTAAGAATTCAATCTTTTATTGGTTTTGAGATTTAACCACTCCTGTTGAGATTTGCCGTCAACACGGCTATCATCGAGGTGATATTAAAGTCACTTGTATTTTTGTTGGAATTTGAGAGGCATTTTGCAATTCAAGTCATGTCAACTCCAGTCATTTTGAAGAGGAGGATGAGACTTGAGTATTTGACACACACATCCTTCTTGGATCGTTATATTTAGGAATCATCTGTGACGATTGGAGCACATGCGGGTTGTATTTAGTTTGAAAATATAACATTATATTTGTGAGCATTTAATCCTACGCAGCATTCTCGAACATTTGTATTTGTAACTTTAATACGTTTTTTGGAGCACATGCATGATATATTTTAATATACAGATTGGAGTTATTATAGAGATATAGCCTTCTGTTCACTTGTACGAGTGTTGCGGATCCGGTGGCATTTACTCTAATTCACTTGTATACAATCAAATGGATTATAGCTTCATTACATTTATAGATTTCCTGAAGTAGCAAGTAATCATCAAACTCATAGATTATAGCTTTCTTGATCAATAAGACCCTTGTTTTTAAAATTACATTCCTTGCATCATTGACATTTGATGAAGATGGATTTAGAAGTGTTGTATATCTCTCCTATAATTGAAGGGAAGGAACTAGTCCATTTCTCATAAGAATTAACTTATTTGTCCCCATGCCATATTCATAACAACTAATGGGATAAGGGCTATGAATTTCTTATTTAACAATTGCAATAATTGTCAGGGGAAACAATAGATAAAAGCATGTATGGTGGGTTATCAGTCCTTTCCAAGGATCATAGTCTTGTTGTACAAGTTGCAGAGCAAACACAAGGAGAGCTATAAAAGTTTCTTGCAAACTGTTTTGATTGGACACTTGCAGTGTTTTGGTTAACTCAATAAGAATCTCAACAAAAAAATAACATACAAATGTCTTTCATCTACTGCATTTTCATGGTTATATCAAAATGGATTTAACAAGCGATCTATCATTTCCCAAACAATGGTTAAAAGTATGACTGCTCAATCCAACATCAACTAGTATATCAAGACTCCATGTCTATTTGATTTATATTCATCATCCGATACTTCATATACATTTGCAAATAGTTTAGCCCAAATATAGTTCATTGATATCAAAGACTTTAATGTAGATTTGTGAACTTCAATTGATTATAGTCTTTCCAAAGTGTTGTTAAACATCTCTGATGTGTTGAAATAAGTATGATGAAAGTTTTATTTCTTTTATTAATTGTCGTTTCATCCGCCACTATTAACATCCTAAATATACTAGCTCAATAAAGTAGTATATAGTTTCGCCCTTTTTATTAATTGAAATGACACAATTTTAATTATATATATGTATGTTTTTTTTAAAATTATTAAAATAACATATTTTGTTTTGAAATTAATTATAAGGGTTCTTTATGTCATTTGAAATTTCGGTAGCCTCCCAGCGTCCCCTCCTTGCGAAGGGAGGTTGTGGAGGGCACTTACCCTTTTGGTTTGACTCGACCGAATCAAATCAACGGTGAGGAATTTGGGGGAATGAATCGACCCCAGAAATGTCTTCAAGTCTTCAATCCATTCAGCCTGATCAGATCGACGGCCAAGGGCATCAGGGGACCGAATCAACTATGGGACTTCCTTTATGTCTTTAATTTGTTGCAATCTGGTAATTAAGTTATTTAATTTAACTTTAAAAAATAGTTTTTATCCCCCTTGAAAATCCGGTAGCCTTTTGGTGCCCCCTCCCCGTGATGGGAGGTTGGGGATGACACTTGCCCTTTTGGCTTGACTCGGCCGGATAAAATCAATGGCGAGGAGTTTGGGGGAAGTGAATCAACGCCAGAGTTGTCTTCAAGCCTTTGATCAACTCGTATTATATTATATATAAATAGAGAGGGAGGAAAGCCCGATCGGGCATGGATCGGAGGCAAAAGTCACGCGCGGAGGGGGCGGCAGTGGGAAGAGTGGGAGTCAGTCGGATGCAGAGGAGGCAAGCCTGCGGCGAGCTAGTTCGGTTTTGAGCTTGGATATGGAAGCGGCTAGGGCACGGGTCGGAGTTGATGGGCTTATAGAAGGAAGCACGACCGACTTCTTCAAAGGTCTGGAGGTTGGCGGGCTTTGGCTGTGCGAGGGAGACAGCGGCCGGTGGCATGTGGCTAGGGCGGAGGTGAGTCATGCCGGATGAGGTTGATTCGGCTTTGCTTGTAGTAGACGGAGGTGACTCGGCTAATGGGGTCGGTGAAGTGGCGGCGGTTTGAGTTCGACGGGCTTCGGTTGACGGAGACGATCGAAAGAGGTAAGTTTTTTGGACTTCTTTGCATGCATGAGAATGCAAATGGGCAGAATGAGCGGGCTCAAGTGGTTTTTGTGTCGTGAGGGAGTTACATTTGGTTATAGGGGATTGTGTGGGAAGTGGGATCGTGCACGAGTGAGTCTTACCGGCAGCTAGGTTGTGGGTGGCTTCAGTCTACAGTCAACAAATGATTGAGTTCCCTTTATGTTAAGCAGAGGAACACATATTTCTAAGTTAATCTCGAAAATATAGAGTTCATGCTGATGGAAAAGTGATTGCTTATTGAAAATTGATTCTGATTCTGGTTGGAAAATGGGATTTTCTGTGATCACTAATACTCAGTAAAGATGTAGAAACTTAAATGTTTTTTTAGTCAACAACCTGAAATCTTCAGTAACACATTTGAGCTTATAACTGACTTTATAAATAACGAAATTCTTATGCTCTAAAAAAGGAACGAAATTCCTTTTTATTCATTAGTTAACTGTTTCCTTTGGTTTGATGCAATTTTTTTTTCTGCATTTAACTAGAAGCATATAGAGACGTGTGTTAGTCAAAGTATCTGTTAGAACATTGCTAAGGTGTTTTCTTTAAACCATTACGGAAAGATTAATTTATTGCTGAATACTTTACACCTAGTTTTGATGGCCAACTAAATAATTTGGATGGCTTTCATGTTTTCGTTTTAAAAGGTGGTTTAACAAAATGAGTAGTTTCAAGCTATACATCACAGTTTCTTTTCCTAGAATACGGGTTATAAACTTTTATTATGCTTATCTGAGAGTTCTTCTTCGTGTCCATTTAGTTGTCTAAAGTTGGAAATCATGTTTTCAAAAAAAAAAAAATTCCGTCATTTGATTGGATTTAGCTAAAAATTAATATTGTTTTTAAACTATACAAACACCTTTATAATCTCACAAATCTGATGATTTCATTTCCACATTCAAATGAGTGAAAATAAAATCATCAGTTTGTAAAACCTGTTTTATGTCTTGAATCAACCAAAATGAGCCTGTAGCTTTTAAATGGTCACTTGTAGTGGCTTTGCAGATGGATGCAGAAGTTATCTCTGCTGGATTATTGAGAGAGGCTGTGGAAGCAGGTGTTCTAACTATGCTTGAAGTGAAAAGTCAAATCAGCAGCAGTACTGGTCATCTGCTGCACGAGAACCTGCGGATGAAATATGCTCCTTCAAAAGTTGATGTGTTGGATGATGAAAGTGCTAGTGCGCTAAGGAAGTTCTGCTTAGCGTACTATGACATCCGAGCTGTAATTCTAGAGCTTGTCATTAAACTTGATACAATGAGGAATATTGATCACCTCCTTCAACATCAGCAGCAGACTTTGTCTCTTGAGGTGATGAAGATATATGCCCCTCTTGCACATGCTGTTGGGGCTGTTGCCATATCATTAGAGCTAGAGGACATTGCTTTTCAATACTTGTTTCCCTATTCTTATAATTACATTGATGCGTGGTTGAGAAGCCATGAAACAGAAAATATGTCTCACATCAAAGTCTGCAAGGATGAATTGATTCAAGTATTAAATCGTGATAGTGAACTTGAGGAGCTTGTCGATGATATCTCAATCAAAAGCCGGTATAAAAGCCGTTTCAGTACTATGAAGAAGCTGTTAAGAGATGGTCGTAGACCAGAAGAAGTGAATGATCTTCTAGGTTTACGGATCATATTGAATCCAAAACCTGGATCAGATTTGATGGAGAGGGGACTGAGGGCGTGTTACAGGACATCTGAAGTGATCAGAAGCATGTGGAAAGAAATAACTGATAGAACGAAAGATTACATTACTAATCCAAAGGCAAACGGATATAGGAGCTTACATCTGGTTGTTGATGTCGGTAAGCATGGGATGGTGGGGAGAGCATTAATGGAAATTCAGATTCGAACCAAAGAGATGGACTTGATGGCTGATGCTGGTGCTGCTGCGCACTCACTATATAAGGGTGGTCTTACAGATCCACAAGAGGTATTGAGCTCCTTTTTTTCACGTCTCTTGTTCATTCCTTTTATGATATCAATGTATTTTAAGGAGGCGCAATTGACCTTCCATGGGCTCCTGATGCACATGATAATAGAAATAATACCACCTTGCTAGTGGAATAATAATTGAGTTTCTAATATTATAGTTGTAGCTTTCACTCATTATGGTTCAGTTGAGACCAAGCGTTTCCTGTATTTTGTGCTCTCGTTGGATGTTTTCATTGTGATTAAGCTAGACTCAAGAGCAAGTGATTCCCACATAAGCTTCATGCAATAGAGCAGGCTTTTTGCATCTGATATTTAATGATCTTGAAAAACTTATATTTAAGTAGAAGTAATAAATTATGGGCAAATTTTGAAGTTGGACTTATGATGTACTAGTAAGGGCTCTTATCCATTAGCTCACCCATGAGCTTAAGTTTTTGATTTGATGTGTGCTAATGTGTATTTGTATTGTGCTCGATTGGGCCCTAGTGTTCCACTTCCATTATCATATATGTCCTTGATCTTTGAAATTTGAGTGTCTTTTTAGCTATTTAAGAAAATATTCTCCCTCGTGCCATATGTGCAGGCTAAACGGTTGAAGGCGATAATGTTGGCTGCTGCTGAATTGGCTGCTTTACGTCTTAGAGATCTCCCTATGCCAAGTCATAGACGGTTTGACATTTCCCAGAAAGATAGAGTATTTAGTCTCCTTGACAAAAATGGTGATGGTCGTATCAGTATTGATGAACTAACTGAAGTAATGGAAGATCTTGGAGCTGGTGGCAATGACGCACAAGACCTAATGAAGCTTCTGGACACAAATAGTGATGGTTCTTTGAGCTCAGATGAATTTGATTTGTTTCAGAAACAGGTGCATTTCGATAAACCTATTAAAAAGAGTCCAACTACGTCAAGTTAATTAACTCTTGAATTCTGAAGACATGACTTACCCATTTGTTTTTTAATGCTCTTAAAAGCAGTCCAGTCATTTCCTATTTTTTAATGCGTTTCCGAACTTCTTCGTAGGCTTGACTTGCCATTTGTTTCTTAATGCTCTTAAAATCAGTCAAAAGTCATGTTGCGTGTTAGAAAATACGCGGCGGTAGAGTTTGTAAATTTACGTCCGAGCGTTGCACGTAAGTTTAACACACAAACAGAAAAGATGAGTGAACACCAAGAGTTTTTACGTGGAAAACCCAAAAAGGGAAAAAACCACGGGGCCTCGCCCAGTTGCAAAATTCCACTAGTATTTTTGTAAATTACAAATGGCGGATTTCGTCCCACAAGTTGGGGATAATCCAAGTACAATTTGTTCCTTCCACGAAATTTACAGATTTCTGCGAGTTCCTGGCGTTTCCGACATTGGGCTTCAAAGGGTGTGGCCATTTCACATTTTCCTGATCCCGGATGGCCATTAATACATTTGCTTGGGATGTATTAAGTGGTGTGTACTCCTTTTCTTGGCGAGATTCTCGTCGTGGTGACGGAGACCTATGAGGTAGATTATTCTTCCCATGCTTTTTCTGCTGTGAGAAAGAATTATCCATCCCAGGTGCACCTTTGCGCTTCCCGCTGATTTGCTCAAACTGTTTCCTGTGAGCATTTATAGCTTCATCTGCAGAGATTTGCGCCTCCACGCGATGGATCAAGTCAGCGTATGAATGGACGGTGTCTCGCATAAGGGCCGAATAGAAGGGTCCAGGACGAAGACCTCCAAGAAAGACCCCTCTGAGTAATTCAGGGTCTACTCCTGGAATCTGTCGTGCTTCAGTGGAAAATCGTTGAAAATATTCCTTCAATGATTCTCCCTCATTTTGGCGAATCCCGGAGAGGTGGGAAGAATCCTTAGCAATTCTTCGATTGGCCACAAATTGTTCGACGAATACTTTGGCCAATTTGACAAAAGAGGGGATCGTTCCAGGTGGAAGCGAGTAGAACCACGTTCGGGCCTGTCCTTTAAGGGTGGCGGGAAAGACTTGGCAGAGGAGCGCGTCTGATGCTCGTTGAATATGCATGATGGTTCTATAGTAGTCAACATGCTCAAACGGGTCGGTCTTCCCGTCGTAGGATTCAACGTTTGGCACTTTGAATCCGACCGGAATGGGGTGCTGAAGAATGACTTCAGTTAGAGGTGATGACTTCTCGAAGTTCTTCTGTCGGAGAGCATGCCTCACATCTCCTCGGGGGAACTCTTCCCGTACCAATTTTCGCAGTTCGCAACGCAGGACATTGTGAGGGAGTCCTGCAATGTGTGGTTGGGGAGAGCCTTCGCGGAGATCTGAAAAAATGCGAGGATGTGTTGAACTCGCTGTATCGGCAAGGTCATCTTCCTGTTGTGATTGAGGATGTCTCCTAGGTGGAGGAAGACGAATTTCTTCTTGACGATGCTCGAATTGAATATCTTCAACCCTTGGTGGATCCCGAGGGAGAAGGATCTCCTCCAACGTTGGCTGTCGATCATCTCGTAGGAGTTGGAGGATCTCGTTTTGTGATTCTTCCATCTTCCGGATTCTTTCTTCTAAAGAAAGTCCCAAAGTCCCTTCTCCGGCAGCATTCTGCCCCCCAGGGTGAAAAGATGCTGACATTGGTCGTCTATGGTTAATAGACGGATTTCTGGACTGATGAGAGTTGGAGCGAGAAGCTCCAACTAAACGACTGCTGCGCCTATTCACCATCGAAGCAGTACTCGAAGTAGTGGGATTGTGTTTCCCACAGACGGCGCCAAACTGTTGCGTCCTGGAGTATTCGCGGCGGTAGAGAAATATTTAGTTTAACGTCTTAGCATTGTACGAAGATCCAACACACAAGATCTACGCACGGTGACAATATGACGACATTTAACTTGGAAGAAGATATTAGAGATATCAAAGTAACACTCAACTCAACATAAAAGCGACAACAAGACAAGTAATATTTGCTAATATAAATACACGAAGTGCGTGATCATTCAATCTCTCCAACCATTTGAACAATATTCAATGGTTGTCTTTGTTGTATATTCCAACTCGCAAATAACGGAAGTCTCAACCGTCAGTAAGGCGGAGGGGGAGGAAGAAATCCCGTAGGCTTCTGCACGCGAGGAGAGGCGCTATTCAAGTGGAAAAAACTCCAACTCGCAAATAACGGAAGTCTCAACCGTCAGTAAGCCGGAGGGGGAGGAAGAAATCCCGTAGGCTTCTGCACGCGAGGAGGGGCGCTATTCGAGTAGGAAAAAATTCCAACTCGCAAATAACGGAAGCCTCAACCGTCAATAAGCCGGAGGGGGAGGAAGAAATCCCGTAGGTTTCTGCGCGCGAGGAGGGGCGCTAATTCGAGTAGAGGAAATTTTCTACTCAAAAATAGCGGAAGCCTCAGCCGCCAGAGAACCGGAGGGAGAAAGAAAGAGAAGTTGCAAATTTTCTAAGGGCCTAGGAGGCCTATTTATAGGTTTTGGAGAGAAAGGGGAAAAGTTATTGCAAATTCTATAATTACCTATTTTTAGAAATTTTTTACGAATTTTTGAGAATTTTTAGGAATTTTTTGGGAATTTTTTGGACCCAAAAATAGCAAAAAATAGCTATTTTCGTGCATGTGGGGCCCACAAAGTCGGTGGGCCGAACCGACACGCCTTTTTTCCTCAAAATCGCGCGGACAGCGCACTGATCCGCGTGATTTTTCACGCGGATCACGGCCAGCCAAAGGCTGGCCGCCGGCAGCAGCCGCAGCACCGCAGCGGAGCAGCCCAGCGCACGGTCCAGGCAAGGCGGAGCGGTCCAGGCGGACCGCGGACCGGTCCAGACAGACCGCGGCAAATCCAGCGCGGCGGTCCTTCGCGCGGTTAGGCCGCGCCCCGCGCGGCTCCTCCAGCGCGGTTCCGCGGGAACCGCCGCCAGCGAGCGGCGGCAGGCGGCGGCCGGCCAGCCAGCCGGCCGGTTTAGCCGCCTACACGTGTCCGGGTCCGATTTTCGGCCCGGACGGTCCGATTTGGACATTTTTGGGGTCCCCGAACACGTTTTTCGACATTCCGGACTCGATTTCGATGCTTTCGGAACTCAACGGGGCCTCTACAATCAAGTTTGAGCAAATGTTCAACTTTTGGAACGCAATTTTTTGCGATCCGGCGAATACAAAAGTTTGGAGCAAGTATTTTCGGACTTCTAGAGCTTTGACGTCCGAAAATAGGGGGGCAACTGATACGACATCGCAAAAACATCTTGATCGGGCACGAATCTCGAGGCAAAAGCTAGTTGGAAGCTTCAAAAATTAATTTCGGGAGCATATGAACTCCGATTTCAGCAGACTTATAATCAAACTGAGCGTCTCGGAAATACGAACCCAACGACACCAAGATCAACCCAATCCGAGCCCAAATGAGTCCGAATCAAGGGTTCAAAGCGCTGTTGGAAGGTTCAAACCGCAATTTGAGTTACCAAACGGTCTCCGATTTTGACGAGCTTATACTCGAATCGAAGGGCTCGACGAGACGAATCCAACGAGCCGAAGATCATCAAATTCCGACATCATTAAGGCCTTCAAATGTCCAACGAACGGTGCATGATCGAAGGATTCGATATCGGCCGTCCATTCAAACCACTCCCAATTCGCCCTTGATCTCACGCCTATTTACGGGCTATGCCACTCCAGAAAAACTATAAATAGAGCCCTCATTCTACACCAAGGGGACTGAAGTGAAAAGAGAGAAGAAGAGGAGAAAGGGGAAAAGGAGATTCCTCACCTCCTCGACCACCGCCGGAGCTCTTCCTGCCGCCTGAAGACGCCGGAATTCTACCGGATTTTCAGGAAACACTTGAATTCTGCACAACTTCCACGTGATGCTGAAATCCTTCCCAATTAACAACAGAGTTCCCTCCTGGCGCCGAAACTCTGCCCAAGTGAAGCCGGAGTTCTCCTCTGCCATCAAAGACGCGGACTTCTACCCGATGTCGGACCTTCACTCTTCACCAAGTTTCTACCCGATGCCGGACTTCTACCGGTTATCAGACTTCATTGGACGTCTATGCAAAGATGCATTTCTTTCCATTGCTGGACTTCTACCTGACGCTGTCCTATTGATCTTCGTCATCAGACTACAGTTCTTCCGACCTCCGTCGCCAGCCGACTACGGTCCTCCTGACTTACGTCGCCCGCCGACTACAGTCTTTCCGACATCCGTCGCCCGTTGAATACGGTCGTCCTGACTTATGTCGCTTGCCGACTATAGTCTTTCCGACCTCCGTCGCCCACCGACTACGGTCCTCCTGACTTACGTCGCCCGCCGACTACAGTCCTCCGTCGCCAGTTGACTACGGTCCTCCTGACCTACGTCGCACGCCGATTGTAGTCCTTCTAACAAAGCGAATACGTCGATAGTAGCTCTTTGTATTTACATCATGTAATGTACTCCATAAGATGTACATCAAGCTAAGACCTTCCACCAAGGAAGGGCCTCATTTGTAATCGACTGCAATACTAGTGGATTCGTTCAAATCGGGCCAGGCCCCGTGGTTTTTCCCCCTTTTCAGGGGTTTTCCACGTAAAAAACTCTGGTGTCTCTTATGAATGCTACACCCTCTCACTTATCTGCTTGTGTGCTGGATCTTCGTACAATGCTAAGACGTTAAACTAAATATTTCTCTACCGCCGCGAATACTCCAGGACGCAACAAGTCATTTCCTAGTTTTCAATGCATTCCAAATGGTTTACTTTAACCTGAAGCATGACAGTAAATACAAATTATTCAAGATAACTCTTCTACAAGTTGAAGGGATTTTAATATGTGTCACCTGTAGAAATCATCTTTATAGAAGCCGGCCTTTGTTTCATAATTATCAATAGTTTTAGTTAAAGAACCTGATTAATTGATTGTTGAAAGCTTTCAGCATGAACTTCTGAACTAACCCGCTTAATTTTTTTTTTTTTCCTTTTAGATTGAACTTATGAGAAGCTTGGAGGAAAGAGATGATCATTACAAAGCCATGCTCGGGAACAAGCTTGAGATGACTGATAGCACTGGTTTGATTCAGGTTTATAGAAAGGAGCTGTGGGATAAATTGACATTAAATTCGTATTTTCAGCATGATGATCAAAGAATGCCGTTACCATAAATGTAAGTTATCCCTTTTATAGTCATCGAATTGTATATTCGTCATAGGCATGAAATTTATGTTAGAGATGTCATGAGCCTCTGATTATTGAAGTGGTCTTCTATTTTTTTTGTTAATATACATGAAAATACTAGCAAAGGAAGCATATTCTTAACGCACTTGTTTATAGGAAAATGCTATGCTTCAAAAATAAAATTTTATAATGCTGTTTTATCAGTACTTGATTAGGTGAATAATTTTAAATTTTCCCAAACAAACTTGCATATCACTATCTATTTTAATTGGTCCGCCAAAAATAGATGAGCCCCAGTAATGGTGTGAAATTTTTTATGAGTGTAGCAGTCCTTATATTTTTAGAAATGTTATGTAAAAGAAGCAAGGTGTCAGCCAAAAAAACTACTAAGTAGAATTTGTAAGTTAGAGGAAAAAGTATTTCATTACTATTTGAGAAACATGACATGAGATAAAATGAATACTCGGCTTATATAGGATATGGTTAGATGCAGGAGTGCAAATGAGTCGAGTCAAGTTCGAGTCAGGCATAATTTGAGCTCGACTTATGAGCCAAATCTTAAGCTCGAACTTGAGTCAAGCTCAAAAGTTGAGCTCGTGCTCAGCTCATGCCATTAAAACGAGCTAGTCGAGTGGCTCGTTCAAGCTCCATCGTGTCTGCTTTATTGTCCTGGCACGCCGGCATCTGAGCTCCATCCCACGTCTCGCGTCCGACCTCTGTCCCGCATGATTGCATCCGACCTCTATCCTATTGACTCACACATCCTAAGTCCAAACTCCCTCCACGCATGCCCGCGTTCAAACTCCGCCCCACATCCGAACTCGAATTTACTTTGTTTTGTTAAATTAATGTTAAAACTTTATGAAGTTATTATATATGTTTTTATAATTTAATTTTAAATATGTATTTATAATAATTGTATAGTTTGTATAAATTTTGGTTCAGTTATATATTTATAAATATATTGTATACTTTCTTACGTTAAAAAGTTATAATTTCTAAAAAATTTTAATTTGTATATTATTTTTTCATTAAAATTTTATAATATTTAAAAAATTTTAAATTAGTTATAATATAAGTTATAATTTTTAGGTTTATTTTAAAATTTTAAAAATATTATATATATATATATATATATATATATATATATATATATATATATATAATTCTCTTATGTTATAATGGTATATTAAAATTCTTTTTAAATTTATATTTTTTAAAATTAATTAAATTATTTAAAAATTTTCAACTTTGTTATCATTTGTTTTTTTTTTTTTTTAGGAAAATGCAACTTATGCATTAATATTATTAAAAATAAGGGAAAGAAAAAAGTCTATCCAATGCCATTAGATTCCTCCTTTAATATTAAAATAAAAAAGGAGGAACTTTATGAAACACTAAATCATCCCAAATGAAAGAGCTAAAGGTTGCATAATTAGCACATAGATCCGCTAATTTATTGTAATTTCTATCAATACAATTGAAAATGACATTATGAAAATCTTTAAAAGGAAATTCCAAATCATATTTACCTTTGTAGAAGACCGATTGTAATAGCTTGATGATGTTGGAATTATCACTTTCAATTATGATCCCTTTGTAGCTATGCATCCAATCTTTGACTACGCCTTTGATTGCTTGAATGGCTTGAAGTTCAAGTCTTGAAATATCCCAATGGACACGAGATTGGCCAAAAGCTAACAAGAACCTGCCTTTGTAGTCTCGGAATACACCTCCAATTCCTCCCCTATATGATTTTAATAAAGATGCATCTACATTAACCTTTATCCAATCGAGTGGAGGGGGATGCCAATGGATATCCAACAGCAAATGATGCTGATTAGCAGCCCATTTACTCTATTTAAAGCCAGAATAGTTTTCTGAATATGAAGCTAAGCTTATAGTTTCGGACGCAATGAAAAGAGGAGAGTGATCCTTTCCTATGTGAACCAACTTGTTTCTACCTTTCCAAGAAAGTATATTACATTGCAAAATAAATTGGTTGTCCAAAAGTTCTGTAGAGATATCCAATCCAAGCAATCCTCCATTGAATATGGGAAATTTAAAACCCCATTTTTCCAGAATTTGAAAAATGCTTTCTAGCTTTCTACATTTAGTTACCACATGCTCAACATCTCCTTGCATATTACAATTCCTTGGACAATCATTGTGCATTTGCAATCTTCTATAGCAAAGGAAATCAAATGTTGGTATTGCATTATTGAATAATCTCCACCAAAATCCTTCAACACGAGGAAGTAACTTGGCCTTCTTTATCCATTTCCAATAAGCAGTTTGGTTTGATGTTTGAAGAGAGGCTTCAGTTGCTAGTTTAGAAACTGATTTTCTGGAGAATTTAAACAATAGTTCCATGCTATCTGAGTGAAGATCTGGATTGATTGGAATTTTACAAATCAGTTCCACTAGATCTTTACCAAAGTTTTCATTGAGTTCCACAATATTCTAGATTTCCCCTGAGACGAATCTATCCACCTTGATCTCATATGAGAGTAGAGGATTAACAAAGGTAGGCTATTTGTTTAAGCTTTTGTCAAGAATCCAAACGTCATTGTTTGCATTAATGAGGCTGCCATTTGCTACCTCCCATCTGACAATGGGTTTTAAAAACTCCTCCATCATTAATAATTTTCCAAGTAATTGAACCAGAATTTTATGGAATCTATTTCCATAAAGCTGTCCGAATTTTGGAAACAGGATTTTATGTAATAGGGATTCTTCATCTTGGTTATACCTCCAAGCAAGTTTAGCTCTAAGTGGCCCAACTTTTTCAATGCAAGAAAGTAGACCTCTTCCGCCATTCTCAACTGGTAAACACATGGTTTTCCAGTTCACATAGTGGATGCCGAAATCTCCATTTGATTTGTTCCAAATAAAGTTTTTGCAAATTCTGTCTAAATCACCAAGAATACTTTAATTAGGAACCAAAGTATGAGTACAATGATGGATTGAGTAGGATAGCAGTACCGATTTAACCAAGTTAATCCTTCCAGGCAATGAGATTAATTTAGATCGCCAAATGTTTGACATTTTAATTGCTTTGTCAATGATGCAATCAAAGTCCTCTCCAAGAAGCCTTCTTAGAGCAATTTTAGAACCCAGGTATTGAAGTTCCTTGACACCCTTCAAACCTATGATACGGGAGATTAGTTTTTTCTTCCTCTTTCTAACATTTTTCCCAAACAAGATACATGATTTTTTCCCATTTATGTTTTGGCCCGTCCAAGAATAGAAATCTTCCATAATGTTCTTGATCTTCTTAACTGAGGATGCCTTAGCTTCTGAAAATACTATGATGTCATCCGCAAATAGTAAATGGGATATCTTAGGACTGTCTTTATTGATCCGAGCTCCAAGTTCCTCTCCACCTTGATAGAAAGCATTAGTTAGAAGTTGAGCACAAAGAATGAACATGAACGGAGATAGGGGTCACCCTTGCCGGAAATCACATTTGGCTTCAATCCATCTAGAATAGTTCCCATTAATCGACACAGAAAATTTTGGGTTCCTTACACATTCTAGGATCATATTGGAAATTGTTTGAGAAAACCCGAAATATTGCAAAGCTTTTTCCAACGTAGGCCAACACATTGAGTCAAATTCTTGCTCCATATCATATTTGAAAGAAACCAAACCTTTGGAAGCTTTTGAATACCTGAATTTGTGAAAAATTTCGTGTGCTACCAGGATATGATCAGACATGGATCTATTTTTAAAAAAATGCCGCTTGTTCAACTGAGATAATTTTAGGCATAATAGAAGATAGTCTATTGACAATCATCTTAACGGCCACCTTATAAACCACATTGCAAAGGCTAATTGGTCTAAAGTTTAAAAGAGTTTTAGGATTTAGTACCTTGGGGATCATCACCACTATAGTTTCTTTCCACTTCGAATTCATGATTCCTGTTTTGAAAAATTGATTCAGAGCATTCCATAAGTCTGATTTTACAATGTTCCAATACCCCTTAAAGGAGTATGTTATCCCGTCAATTACAGCTGCAGTAAAGTTACCAGATTGCATAAAGATTGTTTCCATTTCTTTGATGTTGAATTCACAGTTTAAGCTGCAGGAATCTTCCTTATTCAGGCGGTTGATTGGATCGGGTCAACCATCCAAGCTGCATATCTTGTCTTTCCATTTGTTTTCAAAGAAGCTTACTAGAGATTCTTCAATTTGATGTTGGTCTTCAACAAGCAGACCATTATTATTGGTGATTGAGCCTATGAAGTTGGAGTTCCGTCTAGCACTTGAATAGGCATGAAAGATTTTTGTGTTGCTATCCCCTTTAGTTGCCCATTTTATTTTAGCTCTTTGTCTCCACCACGTATTGATCTTGGCTAAAGTCAAATTGAAATCTGTAACCTTTGTTTTAAGAAGTCATGAGTCTTCATTAGATAAAAATCCTTCCTTACATTCCTTATCCTGTAGTTCCAGGATATCTCTTAGAATGATTTCTTTACATTGTACTAGATTTTTGTGCTTTTCCTTTTTCCAATAGAACAATGCTTTCAAAGCTTTTCTCTTTTTCATATTTAGAATTTGTCCATAATCTCCCGAAGCTTTCTTCATCCAAACCTTCTTTACCAAAGCTGCTGAGGCTGGATTGGAAATCCACATATCCTCAAAACGGATAACTTTTTTGAATTCAGTTTTACATTCAAAAAGGTTAAGAAGGATAGGACAATGGTCTGAAGCAATTCTTGCCAAGTGCTTGACTATTATCCAGTGAGGAGTGCAAAGAGCCATTGAGTTGAGGTAACACCTATCCAACCTTTCGAGAATTCTGTCAACTCCAGATTTGTTGTTGCACCAAGTGAACTTGGGACCAACACATCCCACTTCATGAAGATCATTGGAAGCTAAAAATAGATCCATTTCTCTAAATCCCAAGGAATAGGAGAATCTCTTACCACCTCTTTTGTCTTCTTTATTGAGGAGACAATTAAAGTCTCCACCAAGCACCATAGATATCTCTTTGGAAGAATAAACTTGTAATCTTTCCCAAAGACCTCTTCTTTTGTAGGTATCTTTGCTTGCATAGATTGATCCAATTCTCCAAATACCTTTGTTGATAACTTCAAGGTCTCCAACTATGAATTGTTGGGATGATTCCAGGACTTTGAAAGAAGCAACATTGGATCTCCATAACACTAATATTCCACCGGAAAGACCTTCCGAAGGGACTTGGAAGTAGTCCCAGTCTGCTCCAATTAATGAATTTATTTCCAATATATCAAAGGAAACAACTTTGGTTTCAAGTAAACCCAAGAATAAGACTCCATTATCTTTCACAAACTCCTTGATGTATAGAAAAGCTCTCCTTTTTCTAGCTCCTCTACAATTCCAGAAACAAACGGATGACATCATGGTAAAATGGGGGGATGATTCCCCATTTTGTCTTTTGCTTCATTCTCATATTTCCTGCTTCTTGTGGAGATTTTGATAGGACCTAAACTTTTAAGTTGTTTAAGTCCCTTCCTTTTATTCTCAGAGCCTTTCTCATTTTCTGTTTCAGATTTCTTTAACAATGGACTGTGAACAGATAAGTCCGCTAGGACATTATCCTTATCAGGGAATGAAAGTTCTCCTTCTTCAAGATCATCATCTAGAACTTTGAATTTGTTAGCATTATAGGGAATTAAGTTATTCATACTTGAGTCATTGGTTACATCAGCTTGATGTATAGAGTCTTCTTGGTTTGTTGATTCTGTGGTCTTAGCTTCCAGAATTCCATCATTGCCTCCTAGTTTGCTGTTTTCACCATCAGCCAAAATTTTGTCAACCTTTTTATAAATTTGAGTTGAGGTAGTGCTTCTTCCAGCATTTTCTGACTTCTGAGGAATGAAATTTTTCCGTGGTCTTTGGAAAGATTTGTTCCTCCTGAAGTTCACGTGAATCCAAAGACCGTATTCAGCTTTGTTTTCCACAGTTATGTCATCTGAATTTACTTGAACTGGGTCAGCTTCTTTGGATGCTTGGTTTTCCTTCAGTTCTGGACAATTTTCTCTTCATGTGCCCAATTTTCCCACAGTTGAAATAAAAGCTTGGGAGTTTTTCATACTCAATTCTTTGATAGAATTTGCCAGCACAACCTTCAACCCAAACACCCATTGGCAGCTTTTCATCTAATTTTATTCGGATGCAAATCCTAGCAAACTCCCTCCTGCACCATTGAAACATATTACCATCGATCATGTAAGGTTTTCCAATCATAGATGCTATCATACAAATGTTGATTTCATCCCAACATTGATAAGACTAGAGAGGGAGTTGAAGGTAAACTTGAATTATGGAGGTCAACCTTAGATTCTAATGGTTTTCGCTTGAGTAGATCTAAAACGGAATATATGGAGTGTAATTTTAGTAGTAATAGACCTAGTGAGGGGATTGTGACTTTGGGCGATCAAGTCATTAATAAGAGTACACGTTTTAGATATCTTGGATCTATTGTTCAGAGTGATGGTGAAATAGATGGGGATATTATCAGCAGAATTCAAGTTGGATGGTTGAAGTGGAGGAATGCATCGGGCTTGTTATGTGATAGAAATGTACCCCTCAAACTTAAGGGAAAATTCTATAAGATGGTAGTGAGGCCTGCAATGCTTTATGGTGCCGAATGTTGGCCATTAAAAGAGAAGCATAATACTAAGTTAAGTGTGGCAGAGATGAGGATGCTCAGGTGGATGAGTGGCTTTACCCTTAGAGATAGGATACGAAATGAGCATATACGTGAAAAGGTTGGAGTAGCTCCAATAGAAGATAAGATTAGAGAGAGTCGCCTTAGATGGTTTGGTCACATAAAACGGCGGCCTTCCGATGACCCGGTTAGGAGAGTAGAGGTATTAGATTTGACATATGTTAAGAAAGGTAGGGGTAGACCTAAAAAGACTTGGTTAGAAAATATTAGGAATGACCTTTCTTTATTAGATTTAAACGAGAATTTGACTTTTAATAGGACACAATGGAGAAAAAGGATTCATGTAGCCGACCCCACGTAGTGGGATAAAGGCTTCATGTTGTTGTTGTTGTATTGTAGAGGCAAATTTGGCATTCTAATCTAGACCGGTGCTGGGAGTCCTTTTAATGATAATGGTGAGAACGAGGGGGACCATCTGTCCATCCCTATTATGTTATTTCTAACATACCATGGCCCGTTCGAGAAGACCAAATCTAAAGCTTCTTGTTCATCAAATGCACAAAGCACCCATCCCAAACCAAGCATAGTTAAGTGAGATTTACCGTAGTGAGACCATTGCCTCCTGAGCTCCAAGCTGATCATATGGAAAGGCATGTTTTCTCCAAAAACTTTCATTACCAAGGATTTGCTGAGTTTGCTTGAGTTTTCTAATTCCATTTCAGCGTGAAGTTTCACCACATTATTGTCTGCTGTGAAGTCATTCCCAAAGTCTAAATTGGAAACATTGATATTAGTTTTTTTCTCCCATGGTTTTGCTATTGCATTGCTGGTAGCTTTAATTGAAATGTTTAAAAGAGAGACAATTGTCATTTTCACCAGCCAATTCACCTTCTTCACATTCACGAACTGTGTTCAAATCATTTGGCCTTTCTACAATTGTGGATGACTCAGTTACTATTTCTTTGAAGCTTGGATCAGAAGCTTTGATGGTTGGAAATAAAACCTCTTTTTTTATCATTGTTAGAATCCACTGCATTCTTCAAAACCTTCGACAACTTGTTTTGATAAATTTTTGATCCAGAAGATGAATCATTTGAAATAAGGAATTTGACTTTCCCAAATTCTGGTGAAGATGGAAATTTTTTGACAGCCGAACCGTCCTCACTAATCACATTCTTGCCTTTACCGATAGATTCGATATATTTATTTTGTTTTAGCAATCCTCCTTCATTGATTACCAAGGGTTTCCCTGACATGAATTTGGATTTACCGTCCATGTTGAGCAAATCGCCAAATGCGGGAGGGGAAGAGGTCGTATCAGGTCTTGATACTAAAGGAATGGTCGGAATAGCACATCGACCAGAAATTGGTCCGCTAGCCGCTGCAGGAGGCCAGCGACCATCCGCCGCCACCAAAAGCGCGAAACCGAGATTTGAAAAAGAAAGTTTCTCTCTATAGAAAAGCTCATAATTTCTCTCTAGAAAACCGAAAATTCTTTGTTATCATTTGTTAGGTTTTAACAACATTATATTAAATGTGGTGTTTTGAAAACCATCCTTATCTTTTAATGTTATGTTAAAAGTTCTTTTAATATTATGTCTTTAAAAATAAATTAAATTATTTAAAACATTTCAATCATTTGTTAGGCTGTAAATTTATTATATTAAATGTGGTATTTTGAAAACCATCCTATCTTCCAGCGCTGGCAAGTCATGTTCATAAGAATTATTATGAAGGATCATTCAATCCCTTGTTATTTATGATAACCATTCACCAAAAGATAGTTGTTGAGATATCATCCACTATTATATGCATATTTAGACGTATCATGATATGTTGTGATGGAGATTATTATGCCGAAGCCATGAGAATGCATTCTGATCCTACAGGATTTTTTCTTACAAGGTTTGGATGAGAGTTGGTATGAGATAAATTTTTAGATAAAGATCACATTCATTCAAGCCTCATTTCATTTAGATTAGATATTATGAGATGATTGCACTACAACTTAGTAATACAAGGAAATAATGTGCACTATGAAAAATCAGATTTAAATGTTATACTGTATCAATAATGGATTATAACGGAAGATTAATTCATATTAAATTTGCATGATCATTTTATGATCGGATCGTACAAGCAATTATTAGATCAAATAAATTGTTATCTATTCTTTCTTTAAATAGGTAATTCAAATTTAAGCAAATCATATTGTACAATCTATATCATACTGTATGATTATCTACAAATTACCTAATTAAGAACTGAGAATCCGTAAAATTAACTAAAATTATGTAAAATAATATCATAATGTATGAACCAAACCGTATCAACCGAGAAAACAACGAGCATATTGGTACCATCCAAAATTATATTGGTTAATTGAATGTCTTAGAGATGGCAAATCAACGAATCATATGACACAATCTTCAACATATATCATCATATATTGAAATAGAAAGTCGTCCTTAAAATTTTAGGCTGATTGTACTAATTGTACAGTACAATTTATGGATCTGAGTGTGCCATCAGATCAATAATTTTCATAAATTACTTATTTAGGATTTCTAATAAAGCCACCTTATATATATTGTTCTCTAAGAATCTCTAGATCAATTCTTCATAGACTTTCAAAAGATATTTTAGAAGAAGTCATTGGTAAAAAACTCTACTCTGTTGAAAAATTCTTCTCTGACAAAAATTATTCTCTCTTGCGTTGCAAAGTACAAATACTCTCTTACAAAGAATCTTTAAAAATTAAGCTGAGAGTTTTCTCTTTTGAATCATCTTTTTCATCTTGCTCATTGAAAAGCGAATTCATTTCAAGATTGGAGTAGATTTATTCATGCATGTTGATTTTCACCTTTGACATATTGAGTAAAAGATTTATTGATTTCAAACTTTTGATGATAATCTAAAATATTTATTTAGTTGATAAAGTTATTCTATCATTAAGTTAATAATTTTTATATTTCAATAATATTGAATACATTTTATATAACAACCATATATAAGACCCACATGCACATGCATCAACTGTATGAATATATATATATATATATATATATATATAATATTACTTTGAAAATTTATTGCATGAATGAAAATATGTTTAGGAGTGCTGTGGAATTATGCTTGTTGGACTCTCTGTATTTCTAAAACTCTAGCTACGAGAGTGCGACTGCATTGACAGTTGCAATGTGGAATCGTTTCCTCTCTTGTACAAAAACTTGAGAGAGCGCTGCAACACTAAGTCAGCTTTATTTTTTTTAAAATATCCAAATCCACTCATGTATTCCTTTGATTTGATGTGTTTAATGTAAAATATATGTGGTGTAATGTGCATAAACAAAAAGGATAGTTCGATATGGTGAAGATATGTCCCCGCATGTAGGAGTAGAAGCCGATGAGATTTTTATAATAATGGGTTAGAGGGTTAATGGTGTCAACCCATCCATGATATGTGGAGAGATAATGAGATAAGATATGTAAATGAGTGCTAATGGGCTGGGGTTGACAACTTCCGTTCACAATTCCACCTGACTATATGGTATGATATGATACCCTATGCCGATATGACTAGTATAGGTAAAATATATACCACAAAATGGATTGAATATCCTCACTTGCATAGTGTAATATATGAATATGAATGCTTATATTTTATGAATGATAGCTACGTGACATGATAGTATATTTGATAGTACATGTTGATATCACCTAAAATAAATACATACATTATTTTATGATAATATTCGCATGATAATTTAACTATAGTATATAATAAGCAGAGCGACGTGTATGGCATGAATAGAACTATGTTATGAACAATAGTACCCTATACATGTATTGTATCATAGAACATGATAGCATAAGAGAAAGCCCGCATGTATAAAATGATACTATGTTTAGCATAATAAAGCAGATATATGAATACTATGTGGTTAGTTATCTTTAATATGCATAGTAACCCATTCATACAGGTTTTCAAATGAAAGTAAATGCAATGTTTACAAATTGCTTGCCACACATATGCATAATTACATGTGTTCATGAGACTGATCACAAGCATGCATAATATTTAGTTATATTGTATTAATAGTACTGGTAGATTTTGGTGACCGTTGTTAGCTCATTATGTGATTTTTACGTTTTGGAGAAGGGAAAGGAGGGAGAGGATCGGATTAAGATAGTTGATATAATATGTGATTTATTTATTTCAATGTATTTTGATAAAGAATTTTGGAAACTCATGATCTTTATAAATGATTGGTTTTGATATATATATATTGTTGGGCTTTGATATATGAATGGATTTAATAGCTTTGTATGTTAATTAGATGATAAAATAAATTCTTGCTAAAATAGATCCTAAGGTTGACCACCTTAATCTTGTAAAAAATTTTGTGCCTCTTTTATCTTTTTTTTTTCTTTTTCTCACACTTATGTTATTTGTGTTTCTATTTATTATTTTAACTTAACTTTTTCTACAAAAAAAACAAAAATTATAATAAAATTTTAAGTACATCCAATTCATACCCCTCTCTTGGGTCCCATAATAACTCTTAATTGGTATCATTGGCTCATTTATTGGCTGAATATCTAAGAGTATATCACTTTCATACAATGGCAAAAGGTTTTCCTAAGGGTTCACTATTTGAAGAATAATTTACATACAAACCGCCACTTCTTTAATAATGTTCCATTTTATTATTGGAAGAATCATATTAGTACCTTTTTTGTGCTCAAGATTCTCCTATATGGCACATATTAACTCACCCATATCATACACACAAAATAAGTTAGTGGTATAAATATTTATAAACCATTTGAAAAAAGGAGTGATTATGAAAAAAATCTAGATGAACTTAATGTAAAAGATTGTAATACTTTGCATTATGCTTTTTTACTTAATAATTATATGAGGATGTCTATGTTGAGTATATCAAAGGAGATATGGTATAAATTAATTGTCACCCAAAATGGTACAAGCGAGGTAGAGGAACATGTATCAATAAATTAGTTCATGAATATGAATTATTTTGTATATTGTCAAATTAATATATTACACTCTTGAAAAGACATAAAAATCAAGATTTCATTTATAAAATTTTATGTCTTCTTGGTTGCAAACATAAATTAATTACTTCTTATGTAAAATATAGACCCAAATATGTTTGAGTTTTAAAAAATAATGCATTGTTTTATTTTTGCAGAAGTTCGTTGTCCTTTACGATGTAGTGATCATATAGTACAATTATTTATAACCCATAATTAATTAGACTTATTTAATTAAATATTTGAATTATTTTTTTGTTTGAATAAATCATATTATGCTATATGGATTATATAATATGATTATAAAAAAAAAAATCAAAATTTCAATTTTACCTCCCTTGTGTGTGTTTGCATGATTGTTTAGCCAACATACACCTAATATAAAAATTGCTCAATAAAAGTAGAAGGTACATGCTCTGTCAGACACAGACTGACTTAGAAATTGAGCTACACCATCTTAAGCTTTACTTCTTCAACACTACTTGGTGTATGTTGAACCTATAATGGTTAGTGACACATAAGAAAATATCCAATATATAATTACAAGAATAAGTAAATAAACATCTTATAATATTTATAATCATCAAAATACATGGTTGGGCTCCTAGATTGTAACATCTTCAACTTTAACCATCCAACTTGAATTCTACTAATAATATCCCTATTAGTTTCACCATCATTTTGAAAAATAGACCCCAAATTTCTAAAACATATACTCTTTTTAAGTATCAATAAATTAGTTCATGAATATGAATTATTTTGTTTATTGTCAAATTAATATATTACATTCTCTTGAAAAGACATAAAAATCAAGATTTCATTTATTAAATTTTATGTCTTCTCGGTTGCAAACATAAAATAATTACTTCTTATGTAAAATATGGACCCAAATATGTTTGAGTTTTAAAAAATAATGCATTGTTTTATTTTTGCTGAAGTTCTTTCAAAGAAAACTTAGTGAATGTATGTGGTTTTGAAAAGTGGATGTTCAAGGCATCTAATAAAAGGCAAAAATAAATTCAAAATACTATAACTTAATGATGGAATATATGTGGTACATGGAGATAATGGTCAAGAAAAAATAATTGATATATATATATATATATATATATATATATATATATATATATATATATATATATATATATATATATATATATATATTGAAGAGAACTTCATTACTTTAGAAAAAGTTTTTCTACTAGATGGATTAAAGCATAAATTAATTTTTATAAGTCAATTTTGTGATGTAGACTTAATGTTTCATTTCATGTATCTTATAATGTTATTGATCAACAACAACAACAACATCAAACCTTTATCCCACTACATGGGTCAGCTACATGAATTTTTTTTCTCCATTTTGTTTTGTTAAGAATTAAATTGTCATTTATATCTAATATGAAAGGTACTTTATAATGCTTTCTAAGCAATTCTTTTTAGGTCTACCTCTACATTTCTTAACATAGGCTAAATCTAATACATCTACTCTCCTAACTAGTTCATTGGAAGGCTGATGTTTTATGTGAGCAAAGAATCTAAGGTGACTCTGTCTAATCTTATGCGCCATTGGAGATACTCTATGCACCATTAGAGATACTCCAACCTTTTCACATATATACTCATTTTACATTATGTCCTTAAGAGTGAAGCCACTGATCCACCTGAGTATCTTCATCTATGCAACACTTAACCTAATTTTATGGCTATATTTTAATGGACAAAATTCTATGCCATAAAGCATTATAGGTTTCATCAGCATCTTACATAATTTTTTATTAAGTTTTAGGGGTACATTTCTATCGAAAAATTGGCTTGAAGCACCCTTTAAAGGTGTTTTGATACAAATTTAAAGTGCTTATGGTACATGATAAGGGGGGAGGGGGGTGGTGAATTGATATTTTAAATCCTTTTTGGTATTTTGAAAATCTTTTGATTAAAATAGAACTTGATATGTAGAAGTGTTAAATAGATTAAAACAATTCAAAATAAAAACTAAAAGGAAATAAGATTTTTGTAACCCTTAGAAAACTTTTTTTTCAAAATAAATTAAAAAATAAAGTTCAACCAAAGATTATTTACCAAAAGCCTATTTCACAAAGATAATCAAAATAAAAACCAATGCAATATAATAGATTGCAAGAAAAGTTACATAAAAATTAAAACACATAAACTAGGTTTATAGTGGTTCGGTCGAATCAACCTTTTCCACTCCCTAAAAGTCATCTATGTGTATTTCACTAACTTAGGCTCACTTCAGCATACAGTTAGGCAAAGAGGCCCTTCTCCCTTATCATAGGTGGAGTATAACCTTTACAGACTCTAAAAAATCTCCATCATTTTGCCTTCTGGACCTGCCAGAAATGTGGTCCCTCTTTTCACCTCCTTAAACCGGTAGAGATGTTCATCCCTCCTCTCTCCTCCTCGGCCCGACAGAGATGCCATCCCTCCTTTTTCTTCCCAACATGATGGAGATAGTAACGCTAGGCTTCCAGTTTGGAATGTTTCACTCAAAGACTTCTTCTTAGAGCTCCCTTCTAAGAGCTCCACCAAACACAACTAGATGAACCAAAGTATAGGCTAGCTAGAGCAACCATGTGACCCCATCCACACTCCTTGACTCTATTAAGGCACTCTCCCTCTCTCAACCTCACCTCCTCTCTCTCTCTTTTGTGATGTGGACTCTCTCCAAGCTCTGTCATAAAAAAAAAAATGTCTCTAAATCTCTCAAGGATTCCTATCCCTCAAGACATAATATGCTTATAAATGAGCACTCAAAAACCCTAATTTTTAATTTTAGTTCTTCTATTTAATATAATTCATAGATCTTATTGATTAGTTAAATCAAATCATAGATTGTTCAGGATGAACTAAGGTTCATCCAACGAGTTATCAAGTGAATCATATAATATGATAATATATTGTTCAATATAATCATTAATACTAATTTCTTCTGGTTTGATTCTTTAATCTTCAAAATAAAATTAGGCAACTTTAATTAATATTTGAAAAACTTGGTTCTTCTAGTACAATCAATTTAAATTTAAATTTTGCATTTTTTAAGTAATCAAGATTTGATGGTAGAGTTTCTCTAAATAATTCATTGTCCTTTACGATGTAGTGATCATAGAGTACAATTATTTATAACCCATAATGAATTAGACTTATTTAATTAAATATTTGAATTATTTTTTTGTTTGAATTATTTTTTTGCTATATGGATTATATAATATGATTATAAAAAAAAATCAAAATTTCAAATTTACCTCCCTTGTGTGTGTTTGCATGATTGTTTAGCCAACATACACCTAATATAAAAATTACTCAATAAAAGTAAAAGGTACATGCTCTGTCAGACACAGATTGACTTAGAAACTGAGCTACACCATCTTAATCTTTACTTCTTCAAACACTACTTGGTATATGTTGAATCTATAATGGCTTGTGACACATAAGAAAATATTCAATATATAATTACAAGAATAAGTAAATAAACATCTAATAATATTTATAATCATCAAAATACATGGTTGGGCTTCTAGATTGTAACATCTTCAACTTTAACCATCCAACTTGAATTCTACTAATAATATCCCTATTAGTTTCACCATCATTTTGAAAAATAGACCCCAAATTTCTAAAACATATACTCTTTTTAATGACTTGATTGTCCAAAGCCACAATCCCCTTACTAGATCTATGTCATAACCCAACCCAATATAACTCACAAATAAAATAGGTCATGTCTTATTAGATAGTGATAGACCAAGCCCAAGTTCTATTTTGAAAACGTTTTAGATTTCTTTAAGTATTAATAAAAAATAAACCAAAATTTCACTGCCAATAAATAAAAAATTCTCTCATTCAAAATTTTTCTTACATTCATCTTCCAAATGTTTGTATATTCAAATCTTTATAATATAGTACATGGCTACAAATGGAGGCAAAATAGAATAGAAAATAGTCATGACTCTATAAAGATAAAAAACCAAAAAATACCTATAAAACCTCATATTATAAGATCATGCAATCACATCTACTCAACTAGCTCCTTACGCTTACCCTGATCTAAAACTTAAGGCAAAATAGGTATGAGCTAATAAAGCTGAGCATGTCGTACCTATTGATCTAAATTTTAAATACATAAACTGATATTGTTTAAAAATAGAACAAAAGAGCACTTATAAATGAATTATTCTATTGAATATAATAGTGCTAAAATATAGCAAACATTTAATAGACTTTGCTCAAAATGTAAATAAACCAACACTCCTTATATTAGAATGAAATTTAATAGATTTCTCTTAGGCTCTTATTCCACCCAACAAAAATATATATCAAATTTTAAGCTCTTATTAATCCCTTGTGCTAGTTGTGGACATATATATTATTCCAATGGATTTTCTTTACTTTTTTATAATTAATTATGCATAGTTAACAACTTACCATCTCGAAAGATAGACTCATGTTTTACTATAATTTTGAAAATACACACAATATTTATTTTCATAATAATACCTACCATGTAGAATATACTATTCATCTCAAACTATAACATAAAATTCACATATCATTTTGAAAATAAAGTTAACTAACAATAAAACTTTTTCTTTGTTTAGAGATTTTTCCCTTTATCTAGCTAACTAAAGTAGGGTTTATTTTTTTTTTACTATGTTCTTGGTTTCCTGTAGTGGCAAGCCTCTACAATTAATCACATCCCAAGATGAATATTAAAAAAACTCTCAATTAAAGTGGTGATTAAACTTTTTCAAATTTACAAGAGTTTTGAGTAAAGGTTTGAATTTTAACATACAAATTAGGAAATGTGCAAAGTTTGAACAATTATTCATAGATTTAATTGATGAAAGATAGAAAGTGCTTGAGATTCTAAGGAAAAACCTATAAATACTCTAACCTACTATAAGGTTGGGGTTTACCATTTTAAATCAAGATCGAGTTTAAGTTTCATTTGATAAATTATTGGATGATTAGATACCTCCTTCCTTGGGAAATATAAGAATTATGCATAAGTGTAATATGGATTTACGTTATCCTAGAGTGGACATCCAACTAACCACTTATGTGCATTTATAAAACCATGAATTTTAGGTCCGATGTATGCAAGATAGAGAACTTTTGTTTAGACTGGAATCAATGATTTAATTTGTACTTTAAATAAGGAATTTTGAAGATATTTGGGGTTCAAATGCACCTAACTAATGCAGTTTGAAAAATAGTTTTTTAGGCACTAAATCTTTTGAATTATGACTAATGCTCTCTAAAATGATTAATGTTTTAAGAGAACCCAATACTATAATAACCTTATACTAATAGGAATAGAAGACTCAGCCCCATCACCTTTGTTGTCGCTATCTTATCATTGGCTTGTGTGTATTATTTTGTGCACATAATAAAAAAGTATATATGTATTCCATATATAAAAGTATAGGTAAAGGAGTTGGGAGTATGAAAGTATAAAAATCATAGCATCCCGGGAGCCTAGTGTGTATGTCCATTAAAAAGACACATGCAACACAAAGAAACCTAAAAAAGTATACAATTTCTAATCGCAATCATTTAAAATCTATGCAATTTATGTATATGAAGTAATTTTAAAATAATGTAATTTAATGTAAAGTAATGTAAATAAATAAAAGTGGAAAAATGCCATAATAAATAAACCAGAGTTTGCTATCAAGTAAGTGTTCAAGAAAGTAAACACATCGCCCTAGTCATGATTAGAGTTGATTGTCCTCTCAAGCAAAACTAAAGTATGTACTAAGATGTGTAGTTTAGATATATCCAAGGTTAATTAGTGATTCATATTGTACATAAGGTGAATTTACTTGTTATTAGGTCAAGGAATTTTATTTAAGTTGTTTAGTTTATGTTTTAAGGAACCAAGGTAATTAATAACCTTAAATATACTTCAAATCATTAATGAATAATTCCTAAACATCTAAAGGATATATTTGTTTCATCCTAAGGATAAAGCAAACACATAAAAATATCATGTGTTTCATACTTCAAATCATTTTATTCTTTCAAATTTGATATATTTTTATTATTTAATCCTTAATATTTTACTTAATTCAAACTTTAAATGACCATGTTAATTAATAATTTCAAAAAACTTTAAGCTATTGATCAATAAGTACTAGGATTTTAAATCAATGCATTTTTTCTCCAAAGGGATAAAACAAATACATATAGCCTTTATTTAATTTAATAAATTAATTTAAAACTTATTCAATTAATTCTATTTGAATTGATTTATTAAATTGAATTGAATTTATTATTTAGATTTATTTAATTTAAATCATTTATGTATTATTCTTTATTTTTTTATTTCTTTAATTTTGAATTTTAGAATTTATATTTATTTAATTTTTTTATTCTATATTAATCTCTATTACTTAATTTTAATTAATATTTTATTTATTTATGTTGGATTGTTTTTTTATTTATTTTTTAAATTCCTCTATATTTTATTTATTTAATTTTAATTTATTTTAATTTTATCTACTTTTTAATTATTTTATTTTAAATGGGATTTATTTGATTATTTTGTGTTTAATTAATTAATTAGAATTTTTTATTTATTTATTGATTTTGATTCAATAAATTTCTTATTATAAATTAGTTCTTTTTATTTATTTATTATTCTTTCATTCATTTCAAAACTTTTAGTTTAGCTAGCTATAGAGTAAGAAAACAACAACAAGATTTCCATTACTTACTCAAGAAAGATATTACAAATTTGAAAGAATAAAAATATATCACCAAAAATAAAAGATCCCAATCCAAGATGGCAGATGTATCCTTCCCAAAGTTAATCTCCCCTTACAACTTTGCTCTTCACACTCCTTTTATCTCCTAATGTTTTCTTGCTCACTCTATTATTAGTCTGCACTCTAAATTATGCATCATTCTCTCCCTCACCTCACCTTTCTGAAAATTATTCAAAACTACAAAATGTATCGAGCGTACCGGCGAATATTATCCGTCGGAAACTACCGTCGCAAGTCCGGCGACTATTCCGCCGTTAATTACTGGCGCAACAATTGCGTCGTAAACCAAGCGTGGAATTTCGACGACGCAACTCCGGCGCCTTATCCGCCGGTAATTACCGTCACATGCTACGCCGGTAATTACCGGCGCAAGAGGCGCCGGAATTCGCCCATTTTTCACGTCGGCAAACAAAACGTTTAATGCGCCGGTAGTACGTCGGAAACTGCGCCGGAACTTTTTCCGGCGCAACATATACGTCGGAAAAAAATTATCGACGCACCATAAACCGGCGGAGAGCTTTGCGCCGGAACATGCGCCGGAAACTAACGTTTCCGTCGGAGTTTACATTATTTCCAGCGGATTCTGTCCGCCGGTAATAACAGGTTTTCCTGTAGTGAACACCCATAACATACAAAATTGGAAAAATAATTTATACTTACTAACATAATGATGAAGTCACTAGAGAGCTCAACATGTTAGCATTGTGGTGTTATAATATGAACTAGCACCTCGATACTGCTAAGTAACCTCCACTGTGGTGCGAAAATGACCCAACATGATGATAAAGGTAAATTATGTAATATTTAATATTTTTTATTTTAAATGAAAATGTGTTATAATAATTTTTTTTGTTAAAGCAACTCAAAAATATCAAAAAAATTTGAGCCTATAATACCACACACTACATGAAAATCAATGTTTACCGATGGCATTTTCCGGCAAAAAATGATCAATTTCTGGCAGTTTTGTAAATTTCCTGCGGCTTTCCAACTGCAAATTTACCACCAGTAAAACACACGTAGGAAAAATATTTGAGGCTGTATTTTTCGGAGGCAAATTTGTCCGGCAGTTTTCTAGTGAAAAAAAGTCGCCAAAAATATCAAAAATTAATTTAAAAAAAACATGTCCGCTGCTTAGCCACCCCCGCCCTGCCCGGCTTCCCGCTAAGAAGCCTGCCTTGCTACCCACCAGAAGGCCTGCCCGCACTACCTGCCCGAGCTTCCGCCTTGCCCGTCCGAGCTCCCGCTTTGCTCACTGCACGCCAGGAGGCTTGCCCATGTTGTCCTGCTTGATCGGCTGCCCGCCTGCTACCCGGGTGCATGTCTTAAACCGAGTCAAGTTTCCTAAGTATAACCCAACCATTATGCTGTGAGGGAAAATGTGTTAATATGCTTTTTTTTTTATTTAAACTTTATTATACAAAAATTATAATTTAAAATAAGAAATAAAATATTAAAGTTAATAATTAATTAAATATGTTATTAAATTAATAATTAATTTGTCTAAGTTATTAGTTTAATAATTAATTAAAATTAACTAATAATTATTAATTAACTAAAGTCACCATAAAAATTAATTAAAATTATAAATTATATTAGGAAAAGCCACCGGAAAGCCGCCTGTATGCCGTCGGAAAGCCGCTGGTAAGCCGTCGGTAAGCTTCCTGAAACAAAGCCGTCGGAAAGCAACCAGAAACGAAGCCGGTATTTTTTTTGAAAAATTAGGCCATCAGAAAGCCACTGGAAAGGCACCGAAAAATTGTTCGCCTGTAAGCCACTAGAAAAATCCACCGGTAATTGATGATTTTCCTGTAGTGACAGCGTCTGATGAAACTACTCTGCAATGCCACCTTCAATACCACTGAGGCGCCACAAATTTGTTATCACAGTGCTGAGTTATTTATTTGCTAGCGCTGCAGCATCAACACAGCTAGCATTATAACATTACCAGTGTTGCGTCATTAAGAAATCAATTTAGTAGCATTGGCTTTTCTATTTTCAAATGCTATGATGCCACAAATTTTCATTCCTTGGTGCCATTTTTTATACTTGGGCATTGCAGCACTTGAATGTTAACATTATCGTGGTGTTATAGTCATAACTTATATTGGACACATTTTGTTAGAGAAGAGAAGTGATTGTTTATTTAGTAACTAATCCATATTAGTAAGCACCACATCGATGTAAAAATTTCAGTGTCGAGGCATTAGTTCACTTCAATGGCTCCACGGTGCCACTCTTTCAAGCGCCGTAATGCTAGATTCCTCTTTGTGTTGTCCTATAACTAATTATGATGTTATGTCTATAAGGGAGTTCAGTTACTTGTATAAAATTTTATATTTCTTAGAGTACTTCTCTAAAATCTAACAGAGGCTAGGGAAGTATAAGGCAATTATTTTAAGTATTTAGCCTGTGTTTCTAGAAGTAACTATAAAAGTTAAGGGAGAAGGATGATAGAGAAAATATTTTTATTCTTTTTGGTGATATCACTCTCTTACATTTTCATTCTTCTATGAGTTTAATGAAAATGAAATTACTTGTTATTTATTCTATGTCTGGCTAATTCTTTTAGATTAATGATGTAAAATATATGTTAAGTACTAATGAAGACTCTTATTTTATAAATTTTAAATGATGTTTTTAATATGATCATGTTCTTAATTTAATGCATATAGTAATCATTTATTTAGTTAAAATATAGTGTGAGATATAGCCTCAATGGAGAAATGCACAAATAACCAGGAATATTGAGATAGGATGTTTGCATACCTAAATATAGGATATAAAATGTTCTAAGTTCTTAAGGAGATACTATAACTATAGGAGGTCAACATATGTGATTTTCACCCCTACAACCTCAATAGAGATCTGGGGATGCATATGCTTTGAATCACATCAATAATTAAGAGTCTCATTAGAAAACATATAAAAATTACACTCATCAAACCAAAATACTTAAATTAAATATTATATCCAATATTTTTATTATTTTATTTAGTGATGGAATCTCCATAATTATTATTTTTATTTTAGTGGGATAATTATTACAATTAAAATAAATAGTAATACTTTGTAGCAGGTAAGCATATTTCTTAGTGGGTTTGACACTCTACTCTATTATTTTATTACTTTATTCAACACATATACTTATATATATTAAGCAGAGTTTTTGCTAATTTTAGATCAAAGAAAATCTAGGCATTATTTAGGGTTGATAGATCCCTAAACTTTTTTACAATTCAAAAGTTTACTTCACAACCCCCATTAATTTTGGCACCATTGCCAGGGAAGTATTTTGGTTTTTTATTTTTAATTATATTATTAAATTAATTACATAATTATACCTACTTATATCTTTTATTTTTTATTTTATTTGTTTATTGCATAGTCATGGTTGTATGCTTTATAGATATAGAAGTGAAAATTTGTTGTTAGACTCCGAGATAGAAAGAACTCTTAAAAAAATTCAAAGAATAAAAGAGATTCTAAAAAATACCAAACATATATGAGATCAAGATCATTATGGACCTTTTAGGGATTATGCTAACCCTTTAGTAGATGAAATTAAATAGAGCATTAATAGACCTACAATTCAAGCAAATAAGTTTAAATTAAAACCTACCACAATTCAAATAGTTCAAAATCCTTAGTTGGGGTGAACTTCTGTTGAAGATCCCAATTTACTCTTAGCTAGTTTCTTAGAAATTTGTGCAATATTTAAGTGCAATGGTGTCAATGATGATGCTATTAGACTTAGTTTTTTCTCATTTCCTCTAAGAGATAAAATTAAGATGTAGTTGAATTTCTTACCCCCAGGCTCTATAACCATATGGAATGACTTGGCTCATAAGTTTCTTGCTAAGTATTTCCTACCTTCAAAGACTTCCAAACATAGAAATGATTTCACTTCTTTTAACTAGTTTGAAGGAGAATCAATTTATGAGAGTTGGAAGAGATTTAAAGAAATGCTTAGGAAATTCCCTCACCATGTTTTAACTTATTGGTTGGTTATTCAAATATTTAATAGTGGATTAGTAGGGTTTCTTAGAGTAATCATTGATGTTGCAGCTGGAGATTCATTAATATCTAAGACATTTAAGGAAGTATATGAATTAATAAAGGAAATTGCTACTAATAATTTTTACAGACCCATGGATAGAGTAAATCATAAGAGAGTAGCAAGAATATATGAATTTGATGTTTTGTCAAAGTTGACTGTACAAGTAATAATTTTTAAGAAGTTGAGTATGATAGGAGTACATGTAGAATTAGGAATTGAAGTTGAGTATGATAGGAGTACATGCAGAATTAGGAATTGAATCATCTATGGCATTGGATGATTAAAATTTAATTGAAAATAGTAATGTGCAAGGGATTAAAAATTTTAATTTGATTGGAAGATAAAATAATTTATACTCTAATACATATAATCAAGGTTGGAGGAACCATCCTAATTTTAATTGGTCAAAAATTATTGCTGGTAGCAATCAATGGAATTCTAGTCAAAATAAATAAGGACTAAATTGGAATAATCCCCAGAAACCTGTTGTTAATCCTAGACATGCATATATTCTGGGATTTAATCTAATCAATCAGTTTGGAAGTAGAAAATCATCATGCGAAGATCTAGTGATGCATTTTGGGATCAATTTCAAAATCATGGTCGTTCAATTAAAAATTTTAAAGTCTAATTAAAATAGCTTGCAATTTTAGTTAGTAGTAGACATCTTGGATCATTGCCTAATTATACTAAAAATAACCCAAAAGAGAAAGAAAAAGAACTTAGAGATAATCTTTAAAAGAATGGTAGCAATATAACCCACCCAAATTGATAAATTTAGGTAAGCTTAGCTGAAGACTATAAACTTAGTACTCTAAGAGAGACAACCCAGCATTAGGTTTATTGTGTTATGTTAAATTATTTAAATCTACATGAGTTATATTATGTATGTTATTATTCTTTACATATTTTATATTTTATCTTGTCTTGATAATTAAAGTAGTGATCTAAATTTAGTAAATAGGAAATGAGCTTAAACTTAATTGATCACCATAGCGCTGAGTATTTTAATGCCGCTGAACTACTCTCTTAAGCACCGCAATTTTTGAAAGCAAGTGATGTAACACTAAACATAAAAATATCTCATTTTGAACCACTAATTACTTAGATAATTGGCGTCGTGGTACTAATTATTTGAGCACCGCATCACCTAACATTCAAGTTTAAAGAAAAAGTGGTTCTTCCTAGTCAAAAGAAAATTGTACAATCAAAACTTTAGTTATGAAACTTTGGTAAACACTAGAGTGCTGATAACTAACACCGTGATGCCATTACACCATAATTATTGATTTATTAATAGTGTCACAGTGGTTGCTGACAGAAACGATGCTACACTTATATATGCCAAACACTACAGCAGTTGTAATCTCCATAGTGATGCTACAAATTCCAAAAATGAGCGTTGTTGTTGCATGTGGCCTAGGCAACTGCAACATTGGTTAATTTGACAATTTTATCAAGTTGTACATATTTAAGGACCGCAGCACCATTTCTTGTAGTGCCACAACGCTTAGTCAAGTAATAAAATGGGGTTACATTTTATATTTCATTCACAACATATCATTTCCTTCAATCTTTTCTTCTTTGTAATCCTCTCAAGATAGATGGCCCCTAAAAGTTTGGAAAGAAGAGGCCTTCATACGCCTTTGATAAGAGTATATTCATTTCTTCTTATGAAGAATCCAAGTTTTCTTATTTAGTTGTGACCTATCAACTGATTCTTGAGAAGGTCCTTTAGAATCCAATGTTGTGGATCTATGGCTTATAATTTTGATGATAGCAAACATTCTTTTTTCTCTACAACTACCTTATCTACTGACATTTCAGGTTCACACGATCGGACTGCAATTTGGAATCAACTCAAGATTGGGTAGACTAGGTCTGAGTCAGTTTGTACTCTTTTTCCTTTCTTGAGTCTATTGTATTTGGTGTGGCACCTGATGCTTTGTAACTTGGAAGATTTTCTAACAGTTCCCTAGAGTTTACAATTTTTGGTAACATCGTCCGGGATGATTTTAAATCGTCCTGGACAATCGGTTCAAAAGCAGAAATCCTAATTAGGGCATCCTCATTAAAGCAGCCGTCATTATGAAAAACACATCGTCCTGGACTAGTTTGTATCGGTCAAGACGATAGGCTCAATTCAGAAAGAATCTACCGCTAGATCTATTTAGAAATAACATATTTTTGGACATCATCCAAGTGGATCGTCCAGGTCGATCAAGGTCAATTTTTCCAAAATTTTTTTAGAATTTAAGGAAAGCAATTATGACTTGATTTCATGATCAAATCGGCCTGGACGATCGCCAGATCGTCCTGGCCGATCTGCTGGATGATTGGACATCGAATAGCTATTTTTCAGGGCGATATTCAGGACGATATTCCACAATTTGTTCTGATAGTCCAAGACAATATATTATCATCCGGGACGATATGAACAAACTTCTTCTGATCGTCTCAAATCGACCCGGCTGATTGGGCTTAAATTATACTGATCGTACATGATGATATACCTATCATCCTAGACAATAATGTCAACAACTTGCATTAATGAGCTTGTTTTGAGATCTTCTATTTAAGCTTGACAGAACACTTTGAAAAGTATCTTTGGCAGCCATTGTAGCTTCGTTCTTTTGGGGGAAACTTGAAGAGAGAGCTTGAAAGGGAGTGAGAAAAGGGTGGAGTTTGAGAGAGGGAGAAGATCTTGTGAGGGGGAACTCAAGGGAGTGTAGAGGGGGTTCCACACGGTTGCTCCGGCAAGCTCGCACCTGAATACCGTTGGATTCAAGGCTTGTCTCGAGGGAAGTTCACCAAAGAAGAAGATCTCTTTAGTGTCAAAGGACTCGGCGACTCCGCCGCATCGGGGAAGGTGGAAGTGATTTTGTAAGGGCTTCTCCGCCTAGCTGTGGGGGCTAAAGGAGAGACACTTTTGTAGTGCAATACTTGGCGGGTGCCTCCAAGGAGTGGACGTAGGTTAAGATTTGACCGAACCACTATAAATCCGATGTGTTCTTTCTTATTATTGCTTATGCATTATTTTCTTTCGCAATTTGATTTCTGTGGTTATTTTGGTTTGAGTTTTATCTTTGGTTTTAAAGTTATCTAATTCACCTCTATCTTTGTTAGCCTTGGGCCAGTTCATAAGGGCTTAACATCCCTAATGAACTTTCAATTGGTATCAGAGCACTTTCTAGTGTCATTTGATCACTTTTAAGTGGTATCAGAGCACTTTCTAGTGTCTTCGAATCACTTACAAGTGGTATCAGAGCAGTTTTCAAAAAATAAGTTTTTAAAAGCTTTTGAATTTTGATCCACGGCTAATCGTAATATTGCAGAAGGTTATTCAATCACCAGACCTCCTTTATTTGAAAATATGTCATTTGATTTTTGGAAAACTCGCATGTCTATTTTCTTGCAATCGATTAATTTTCGCATGTGACATATGATTTTAACTGGTTATTCATCACCATCACATATTGTTATTGGAGTTAAAACTGATATTCCTTTTAATCAATGGAATAGGGAAGAACAAGTAAATGCTCAATTGAATGCAAAATCTTTAAACTGCTTTTTCTGTGCTTTAAATTCTGAAGAGTTTATGTTAGTATCCACGTGCACTACTGGTAAGGAAGTTTGGGATAAACTACACACCATATACGAAGGCACTAGTGAAATCAAGCAATCCAAGTTGAATTTATTAATGCATGATTTTGAACTGTTTTCCGTGAAACCTTATGAGATGATCTTAGACATGTACACTAGGTTCATTCAAATTGTAACATCATTGCATGCCTTAGGAAAAGAGTTTTCAAATTTTGAAAAAGTTAATAAAATTCTTTGTTGTTTACTTGAAAAATTTGATGCCAAAGTTGTTGCTATTTGTGAATGAAAATATTTGAATAATTATTTTATTGATAATTTGATTGGCTCACGCATTGCCTACGAGCAAGGTTTGAGTTAAAGACTTTTGGATGCAGGTGAAATGATTGTTCCAAAAATTGAAGATATGGAAAAAGATTGCTTAGTTGGTGATGAATGCAGTGACTTGGCAAGCAAATCATAAAGCTCACCAAAGCATAAGCAAAAGTGGAAAAAAGATAAAAGTGGTAAGGATGTCCATATTTCTTCTGACGTTATTTGCTTTCGATGCAGGAAGTCTGAACATATGAAAAATCAGTGCCCTAATTTAAGAATTCTTCCTACGAAAGAAAAGGGCAAGGCGAAGCAAAATTTAAACTGGGAAATAATGAAAGGCAAAAAATCTCATGGGCAGATCTGGTTTCTGAAGCATCGGACCAGGAGAGAGATAATAGTTAAAAGCCTTTTGTGTTTTTGTGTTGTGTTTTTGTTTTTATGTTTTTCATTTTTTTTGTTTATTCTTTGAAATTTTTATTTTCGTGAAAGTTTTTCTCTGATCAACACACACATTCACTTTTCTAAAAATGAAAATTCTACTTCCTATTTTTTCTTGAAATCTGTGGTAAGTTGTGTTTGACTTCTCTAAAATAGTCAAAGGAAGGAAACTCATATTTTTTATTCTCAATCTCTATTTCCTAAAAGAGGTTATTCTACTTTTGATTTAAAATCTTCATCATATTTTAAATTGGATTTTGAAATTGTTTTTTTTCATCTCTCTACATTTTTTCTATCGTAGAAGAATCTTTTGCAAGATTGTTGAATCCACCTTAAAATTTTCTTAATAAAATTATTCGTGTTGTCAATAATTTGGGTTTACTTTAGTTTTGAAAATATAAGAAATAAAGCATATTTTTTGAGAAAAAAAAGTAGCCAATGATGCCAAACCAAAAGATGCGCAATGACGCCAAATTGAAAAAAAAAATAATACACAAAGTGTATTAAAAATCAAAAGATGCTCAAAAAGCCATTCAAGTGATAAAGGACATAAAATGAGCTCACAAAAAATATGCTTTTTTTCTTATACTACTAAAAGCCTAAGAAAATCCTTGATATGTTCGAAACTTGTGCTTGAAAATCTTGGTTCCTAGTTCAGCAATTCATGCATTGATCTTCTATTAGATATGTTTTATGAAAGGAGTTTTAAAAAATTAATGTTTCTTTTTCTCTTTTATTCCTTGATTTGGATATTGGATTAAAAAGTTTTTGAGCCTTTAAAAGAACTTGAGTTTGGATTATCAAATTCTGAATTTCTAACCTTTTCTGGGCTATGTGTTGTCAATCCAATTCTACTAAGATTTTTGATTAAAACCAAGAGGTAACTTTCTCATTTTAAAAATATTTGTTTTTTCACTATATCAGGGAATGTTTTTGTCTTTTATTCGTTTTTTTTTTGTTTGTGCCTCCACTCTTTTTGATAATGTCAAAGGGGGAGAACGTACTGTTGAATTTGTATCCTTTTTTTTCTTTAAATTTTTTTTTTAAAACAACAAAAATATTTTTATCTCCCCTATTTTTTAAAGTGTTATTCTAGTGAGGGGGAGATTAGGAGAAAATATTCCTTTTTGCAAATTCAAATTGAAATGTTTGCCATCATCAAAAAGGGGGAGATTGTTGCGGATCTATGGCTTATAATTTTGATGATAGCAAACATTCTTTTTTCTCTACAACTGCCTTATCTACTGATATTTTAGGTTCACACGATCGGACTACAATTTGGAATCAACTCAAGATTGGGTAGACTAGGTCTGAGTCAGTTTGTACACTTTTTCTTTTCTTGAGTCCATTGTATTTGGTGTGGCTCCTGATGCTTTATATGATTGTTCCCTAGAGTTTACTATTTTTGGTATCACGTCCGGGACGATCGGTTCAAAAGCAGAAACCCTAATTAGGGCATCCTCATTAAAGCAGCCGTCATTATGCAAAACACATCGTCCTGGACGATTTTGTATCGGCCAGGATGATAGGCTCAATTCAAAAAGAATCTACCGCCAGATCTATTTAGAAATAACCTATTTTTGGACATTGTCCATGTGGATCATCCAGGATGATCCAGATCAAATTTTCCAAAATTTCTATAGAATTTAAGGAAAGCAATTATGACTTGATTTCATGATCAAATCAGCCTGGACGATCGCTAGATCGTCCTGGCCGATCTGCTGGACGATTGGACATCAAATAGCTATTTTTCACGGCGATGTTTAGGACGATATTCTACAATTTGTTCTAATCATCGAGGACGTTATATTATCGTCCGGGATGATATGAACAAACTTCTTCTAATCGTCTCAAATCGTCCCAGCTGATTGGGCTTAAATTGTACTGATCGTACAGGACGATATACTTATAATCCTGGACGATAATGTCGGCAACTTGCATTAATGAGCTTGTTTTGAGATCTTCTATTTAAGCTTGACATGATACTTTGAAAAGTGTCTTTGGCAGCCATTGTAGCTTCATTCTTTTGGGGGAAACTTGAAGAGAGAGCTTGAAAGGGAGTGAGGAAAGGGTGGAGTTTGAGAGAGGGAAAAGATCCTGTGAGGGGGGACTCAAGGGAGTGTGGAGGGGGTTCCACACGGCTGCTCTGGTAAGCTCGCACCTGAATACCGTCAAATTCAGGGCTTGTCTCAAGGGAAGTTCACCAAAGAAGAAGATCTCTTTGGTGTCAAAGGACCCGGCGACTCCGCCGCACTGGGGAAGGTGGAAGTGATTTTGTAAGGGCTTCTCCGCCTTATTGTGGGGGCTAAAGGAGAGACACTTTTGTAGTGCAATACTTGGAGGGTGCCTCCAAGGAGTGGACGTAGGTCAAGGTTTGACCGAACCACTATAAATCTAGTGTGTTCTTTCTTATTATTACTTCCGCATTATTTTTTTCTGATCTTTGATTTCTGTGGTGATTTTGGTTTGAGTTTTATCTTTGGTTTTAAAGTTATCCAATTCATCTCTCTCTTTGTTAGCCTTGGGCCAGTTCATAAGGGCTTAACATCCCTAACAAACTTTCAAGTGGTATCAGAGCACTTTCTAGTGTCATCTGATCACTTTGAAGTGGTATCAGAGCACTTTCTAATGTCATCTGATCACTTACATCCAAGCCACCTTATCATACTGATGATTATAAGAAGGGGTACGAAAAAATTTTGTGAATAGTCCATGCTACCACTATAAATATGGTTAGACAATTTTTTTCCTAATGGAAAGGAGGCAGTAGATAACAAATGCTATATTAGGGGTAAGTGGGACCCTTTAAATTCTATGGCAATTGATAAAATTTATGAACTTAGGAATTTTGAATTTGATGAATACACTTATTTTATTTGAACACCCATAAATCTTATGGATATCGTCAATAATTTTTATGGACCCAATTTTGGAGCAAGTTGGAAAATAAGAGAGTAAAATTATCAATTTCCCTCCCACATACTAACCGAAACCTTTAAAGCCTAGCATTATTTCATTTCATCCCATTCATTGCTTGGTAGGAATATTAGTGAAATTACTCATGATCGTGCTATTGCGAATATGGATTCAAGGATTATAATTTTGATGATAACAAACATTTCTAACATTCATGTTTTCTTACTATGGTTACTATTGCATATCTATTTTTGTTGCCTTTCCTACTAACATTTTAGGTCATAAGGTCAATTGTAATTCAAGTCAGTTCATGATTGTGTAGATTACGATTGAGTCAGTATGTAAGTGTAATTCCAATATTTTTACTTTTTCATGAGTCAAATGTAATAAGGTGGATCCTGATGCTAAGTAACCTTGCTCACACACAGTCAGAAGGAGAAATTCTATATATTCTAGAGTTTTTTGTTTTTTGATCATATCATCCGGGATGATCTAAAATCATCTTGGACGATCAGGTAAAAATAGAAACTCTAATTAGGGTATCCTAATTAAGAAAATCGATTTAAGAAAATCATCCTAGATGATATAAACAACATCTTGGATGACAGGCTCAAATCAGAAAGAATCAGTCACCAAGCTCTCTATGGTATGATTTTATTTTAAGAAATCATACAAGAAGATCACATATCATCCTGGATGATTCATTACAATCATGCCTAAATTAATCAGGTGATTAAAAAAAGTAATCATGGTTTGATTGAATTGATCATATAATCTTGGAGGATTAGTTATAAAAACTTCATCTTCTCTTGGATCACCTGGACGAACATAATGATGTGTTGGATGATTTTGAACTAATCATACATGACAATTCAAGGATCATCCTAGACGATATATTATATTTTCATCATCCAACCTATATGACCGTGGACGAATATAATGATGTTTTAAACAAAATTTCTTGATTTGAACTAATAATACAGGATAATCCTCAAATCATCCTGAATGATATGTTATATTTCTTCATCGTCCAACTTATATGACTCTGGATGAACAGAATGATGTGCTGGAGGATATGTAGGGTTTTGAACTAATCATATATGATGATGTACACATCATAATGGATAATAGTATAAATAAGGGATCCAATCATCTAGCCCTCCCAAATTATCCTGGCTGAAAGGGATAAAAATACACTGATCGTACTGTCGATCATCCTGGATGATCTTTGACGGCTTGTTATAATTTAAGGAAAATTTTAATCCCTTCTTTATAAGATCTCTTGATTATTCATGGTGAGATATTTTGTTGTTATCTTGACCTGAGAGAGCTAAGAGAAGGAGAGGGAGAGCGTAGGAGAGGGAGAGAGGATTTTGTGCAGGGGAGTTTGTGAGGGGTTCATAAAGATTGCTCCAAATAAGGATCCGAGTCATCTTCTCTAGTCATCATCCTCGATTCCTTGGAGGTCTTTTTCAGCAATCAATTAAGGTTCTCTGCTTGCTTCAGGAAGAGGCAAAACGAGTTGGGTTTTCTTCTTGCTTCTGGAGGAAGAGAAAGAAGTCGAGTTCTCTGCCTCATCGGGGTCCGTAAAAAGGATTTTTATAAAGTCTTCAATGCCTTATTATCAAAGCAAAACGAGAGTCACTGAGTTTAGTGCAATACCCAGAGGAGAGGCTCCGGGGAGTGGACGTAGGTTAAGTTGACCAAACCACAATAAAATTCTAGTGTGCTCTTTCTTATTACGCTTTTGCATTTTAATTTCCACACTTTATTTTCTTGTGGGTGATCATATGATTTTATATTTTAAAATATCTTAAAAAGATCATGCTTTTTATTTAAGATTTTTAAAACTACCACCACCCCCTCTTAGTTAGCCTCAGGTTAATTCATAAGGGCTTAACAACCCTAACAAACTTTCGAGTGGTATCTTAGCGAGATTCATAAAATCTAATTTTTGATAATATTTGAATTTCTATCCATGGCTAACTTTGGTAATATAAACCCTTTTAAAGGGTATTCAATTATCCTACCACCACTGTTTTACATTTTGCTTTTTGATTTCTGGAAAACTCGTATGTCCACATTTTTACAATCTATAGATTATTGCATATGTATGCTTGTTAATGAAGTTTATTCTATACCATCATGTGAAGTTAATGGCATTAAAATTGAACTTCCATTTACTGAATGGACTCTTGGTGATAGAGATTTAGCATAATTTTTTTTTGAAGAATTGCAAACTAGCATTAAGAACAAAGAAAAAAACTATTACAATCTAATCAAGAAATGCATGCCTCATACTCCTTCTTCAGTAGACTAGATAATGATGAAGGAATATCTGAAGAAAGAATAGAATCAAAACAAAAGTTATTATGCAAAGCAAGAGTTTCACATAAAATAGTAACTTTGTTATAATTTCTAGAGGTATGATGGAAGATAACCTTATTGAAATCATGGTGGAAAGTAATCTTCTCGAAAATCTAGCCATTGACAGTAGACTTCACAACGGAATATGAAGAAACTTGATGGCGTTGTAGTTATATCCCTCAATTATTAATCCTTTACAAAAAAAATTCCAATCTTTGATGAAGTTTTTCAAAGAAAAAACAGCTTCCAACTCTAGTTGGTTGATGTCCCAATGAAGTTTTTGCTTCCCAAATGCAAGAAGTAAACTACCTTTAGAGTCCCGAGACACACCGCAAATGCTGGCTAAATTTGAATCTAGTAAAGATGCATCAACACTAATTTTGATCCAATCCAGTGGTGGGGGGGATTCCATAAGATTTCAGACTCCCTAGGGAGAGTAGCATCCCAGTTAACTTGCATTGGATACTTATTTGTAGCAGTGAATAGAACATTGGCAGCAGTCACCGAAACAGGAATAGCTGGGTTACCATGCTTCACATCATTCCTATGATTCTAGGAGAAGAAAACCGCAGCACAATAGATCCTGGCAATATCTATACTAGTAATAGTTAGACATCTCAGCTACTGAAAACAGTCCGTAAGAGAGCTAAACAAAGGAATAATAAATCCCCAAGACCTCAGCTTACATAAAATTTCAGTAAGGGATTTACAATGAACTAGAACATGATCACAATTCTCAACTACTGGCAACCATAAACACAAAGGTCACTATTGCTAAGCTTTCTAAATTTCAAAAATTTGTTTGTATGAATGGAAAACCTACTTAGTCTCCACTAGAAGAGCTCAACTATTGGTTTAAGTTTCAACTTCCGAAGTCAATTGGCAAAACCGGAGTCATCAATAGTTTTATGGCATTTAATAGATTTAGTGTATGCTAATGCCGTGATAGATTTTTCAGAGTGTTGATAGAGAAGTTCCATGAGGTCACCATCTCCCTCCTGGATAACACATTGAAGTACAATGAGATTAACCAATTCAATGTTGAAATATCGGTTGAGCTCTGATAAGTTGCAGTTACCATCTTCAAGAATAAAGCTCTGCAATGTCGCATTTTCAAGATCAATACAGTCAGCAAGCATAGGCCATTTGTTGAAACATTTATGAAGCAACCAAATGTCATTCATGACGCTAATGTTAGCACCATTAACTACATTCCACCTAACAATTGGTTTGAGAAAAGAAATTCCATCAGAAATGATGGACCGAGCTGAAGATTGGCCTTGCTTAGTCATGCCATTCCAAATAGCTGAACCGTGTTTAGTAGTCAAACATCTATATAGAAGAGAAGAGGAGTTCTGGTAAAGCCGCCAAGCTAACCGAGCTCTCAAGGGACCAACTCTTTTAATAGTAGAGTACATACCCATTTCGCCACAGTCTCTAGGAATGCATAACTCATCCCAGGCAAATGTAGTGAAGACCTTTGATTCCAAAGTTCTGTTTCCAGATGAAATATCAACAAATACGATCAAGCTCATAGAGAATCTTCTTAGGGATTAAGGAATGTGTTGAAATAAAGTTAGGTAGTGTAAGCAATGAAGATTTGACTAAAATCAGCCTTCCAGCAAGTGAAAGGAATTTAGCTCCTCAAGCATTGAGTTTTTCCAGAGCATGATCAACTACAAATTAGAAATCATTCTTGACCAATCTCCTCAGGGCAATTTTGATACCCAGGTATTGTAGCTCTTTGACAATTTTGAAGCCTGATTTATTTCCAATCTTACGTTTAATGGAATGTTTGATAGATTTCCCAAAGATAATTTAGGACTTGGTCTGATTTATACCTTGCCCAGTCCAACTGCAGTAAACCGTAATTAAATTCATCATACCTTGAAGCTGAGAAGTGTAAGCAGATCCAAACAGCAACACATCATCAGCATAGAGTAAGTGTGTAATTCTTAGAGCTCTGGATGAAGTTTAGATTCCTAATTGATGCCCTCTCTGCTTAATAATGCTGGAAAGGAGTTGTGAGAACATGATAAATATATATGGCGACATAGGATAGCCTTGTCTAAAGCCACCCTTTGCTACAGTCCATCTAGTTCCTTTACCATTCAAGAGAATAGAAAAATGAACATTGGTGACACATTCCAAAATAAGGAATGAGAACTTCTCCCGGAAACCAAACCAGGAAAGAACATTCTTTAAGGTTTCCCAACACATGCTATCAAAGGCTTGAGCCATGCAAGCTTGACAGCCATAAGACCCTTCTTATTCTTTGAAATTCTGAACTTGTTAAAGATTTCTAATGCAAGAAGGTAGTGATCAGACATAGATCTACCTGGAACATAGGCTACTTGCTCCTCAGAGATGAGCTTGGGAATATAGATCTTTAATCTGTTTACTAGCATAGTAGAAGCAATTTTATAAATGGTTTGACAAAGACTAATCAGACAAAAATTGGAAGGAGTTATTGGTGACTTGATCTTGGGGATGAGAACTATCAAAGAATCTTTCCAAACACCATTCATACTTCCAGTGGTGAAAAAATTCTTGATAGCTTTCCAAGTAGCATCTTTGACAATGTCCCAATAGAATTTAAAGAATGATGAAGTAGAACCATCCAAGCCCAGGGATTTATTTGAACCTTGCTGGAAGACAGCAGCAGAGAATTCTGTCTCAGTGAATTCAGCATCCAAAAAAGCTCTCTCGACAGTGTTAAGCAGCTGATTGTGTTCAACAGAACGCCAATTTGAAATATTACATTGTCTGAATTTCCATTTATCTTGAAAGAATTGTAAAAAAATACCTCAATTCTATCAGTTTCATCAACGACAATGTTATTCTCATCCTTGATTTGTCTAATCAATTTACCATTCTTCCTAGCCATGGCATAAGCATGGTAAAATCTTGAATTGGTGTCTCCCTCCTCATTCCAATTCGCCTAAGCACGTTGGTTCCACCACATAGAGAGTCTAGGTAAGGTAACATTAAGTTCCCTTGCCTTTCTTAGCAGCAGATCAAGATCTTCTGGACTAAGACCACCGTCAGCTTCTTTCTATAATTAAAGTTTAAGAATGTCATTCTTCAGCTCCTCTTTCAATAGATTCAGGTTTTTACATTTGTTCTTATTCCAGAAAAAAAGAGATTTAAAAGATCTAATAATTTTCCTATTAAGAACTTCGGATTCATCACCATAATCATGCCTATTCCAAGCATTAGCAACAATTCTCCTGGTTGCTGGATATGATTTCCAAGTATCCTCAAATCTGAAAGATTTAGGCTGAGAAGGAATAGCTTCATCTAGCTTGAAAGCAATGGGACAATGGTCAGAGGCTATTCTTGAAAGATGTCTGATCGAAGCTGACGGAACCAGCTGAAGAGCCGAGGAGTTTAGCAAGCAGCGATCTAATCATTCCCAGATTCTAGCATTGCCATGCTTATTATTACACCAAGTATATTTAGGACCAATCACTCCTAAATCATGAAGGTCTTGATTATCCATGAATAACTTCACCTCCTTAGATCCTTTGGTCATGCAAAAATGTTTGCCACCTCTCTTGTCATCCTTGGAGAGAAGACAATTGAAGTCTCCACCCACAATTATAGGAACATCAATCTTCAAAAGGTTGTCAAGGCGGCTCCAAAGATCTCTCCTAATTTGAAGTTCCTTATGACCATAGACCATAGCCACATTCCACAAACCCTTATTGGGAGTGGTCAAAGCACCATAAACAACTTGAGGTGAATGATCTAACACGGTAAAGGTTGCTAGTTTATTATTCCACATTATCAGAATTTCACCAGCAGTACCAGCCGCAGGCTGATGGAAAAAATCCCATTTGTTGCCAAACATTCTATTATCATCCTTCTTGTTAATCAAAGCCACCATAGTTTCAGCAAGACCCACAAAAAAAAAAAAGAATTATCCTTTACAACTTCCTTAAGGTTGAGGTAGGTCTCCTTCTTTTTGACCCTTCTACAATTCCAAAAAATTAGAGAAGACATTAATTAACTGAAGGGGAAAAGTCCCCGCCTTTCTTCTTGCCTTTACCCTCCACTTTCCTTTCTCTAGAAACTAGTTCTATTGGACCCAAAAATTTTAACTGAGGTTTAGATTTTTGATTAACAGAGTTGGAAGTAAATTCAGCTGTACCAACCTTAGGGATCTCAGTAAGCCCATCAATACATTCAATAGGAAATTCTGTTGGATCAGGATTTTTATCACTAGAACAAGCTTGTTTGTCTCCAGTACAAGCAATAGATTCTATATGATTGGAGTCAATAGAGGTTCCAGTAGATTTTTCAATGATCAAGGCACAATCTGAAGGATCTGTAATGGTGGGATCAGCAATTTGAGTAAGAGGAGTGACAAAAGGCCCATCAACTGTAGTTAGACAATTATTAGTGATTGCTTCCTCTGCTTTATAATTATTAACTATAGTAGAGGTGATAAACAGCCCAGATTTCATATTAACTTTTCCAGAATTATCATCAACAACCTGATCAATGGCTTCATTAAAAATCTCAAAGCTGTTGGTCAGGTTTAATTCTACTTTAAGAGTAGCCTTCTGATGTTGAAGGATGTCTAAAGCCCTGTCCTCAATCAAGTTTTCCTCATTTGATTCCTTACCAGGGATTTCTAAATTATTACAGCTAACTGTAAATTGAGTATCAGTTACATTGGTATCTTTCTTCCAAGGAGCCGAGTGTTTTCTAGTTTGCTTGGGTCTCTTTTTGAATTTAAAATGAATCTAGGGTCCGAGTTTTTCATGCTGTTCAGGATGAATAACATCGTGAATGACATTATTGCTCACTACATTACTAGGATCTGTAGACTTGGCTATCAGTAGATCTGGGCAAGCCGGTTTCAAGTGCCCAATTTTGGCACAGTTAAAACAGAAAGAGGATAATTTCTCATACTCTACTCTCTGAAAAAATCTACCTCCCAAACCATCAACCCAGACACCCGAAGGTAGCTTGGTTTCAAGGTTAATACGTACATAGATACGTGCAAATTCCTTTTTACTCCATCTAAAAGAATTGCCATCAAAGAACAAAGGTGTTACAATTCTTGAAGCAATCATAACAATGTTGACCTCATCCCAACAATGCAATGGCAGGTGTGGGAAACAAATCCAAATGGGTACAGTTAGACCTTTTAGCGATAAAGGAGAGAAAAAAGGTGACCATTTGTCTAAACTGACAATGTGACCATCAATATACCATGGCCCTCCACTAAGAATTTCCTCCATAGCTGCAGCAGACTTAAATGAGCATAAAATCCAATTCAATACCAATGAGGTTAGATGAAAATTTTTGAATCTGTTCCATTGCTTGCATAATTCTATACTGCAAATTGAAAATGGAATGTTCTTTCCCAAAACCTTCAGCACAATAGAGTTGGAGAGGATTTGAGAATTGATGATTTCCTTATCTGTATTCAATTTAACTGCTACCCCATCGAAAGACATAACGGTGGAATTTGCATCTTAGTTGATTTTAATGTGATGAGATTTTTTCCAGACATTAAGAAAGGAAACCTTCGGGTTGATAGCTTCATCAACAGATTTGGTCTCCAATGTAACAGTATTATCAAGATCAGCAGATGTACTGACAGGATTCAAAGGGTTGGTCGAAACATTTCGATCGGTTTGGCTGGTCATCATGCTGTCTTTAGCGATTAAATTCGGGGAATCAAGAGCGTCTTGTGCCAAAGAACCAAAGATTAATCCTGGCAAAATAGAGATAACCTCAGAGAAATTTCTATCCTTGCTTTCAAAAGAAGAAGCCAAAGGATCGATCAGACCCTTATCCTTGTCTTCAGTAATAGAAGATGATTTGACATGATGAACAATAGAACTAGAGCTTTCTTTAATAACCAAAGGTTTTAAAGCTGATCTTGGAATTGCTTGATCCTTAATTTCGGAAGAGCGCACGGGAGAGAATCGCTCAGAAGAGAACTGAAGACCAGCGCAAGGATGGAGATCCGGTGGATCTGACGGCGGGCGGACGGGAGCCGCCATGGCCGGAGGCAAAAAACCCTCGAAATATGAAGTTTCAAACTTTCTCTCTCTAAAGAAATAAAGCGGGAGCTTCTCTCTCTAGAGTTATGATAGTTAAATTGATTTAGTATAACTTAATGCAAGATATTTAAACTTTTTTTTTTTTACAATGAAATTTGAAGATTACATGTGTGTTTCAACTTGTACAACTGATAAAGAAATCTAAGATAAATTATGTGTCACTTATGAAGGCACAACTAAGGTTAAGCAATCTAGATTGAATATCTTGCTTCACGACTATGAACTCTTTTGCATGAAACCTAGTGAGTTAATATCTTAAATGTATACTAGGTTTACACAAATTGTCACCTCCATGTATTCCTTAGGAAGAGAACTCACTAACTATGAGAAAGTTAACAAAATTTTGAGATGTTTACCTTCTTCCTATAATGCTAAGATAATTGCTATCACTTAATCCAAGGATTTTAATACTTATTCTATTAATAACTTACTTGGATCACTCATTGCTTACGAGTAAAGAGTGAACCAAAGACAACTTAATGTAGGTGAGAAAAAGAAGGAGAAAACTATGGCATTAAAGCCTAATCATATGGATACAGATTCTTTCTGGTCTAAAATTAATGATTTTTCCATAATCACTAGACAATTCAAAAGCTTTCTAAAGAAGAAACCAAAACATCATAAAAATGAAACAAAGGTACGAGTAGCATGTATTCTAAAGGTTCTTCTAATATTATTTATTTTGAATGCAGAAAGCTAGGACATGTTAAAGCTAATTGTCTTACACTTAAAGCTCATCTAAGTAAGAAGAAAGGTGAGGAGAAACCCAAGTTTAGGAAGGACAAAAAGTAGCTGTAAAAGGCTTTATGGGCAGATTCTATATCGGACACCTCTGAGATTGAAGCTGAAGAGGAGACTATAAATCTGTGTTTGATGGTGGACGATTATCCTGGTTAGTCTGACTAAGAAGGGTTATGTGAACTATTATATGATTAATTACTTGAAGTTTTTGAGAAAATTCATTCATATATAGGAAACTTAAGAAATTGTATGTTAGCCTAAAATTGGAATTTTTAAACATACAAAAAGTGCATGAAGTTTTACTTAAAGATCACTCTACACTTGATAGCAATCACATGAAACTATTAGATTAGTTTGATGAATTAAATAAATAACATGAATTATTAAAAGTATCCCACACTAAACTTGAAAATGAGTTTAAAATATATATTGATGAATCTGAGAGTAGGGAGCACTATTTAAAAGTTGATAATGTTATTTTACAAATGACTAACTCATTTTTTAAAGCTGAATTTAAAACACTTGAGGAAAATAGGATTCCACCCACACCTGAACTGTTTCTCAATCCTAATTCAAAGCCAAAAGTTTTGAAACCTAGGAAGAGGTACTATAACCCGAATAGATTAGTAAACCCTTTTCCTGGTATTAGATGTTTTTCATGGGACACATCTCCCACACTTTCACTATTCACCATAGTACATATTAGGTATGAAGACCCAAATTACATGATTTATAACATAAGACACATGCATTATATTTTTCTTTCCATAAGAAGGGACCCAAATTTGTTTAGGTTCCTAAATCTGATGTTTAATAATTTTATAGGTGTACTCTCACCAAATATCTCATGAGAGCATGTGGTACATGGACAACAGATGCTCACGATACATGACTGGAGACACGATTCAATTCATCTCGCTGGAGGCCAGGGTTGGAGGCAAGGTCACTCTTGGAGACAACACCACTAGGAAAGTGGTGGGCAATGGTATAATCAGAAACTTCAAGAACCTTTTGATTGAAAATATTTTACTTTTTGATGGCTTGAAACACAACTTGCTCAGCATTAGTTAGCTTTGTAATAAGGGCTTTATCATTATATTTTTTGTCAAATACATGCATCATTAGCTTGAATAATAATACTATTTTGTAGCTAAAAAGGATTAACAACATTTACATATTTGATTTAAACAACATTGAATGTGCTGCTTCATTTTGCTTAAAAACTTCTACTGATGGGTCTTAGTTATAGAACAGGAGGTTATATCATGCCAGCATGAAAACCCTTTTGAGAATAACCCAAAAGGACCTAGTTAGAGGTGTCTCCAAGGTTAAGTTCACTAAAGATCACCTGTGTGATTCCTGTCAGCTAAGGAAACAAGTCCAATCCTCTTTCCATTCCATTAAGGACATTAGCACCTCTAGACCTTTAGAAGTCCATCATATGGATTTGTTTGGACTCATTAACACTGCCATCTTAGGAGAAACGTCTATGGATTTGTGATTATCGATGACTACTCGAGGTTCACTTGGATTAGATTTATGTCACATAAAAGTGAGTCTTTTGATGAATTTAAATCCTTCTCTACTTGGATTCATAAAAAGCTAGGATGTGAGATCTTGACCATTCATAATGACCATGGTAAAGAGTTTGAAAATATGAGATTTTAACTTTCTATAAGGATCAAAGGTTAGTTACAACTTCTTAACTCCTAGGACCCCTCAGCAGAAAGGGGTGGCTAAAAGGAAGAATAGGACCTTAGATGAAGATGATAGATCCATACTTGCTAAGAATTCACTTTCGAAGATCTTTATTCTATAAGGAATCTAAGCTGGAGATAACAAGATTGATTTTTCTACCATTTTTCAGATTTCGATGATGTTAACTCATTCTTTACAAATTTTTAATTCAATCATATAGAAAATTTATCATATTCAGGCTTTGATAAAAAAAAACTTTTTTTCTTATTATTTTTGCATTTTTATCAGCTTTTTATTATTTTATATTTGATTTTTACTAGTTTTTATGTTTTGGGGCAGCTTTTGATCACCTCCCTCCATCTTCAAAATTTCAATTTTTTTGATCACATCATCCGAGATGATATTTGTATTGTCCTGGATGACATCATCAAATCACCCTTTGCAGGTGCGGCGGAGTAGCTGGGCCCTTTGACACCAAAGAGATCTTCTTCTTCCCAAAACTCCCCTCAAGATGAGCCTTGAATTTGATGGTACTAAGGTACAAGCTTATCGGTGCAAGCGTGTGGAACCCCTCCACACTCCCTTAAAATCCCCTACATGGATCTTCTCCCTCTCTCAAACTCCACCCTTTCCTCTCTCTCTTTCAAGCTCTCTCTTCAAGTTTCCTCCGGAAGAACGAATCTTCAATGGCTATCAAAAACACTCTTCATGAGAAAGTAAGAGGTCTTTAAATAGATTTGCAAAATTGACATTATCGTCCAGGATGATTGTCGAATCGTCCCGTATGATATGCATAAAAAGAGGGCTTTGGAAAACCCTAAAAACTCAATTCTAATTCTAAATATAATCCAGGACGATCACAGGATTGTCCCGTATGATGCGCTTAAAAAGAGGGATTTAGAAAACCCTAAAACTCATATTTGGTGCCCAGAATCATCCAGGACGATCGCAAGATCATCCTATATGATGTGTAGAATTTGACCTGATAATCATGGATGATATTTTGGATAGTCCAGGACGATTAGTACAAAAATGTACAGATCATCCAGGATGATTAGAAGAAAAATTATGGTATTTGATCTTGGATGATTTAGAAAAATTAAGTATATCGGCAAACATCATCCTGTATGATATATCGATCATCCAAGATGATCATATTAAAAAATTTAACCATAATTAATCCCCTAATCACAAGATCAATTTAGGCATGAATTATATTCATCGTCCTGGCCGATTAGAAAAAAAAAATAAATCTTAAAATCTTGCATAAATTAGCATTGGCAGCTATTTTCCAAGATCATAAAGGATCATCCTGGATGATCCAAAATCGTTCAGTACGATTAGTTCAAAACTTGATCTTTTAGATTTGACTAGATCTCACTCCCTTGTGTGTGTGTGTGTGCATGGTCACCAAGCAAGCATACACCCTTACAAGACTTGACTGAAGAAATCAAAATTACCTCAATGAATATTACAGATCCTTTACAACATAACATTATTCAACCTAATCTTGAGCTCTGATTCTTTGTTTGATGTTGCATGATATTCTTGAAATGTTAGTATACATACAAACAAACTTTTATTACAAATATAAGTAGATAATAGAAAGTGAGCCATAATATTTGTCATCATCAAAAACATAAACTCATAAGCTCGAGCTGTAATAATCTCCCCCTTTTTGATGATGACAAATATTACTAGTTAAATTTGCAAAATTGAAAATATTTTCTCCTAATCTCCCTCTCATTAGAATAAAAATTTTAAAAAAGGGGAAGATAAATTTTTTGTTGTTTTTATTTTTTTTAAAATATAGAAAACATATACAAATATAATAGTATATTCTCCCCCTTTGACATTATCAAAAAGAGGAAGGGCACAAACAATTAGATCAATAAAAATAAATAAAAAATAAAATGATCCCTGATCTAGTGAAAAAGAAAAAAAAGTCAAATATTCTTAAAAGGAGAAAGTTACATCTTGATTTTATTCAAAAACTTAGTAAGGAATTATTCATAACGTATAACTAAGAAAGGTTAGAAATTTAAAAATTGTTAATCTAAGCTCAAGTTCTTTTAAAGGCTTAAAAATATTTTAATCCAATATCTAAATCAAGGAATAAATTAGAAAAAGAAATACCAATTTTTCAAAACTTATTTCATAAAATATATCTAATAGAAGATTAATGCAAAAATTGATGAATCAGGAATCATGATTTTCAAGCTCAAGTATAAAAAATATCAAGAGTTTTCTTAAGCTTTAAGAAGTACAAGAAAGGTAAGTATTACTTTTTGTGAGCTCATTTTATGCCTCTTGTCATTTTTTGGCATACTTTGCACATCTTTTACTTTTTGATACACTTTATGTATCTTTCTCAATTTGGCGTCATTGCGCATCTTTTGATTTGGCATCATTGGCCATTTTTTTTCTCAATATGCTATATTTCTGAAATTTTAAAAATAAAAGTAAACCCATTATATTGATAAAGCAAACTATTTGATTAAGAAAATTATGAGGTAGATTCAACAACTTACAAAGGATCCCTATGCGTTAAACAAAATGTAGGGAGATGAAAAAGATCAGTTTCAAAATCCAATTTATAATATGATGAAGATTTTAAATCAAAAGTAAAATAACCTCTTTAAGAAAAGAGATAGAGAGACAAAATCAAGAGTTTCCTTCCTTTGATTATTTTTAGAGAAGTAAACCACAATTTGTATAGGAATTCAAGAAAAATAGGAGGTAGGTTTTTTATTTTTAGAAAGGTGAACGAGTGTATTGATCAGAGAGAACTTCATAAAAAAGAAAAAGTAAAGACAAGTTTAAAAAATTTAATGAAAAAGAAAATAAAGGAAAAAAATAAAAAATACAAAAAATACACAAAAACGAACAAAACATGCATATACAGAAAAATAAATACACAAACAGTGGTTTAAACATCATCTTTCTCATAGTCTGATGATTCAAAAGCTATGTCTACCCTAGAGATTTTTTACTTTTCATTATTTGTCATTTTTACAATTTGCTTAGCTTTTCCCTTTTCTTGTGCAGGAAGAGTTCTCAAATTAAGGCACTGATTTTTCATATATCTAGGTTTCAGCAAATAATGTTAGAAATAATCTTAACATTCTTATCATTTTTACCTTTATTCCATTTTTGTTGATGTTTATGCTTTGGTGAGCTTTTTAATTTGCTTGATAAGTCATTATTTTTGTCACCAACTAAGCCACTTTCTCTGAGTTTTCAGCATTTAGTACTATCATCTCACCTGCATCCAAAAGTCTTTGACTTTGCTCGTAGGCAATAAGTGAGCCAATCAAATTATTAATAGAATATTCATTCAAATTTTTTGATTCACAAATAGCAACAACTTTGACATTAAATTTGTCAAGTAAATAATGTAGAATTTTATTGATTTTCTCAAAATTTGAAAATTCTTTACCTAAAGCATGCAATAATTTCACAATTTGAATAAACCTAGTATACATATCTAAAATCATCTCATAAAATTTCATGCAAAATAATTCATAATCATGCATTAAAATATTTAATAATTGCTTGATTTCACTAGTGCCTTCGTATATAGTGTGTAATTTATCCAAAATTTCCTTGCCAGTAGTGCACGTGGAAACAAACATAAAATCTTCAGAATTTAAAGCACAAAAAAATAGTTTACTAATTTAGCATTCAATTGAACATTAATTTATTCTTTTCTACTCCATTGATTAAAAGGAATATCAGTTTTAATTTCATTTATAATATGTGATGGTACAAAATAATCATTTAAAATCATTTGCTACATTCGAAAATCAATAGACTACAAGAAAGTAGACATGCAAATTTTTCAAAAATCAAAAGTAATATTTTCAAATAAAGGTGGTCTGGTGATTGAATACCTTCCGCAATATTACGATTACAAAAATTAGCCATGGATCAAAATTTAAAAGTTATCAAATACTTCTTTTTTATGAATCCCGCTCTGATACCACTCGAAAGTTCGTCAGGAATGTTAAGCCCTTATAAACTAGTCCTGAGGTTAACTAAGAGGGAGGGTGAATTGGTATTTTAAAAACTTCTCAATCAAACCACTAACTCAAACCAAACGAAAATTCACCACAAAGAAAAACAAAGTGTGGAAATTAAATGTGGAAATAATAAAGGAAAGAGCACACCAGATTTATAGTGATTCGGTCAAACCTTGACCTACATCCACTCCTCAGAGGAACCCTAAGAGTATTGCACTAAACTCAGTGTCTCTCCTTTATCTCCCATAACTAGGAAGAGAAGCCTTTATAAAATCACTTGCACCTTCCCTGGCACGGCGGAGTAGCTAGGCCCTTTAACACCAAAGAGATCTTCTTCTTCCCAAAGCTTCCCTCAAGAGGAGACTTGAATCCTATTGTACTAAGGTGCAAGCTTACAAGAGAAACCATGTGGAACCCCCTCCACACTCTCTTGAAACCCCCTCCAAGAATCTTCTCCCTCTCTCAAACTCCACCCTTTCCTCTCTCCCTTTTAAGCTCTCTCTTCAAGTTTCCTCCAGAAGAACGAAGCTTCAATGGCTATCAAAGACACTCTCCATGTGAAAGTAAGGGTCTTTAAATAAATTTGCAAAACTGACATTATCATCCAGGATGATCATCGGATTGTCCCGTACGATATGCATAAAAAGGGGGCTTTAAAAAACCTTAAAAACTCAATTTTGGTGTCAAATTTTGTCCAGGATGATCACAGGATCATCTCGTAAGATGCCTTAGAAAGAGGGCTTCAAAAAACCTTAAGAACTCAATTTTAGTGCCGAGAATCTTCCCGGAGGATCGCAAGATTGTCCAGCATGATGTACAAAATTTGACCTGATAGTCCTGGATGATATTTAAAAAGTCCAGGATGATTAATACAAAAATGAACAGATCGTTCAGGATGATATTGTGGATTGTCCAGGATAATTAGAAAAAAAAATTATGGTATTTTGACTTGGACGATTTAGGAAATCAAGTATGTCAGTAAACATCATCCTGTACGATATACAAATAATCCAAGATGAGCATATTGAAAAAATTAACCATAATTAGTCCCCTAATCACATGATCAATTTATGCATGATTTGTATTCTTTGTCCTGGATGATCCAGATGATCCAGGATGATTAAAACAAAAATTAAATATTAAAATCTTGCCTAAATTAGCATTAGCGGCTATTTTCTAAGATAATAAAAAATTATCCTGGATGATCCAAAATTGTCCAGTACGATTAGTTCAAAACTTGATCTTCTAGATTTAACTATATCTCACTCTCTTGAGTGTGTGTGTGCATGGTCACCAAGCAAGCATATGCCCTTACAAGACTTGACTCAAGAAATCAAAATTACATCAATGAATATTACAGACCTTTTACAACATAATATTATTCAACCCAATTTTGAGCTCTGATTCTTTGTTTGATGTTGCATGGCATTCTTGAAATGTTAGTATACACACAAATAAATATATATTGCAAATACAAGTAGACAACAGAAAGTGAGCCATAATATTTGTTATCATCAAAAATATAAACTCATAAGCTCGAGTTGTAACATTATGATGTGTCCTAAGGTAAGATTGGGCTTCCTTTTATGTCCTGGATCTCTAATACTTGTTAGGTACTCAATATATCAAAAAATTAGATAAGTAGTATTAAATTCATGGTGGGCCATGATGTAGAAAGTGGTGATCAAAAGGAGTGGAGTGATATGAATGAGATCACCAGCTTTCAGAAGAACTGAGGCATGAAGGACATGTCAAATTGTCTTAGCATCTTTGAGTAAGCTGTTAGACTCTCCAACATAATAGAAAACATTAATGTTCCACAAAAAGTGATTGGCCGGAGCCCAGTCGTAGTCGAGGTCTTAAGTTAAGATGTGAAGCTTATCTCCAATGGTGGATAACTGTAGGAGCTCATGATAGAGCAGTGAAAGAGGAGTTGATGCGGAGGCTGACAAAGAATTTGAATAGAAATTTAGAATTAAATGAGATGGTAAGTGTAAGGATAAAGGTAAGATATGTGTGCACTAACAAGTCAAGAATAGGATAAGAAAGTATGGGAGGGTTGACAGTCTGAGATAATGTGATCCTGGTGGTCTTATATCACAAATAGGCAGCTGATCTTTCTGATTTGAACCTATCATCCCGGACGATGCTAATATCATCCAGGATGATTCGCTTAATTACGGTTTCCTTAACCATGATGTCCTAATTGGAGTTTTTGTTTTTAACTGATCATCCAGGATGATTTTTAGATCATCCTAGACGATGTGATAAAAAAGAAAACTCTAACAATCAGACAAATTTTTCTCCCAAGTGTGTGTGTGCAAGGTTACTTAGCATCTGTATCCACAAAGTTTATAATTGACTCAAGAAAGGGCAAATGACACTTGATGTACATTACAAACTTACTCAATCCTAATCTACCCAATCATGAGCTGGTTCAATTTGTAATTCGATCTTGTGAACCTGAAATGTTAGCAGGTAAGGCAGTTATAGAAAAACATAAATATTTTCTATCATCAAAATTCTATTTATCTGAAATCAGATTTGCAATAAGCTTCCCCAACCCAGTTTCATAATGCTCCCAAAGAAAAATTCAAATTCAAATTCTTGCACACGGAGTTTCCTTGAACCACTTGAGAATATATCACATACACACTAGAATATTCAAAGCACATACATAGCATGTTAGAATAGATAAATTGCATATTAATTAATGAAGCTCACCAAAATGAATTAGGCTTATTGGCATTCTATAGCTATAGATATTATAATCATCCGTCATTAGAAAAATGTCATCCTCAATATTTCAAACATACTATAATATGAATAAATTAGGGTATAATGGTTTCATTTCATATTTCTTCTCCCAACTAACTTCTCGTTTAGTCTCGTGCTTCCATTACACGTTGACCATTAGAATTTATGTATTTTTCAATTTGTTGGCATCATATGCCAAAATATTTTATGGTTCTTCTTTGTAGCTCAAATTTGGATGCTACTCAACATCATCTATAGATATTTAATTTCCAAAGTTTGATACCCTTTTCCTTAAAGATAATATGTATAAATCATTGAATATCAAATAAATGCTCAAATTATAATAACCTATATACACACTTCCCAAATCTCTGAATCACTTCAAGAGGTTTATGTACCTTATATTTAGCTTTATTTCTTTCACAAACCTGCTCATACCTTTCATTGGTCTTATCTTCACATATACAAAGTCTCCAATTTGAATTTTTAGAGCTCAATATTTTGCATTATAATACTATTTTGCTTATCCTATATTTCTTTTAATATATGTCTGAGTAGACAAATCATTTTGATTTTATCATCAACCAAAGTTTGACCAATCATACTTCTCTCTCCCACCTTTATCCAATATAGTGGGGGTCTATATATTCTAGCATATAGAGCATCATAATATGCCATGCCTATATTTCACTAAAAAATATTATTGGGAAAATTCAAACAGAGGAATGTAGTCCACCCAACTTCCATTTAAGTCTAGAATGTAAAGCCTTAGATCATTCTACAGTGCTTAAGTAGTCCTCTTTGGCTGCCCGTCAGACTACGGATGAAAGGTCATACAAAAGTGCAACTTAGTATCCATGCTTTGTTAAATACCTCTCAAAAACATTAAAATAAATCAAACATCTCAATAAAAAATTATCACTTCTAACACTCATGTAATAGTATAATTTTGTATTAATAACTATATGTTAAATTATCTATAGAGTTGGATTATCAAATCAAAATGAAATAAGTAGACTTTTTCTGACAATCTACCACAACCCAAATATAATCAATCCCTTGCCTTGATCTAAGAAATACCATAACAAAAACTAATGTCACCTCTTACCATTTTTGTTCTAGAATAAACAATGGTTATTAAAGGCCACTTGGTAATTGAGGCCCTACTTTTATTAACTTATAAGATTCAAATTTTGAAATAAAGCCAACCACATTATTTTTTAATTTAGTTCATCATAATATACCTTTTAAATCATTGTCCATTTTACCACTTACTTTAAACTAAATAGTGTGCCTCATGCAAATTTTTGTGCCTCAGATCTTAAACATTAGGGACCCACAACCTATTTTTACATAAGATGATATTTAGATAATAGTAATTTAGGTTCCTTACAAATTTAGATTTGATTATTTAATTTTAAATACTTTCTATCAAATTTTTATACTGCTTAAATCTTTTTTGTAGAGATGGTTATATAATCATCTAGGTTAAAACACTTAAATCACAATAAATAAATATAACCACTTCCTTTTACAATCTCTCTATTTCTTGAATTCAAAAGTTATTATAAGTAGATTATATAACATTACAGAAGAATTTTTACTCAGAGCACATGCCATTACATATACCTTGCTAAGCTAATAATGAATACTAAGATCTTAGTCCTTTTTTAGTTTAAGCAACCATTTATACCTCAAATATAAATCTTTATATATAAAAATGTACTTCAAACTCAAATGATTAGTGAATCTATTACATCTAATTCCGTATAGATAATTCCTCTAGTTTTTTAGAGCAAATATAATAAAAGCAAGCTCTAAATTATGTGTGAAATAGTTACTCTAGTGCAACTTTAATTGCATGGAAGCATATGATATGACTTTCCCCTATTAAAAAAATAAATCCTAATCCTTTTAGTGAAGCATCACTGAATATTTAAAATTCCTCTGTCTCTAATGGAATGGTCAAAATTAGAGCAAATTTCAAGTAATCTTTCAACTTCTAAAAAGTCTCCTCATACTTAGATGTCTAGATATATGGTCCATCAACTTTTGAGTTGGCCTAGTCAAAGGCACATAAATCTAAAAAAACTTTCTCATAAATTTCCTATAATAATTAGCCATTTATAAGAAGATACATACCTTAGATACCATAGTAGGTCATGGAAAAAGCAATGGCCTAAACATTATGAGAATCCAATGAAATACTTATATTGCTCACCATATAGCCTAAAAATTAAATATTCTTTTGCTAGAATTCAAATTAATTTATAATATCTTCTTCCATCACCTTAAAATAATGATATCCCAACCTCAGATCAATCTTAAAAACACAAATGATCCCACAAGACGATCAAATAAATTAATAATCCTTAGAAAAGGAGAATTATTCTTAATAACCACTTTGTTTGATTTTTTGTAGTTATATACATATGCATAGTACTAGACTAAGCCTTATTAATCAACTCCTAAAGTAGCACCTTTAATTCTTTAAATTTTTTAGATGAAAATTTTTATGGTGTCTTAGATATTAAAGTGGCTCCTAAAATTTTATTGATATAGAGACAAATTTCGCTATCAGGTGGTAAGCTCACTAACTCACCTAAAAAAATATCAAAAACACTCAAACCACAAGGACACCATAAAAAAGATTCATAATCAATCCTCCTACTCCTAAGAGATGTTAAATACTATATAACCGTTCCTCTATAATCTATCCACTTGTATAATATATATTAGCCAATATAAAATACCCCTTATTCCCTAAAATAAGTAACCCTCACTACCCAAAAATAATAAAATTTTTTAGTTTGAGCCTTATATCTACTCATCCAATCCATACCCATAATAACATTAAACTCAGAGATATAAGACAAGATATCCACTTCCTATGAGATATGCCAAAGTCATAGAACCACACCACAGTAACTATCATACCATCCTTAGTTGACAAAATAACATATAAAGAAGAAGGTAACATTATGGAATGTAAACATAGTAGATCAAAATATTTCTAAAAAATGAATTAGTTACTATCTTTTGAATCAAACATAATGTAATAAGGAATATCAAAAATATAAGTCATACCTATCACCACCTATTTTTTATATGTGGTCTAATCCTAGGTCAAACTATATACACATGTTTGAACCAGAGCAAGAATGATAAAACTAACAGATTTTCCTAAATCATTGCCAAACTTTTTCGATACTACAAAACCGCTACCTCTGCTAAAAGATCCCTCATTAAATACATGAGGTGAAATTATCCTTGGTATCCCTATCTATCTAACAAAGCTCTTAACCATTGGCTTAAAATGTATATCTAGTCCTATCAATGGGTAGTCAGCTAACATATATCCAGTATGACTACATCAAAATACTAACTTTTCATTCAATAAAATTAACCCAAATGACTTATCATAACTTTGGCACATTGGTATTTTACTCATAAACCTTCAAAATTGGCAACATTATTGCTACTAGGAACATATATATAATATCCACCTCTATAGATTCTTAAAGTCCAAAATTAATCGTCTTCCCAATAAATCTATTGCAATAAATTTCCCAACTAAATATCTTCATGCCCAACACTACTGAGTAGTTATCATATCATTCTTTATCAGACGGTATCTATCTAATAGCTTAGAGAAATTTATAATATAAAATAGGACTAAATTCTATTTAAGATTATCCCCAAGTCCTCTCAAAAATCTTTAATACTTCTTTTCAAAAGTGCTAACTAACTTTGGAGTGTACTTAGCTAGGGAAGTAAACTTTTCCTCATATTGTATAATAATCCTGCTCTCCTAAACAAATATCAGAAAAGCCTTTTGTATTTGTTATCATAAAGATGGGTGTATAAAACATAATCTAAAAATATCTATAAACTTTTCCCAGCTAATCAAGGAATTCAAACTATCCTAGAACCTTTCTTTTTGTTTGCCCAACCACTAGTGCTCAGCCACCTTATCTAATATAAACACAGCCAAAGGTGCATTCCACTTAAAAGGACATTACATACCATCAAAAGTTTTCTCCAACCTCATAAGCTAATCATGAACTATTTTGGGCTCAATGGCACCCTCAAACCTTAATGCCTTCAATCTCTAAAAAAATTGTAAATTTTAATCCACATTATCCAACCTGATTGAAGAAATACTATTATGAGCTTCACCCTTTAACTATGACACAAATCCAACAAACTATAAGAAGATCCTCTAGGGTTACCAATAGTAGGATCAATACTTTATACTAGTATAATATGATTAACACTTTACCCATCAGTCACATCTGACTCTTGGGGATTCATCAGATAATCAAACAAAATACACAAAATTAAATAAAAACATGAACATGAAAACAAACAAAATGAATGCCTAATATCACCCGAAATTACCTCATTTAATTATAGCTCAATTCCTATGGCTTTGTTCATGATCAATTCTTAAAACCATTACTATGATACCAAAATGGGGCTATCATAACCTAGCACAATATAACTTATACAAAGAATGGGTCATATCATTTTAAATGGTGATAGACTAATCCCAATATCTAATTTGGAGAACTTTTTAGTTTTTTAGGGAAATTTTTAGATTTTTTTAAGTATAAGTGTACAAAAGAGCCACTATTTAACTACCAATAAATAAATCATTCTCATCAAAATGTTTTCTTTTTATTCATCTTCAAATTATATAAATAATAAAATCTTTACAATACAACACATGGCCACAAACATAGATGAAATAGAACAAAAATTAGCCATGACTCTATAAAGACAAAAAAATTAGAACAAATACCTATAAAGACTCAAAGTTTCTAATCCTACGACCTAAAATACTCAACTAACTCCTTACCCTAGCCTTGCCCTGAAACAAAATGCAAAATAGACATAAGCCAACATAACTCAATAGGTCACACCTACTGATCTAAACTTTTAATACTTAATGTAATATTTATTTAAAATGGTACAAAATAGCAATTAGATTAAAAATATTCTTCTGAAAAGAATAGTACTAAATAGATAATAGAAATTAAGTATGCATTGCTCAATATATAAATAAATAAGTACCATTTATATTAGAATAGAACTTAATAAATTTTCTTCAGGCCCTTATACCTCCCAACAAAATTAAATATCATGATTCAAGCCCTTAACTCTCTTATGTTAGCAAATAAAAAATTGGCCCTTATAGCTCGCAAATTCTTAACACATTAGATCTTCAAAAACTTATGCCCTTATAATTCTCAGTATATTCAACACAAATGAACTTCCTGTCATCATCAAAAGTCCAAAGTAATCATACACTTCAGGTAAATAATCACATAAATAATTATATTTCATATGAAATAAATGAAAAACATCATAACCAATAATATCTCATCATAGAATACTAGTAGCATAAATATTTAAGAATCTGAGTAAAAAAATCACACTATGTGTGATTATTTTGAATTTTTTATTATGTTTAGAATACTATTTTGAAGCTTCTATTATGTAATAGCAATATTTATTATGTTATAAATATATTTTAGATTTCTAAAAATAAAAAGTTTTGAAGATTACTTGGTGGAATTTTTTTAAATAAAATATGGAAATATTTAGAATATTTGTGAAATGTAAGCAGATGTGAAACAATACTCATTTGAATTTTGTAAACTTATAATTTTAAAAAAATAAATAAAAAATTCTCATATTATTTAAAACTGAGATAGGAAGAATGTAACCTACCCTAGTTTGAATTAATTCTTGAATTTGATTGATATCAAAAAATAGACTAAAGCAGCTGGAACCTAACTTTCTCCCTCTTAAAATTTTTTTCTCTCTAACCAGTAGTCTAGGTGGGGAAATTCTAGCCAAAATTTTAAGTAGAAATTGATATTTTTTTAAAAAAATTAATTTAGCACCATTATTGCAATTCAAGAGTTTAGCCATAGGTTTTGATTATTACAAACGTTATAGGATGCTTTATTTACATATTCCTACATTACATTTTGGATATTTATTTTTATGCACTACCAACCTTTTAGGTAAAGCATAAACCTAGCAAAGATTGAAGAATTAACTCAAGATAATATAGTGTTAGGGTAACAGTTAGTTTATATGATACATAATCAGTATTTTTATTATATTTCTTAAGTGCAATTTTATATTAGGTATATATCAACTTAACTATCGTATATATACATATAAGAAGGTCAAAATTGAATTTTTTTTTGTAATCATATTATATGATATTTATCATAAAAATATAATCTCTTCAAACAAAAAAAAAATTAAAATACTTAATTATGTGAGATTAATTAAAATTTGCACAAAACTAATCACTATACAATTTACACAATGTACTGGATGATTGGCTATGTTAAGAAATCCCATAGTCGAATACTAGTTACTTAAAATAGTTAAATTTGAAATTAAAAATTGAGCTTATCATTCTATATAAAATATTTTGTATTGTATGATAATTAAATATACTTGTGTAATTTATGTTTGATAATTAAGGAATCAAATTAGTTCTAAATTAATTATATATCTTATTATATTATACATATATAATACAATTTGGTTGATATTTGATGGACCTAATATATTGTATGATTCAAGTAAAATATTGTACTACCAAAGTAAATTTAATTAAAAATTAGGATTTTTGAATGCCCCTTTATGAACTCTTTCTTTTACTTTGGAACGAGTATTTCAATAGTTAAGTGATAATTTTATTCTATAAGAAAGCTTACAGATAGATCATTACACAAAGGTAAAAGATGGTAAGGTTGAGATATGGGGAAGTGTAATAACCCAAAAGTGTGAAATGAATTTATTTGAAAAATATGAAAATTTTGAAGTAGAGAGCTATGGTGATAGGCCATTAATAATGTTCTTATATGTTTTTATTATAAATATCTCTACCACACCCCACTGCCTCCCTCACTTAATTGCTTGGTCATAATGAAATTGAAGGAGGAGAAAAGAAAGGAGAGAGAAAAGTCTATGGGTCATATTTATCTTCCATTTCTATTTCAAATGTTATTTAGTTTACTGTAAGTAACTATCTTCTAACTTTTTTTATGATTTTGATTTATAAAAAATTATCTCTTCTGCGTCTACTAAAAAAGTCATTATATCATTATTTCATAAACTTTCATCGAATAACTTTCATCGAATAACTTTCAATATGTTATAAATTTAATATAGACTAGAAATGGGTTGAAAAGTACTATACTATGATTTGACATGATAAGACTAAAAGATAATATATACTCAAATGATAAATATGATTGAGTTATGGAAGAATGTTTGCTACTAATTTGAATCTAATATGATGTATAGATATGATGCACTAATTGATATCAAATATATGATATGGTAACTTCATGTGATATCATAAAGATTCACGTGGTCCACTAAAAAAAGTCAGTGGATGGGAGTCATAAGGAGCATGAGATTGATTGAGATATGTGTTGCAAACCTATTTTTTATGTCTTATGTTTTGATGATTGACAAACACTATTTCTCTTGGACTACTTGTTGCTTCTAACTTTTCAGGAATCGAAGATCGGACGATCAAGAAGGAGCCAAGTTCAGGATTGCGTAGGTTTAGGGTTGAGTCAGTCTGTACTTTTGATTTTCACCTTTTGAGTCTACTTGTAATGGTCAAAGAGACTGATGCTAAGTAACCCTACACACACACACTTGAGGGGCTTAGAATTTCTGTTTTTGCCCACATCGGCCCGGCCGATATTTATATCGTCCGGGACGATCAGCTTAAAACAGAAAGTCTAAGTAAGGATTCTTAATTAAGGCAGCCATCATTAACATATCGGCCTGGACGATACGTGTATCGGCCAGGACGATAAGCTCAAAACAGAAAGAAGTAGCCGCCATAGTCAATTAAGGTATACTGTAATTTTAAATTATCGGCCAGGACGATCCACGTATCGGCCTGGATGAAATTACCAAATTATGCCTTAATTAATCAGGAAATCAAGAAAGTAATTAAGGATGATTGATACGATCATATTGTCCTGGATGATCGCAGGATCGGCCAGAACGATCCATTCAAAAACCTTAAGTTACTTCAGGATGATAAATATCGGCCAGCTCGTATCCAGGGCTATTGTCAGGACGATTTTCCTTTGATTTGAACTGATCGGCCCGGACGATCATGAGATCGGCCTGGACGATCAAGCCAATTTTCAATCATCCAGTTTTGCATCCAGGGCGATGCTCTGACCGATCTTCTTTGATTTGTACTGATCGGCCAGGCCGATGTCTAGATCGGCCTGGACGATATTGTCGACAACTTGCAATTAATGAGCTCCTTTGAAGCTCTTCTATTTAAGAGCTCTTGTTAAATGTTTTTAATGACCTTTGGATGCTGCCTTGACCTGAGAAGACCTTGAGGAGAGAAAGAGAGAGAGGAGAGAGAGAGGATCTTGTGAGGGGGAGCTTGTGAGGGGATTCACAAGGGTTGCTTCAAGGATCGCTCTGCTTCGTCTTCGTCTAGTGTTTCTCATCTGTGGAAGGGTCGGTAGAGGTAAGGAGTTTGCTTTTAGTTTTGGTTCTCTGCCAGCTTCAGGAGGAAGCAAAAGGTGGTAGGTTCTCTGCCTTGCCGGGTGGTAAAAAGGAGGTTCTTGTAAGGGCTTCTCCGCCTAGCCGTGGGGGCTAAAGGAGAGTCACGTTTTGTAGTGCAATACTTGGAGGGTGCCTCCAAGGAGTGGACGTAGGTCGAGTCGACCGAACCACTATAAATTTCTGTGTTCTTTTTCTTGCTTCCGCGCTTTTTAATTTCGCATTTATTTCTGTGGTGTGATTTGGTATATGCAATTTTCTTTCCTTGTGAAAAGAGTTTTTAAAATACCAATTCACCCCCCCTCTTGGTTAGCTTGGGACTAAGTTCATAGGGCTTAACATCCCTAACGAACTTTCAAGTGGTATTAGAGCGGGATTCAAAAATTAAAGTTTGAAAACTTTTTGAATTTGATCCATGGCTAACATTGGGAATCGTAACACTACGGAAGGGTATTCCATTACCCGACCTCCCCTGTTTGATAACCAACCTTTTGATTTTTGGAAAACTTGCCTGTCAACATTTTTACAATCTACTGATTATCGCATGTGGATGCTTATTCAAGAAGGTTATTCTCCACCTTCTCGTGAAATTAATGGTGTTAAAACTGAAGTTGCTTTTACTGAATGGACTTTTGATGAACGAGATTTAGCTCAATTAAATGCGAAATGTTTGAACTGTTTTTTCTGTGCTTTGAAATCTGAGGATTACATGCGTGTCTCAACTTGCAAAACTGGTAAAGAGATTTGGGATAAATTGTGCATCACCTATGAAGGTACTAATGAAGTTAAACATTCCCGTTTAAACATTCTCTTGCATGACTACGAACTTTTTCGTATGAAACCTCTTGAATCGATTTCGGACATGTACACTAGGTTTACTCAGATAGTTACTTCATTGCATTCGAACTATTAAAAAGTTAACAAGGTTTTGAGATGCTTGCCTTCGTCTTATGATGCAAAAATCACTGCAATTACTGAATCTAAGGATTTGAATACCTATTCCATTGATAACTTACTTGGCTCACTCATTGCTTACGAGCAAGGGGTGAATCAAAGAAATGTTGATGCAGGTGAAAAGAAAAAGGAGAAAACAGTTGCACTGAAGGCACACAAATCAGATTCTGAATCTTCCGGGTCTGAAAGCGATGAAGTTGCCTTCATCACAAGGCAATTCAAAAACTTTCTAAGGAAGAAACAAAAGCATCATCAAAATTGGAGAAAAGGTAAGGACCAGAAACATGTTAAAGGATCTTCTGATGTTGTTTATTTTGAATGCAGGAAGTCTGGACATGTGAGAGCCGATTTCCCTACACTTCAAGATCATTCAAGCAAAGAAAAGGAAAAAGGTGAAAAGAAAGCCAAGTCGAGGAAGGACAAGAAAAAAATCCAAAGAGGTTTTTGGGCAGAATCTGGTACTGATTCCTCTGAGACTGAACCAGAGGAAGAGACTACAAACTTGTGTTTCATGGGAGAGAATCAAAGTGATGAGGAGGAGGTATGTAAACCAACCTATGATGAATTGTTTGAAATTTGGAAAAAAATCCATGCATCATACAAAAAACTTAAGAAGACTCATGCTAGCCTAAAATTAGAACATTCAAATCTACAAAAAGAGCATGAAGTTTTTCTCAAAGATCATGCCACGATTGATTCGAATCACATGGCTCTTCTGGATGAATTTGATGAGTTGAACAAAAAGTATTTGGAATTAGTTGATGAACACAATGCATTAAAAGCTTCACACACCTCACTTAAGGTTGATCTTAAGAAATCTAAAGAGATTGAGAAAAATTTGGGGATGGAAAATGATGCATTAAAAAGAACTAACTTGAGGATTCAAAATGATTTTGATACGTATAAGAAAAATCGGATGATTTCCACTTTTGATCTTAAGCCAGAACCTAGGAAGAGGCATTATAATTCAAACCATTTAAGAAACTCTTTTCCTGGAGTTAGATGTTTCTCATGTGGCATGTTAGGACACATCTCACACACTTGCACCGTTCACCGTAGTACACATTGGGTGTGGAGACCTAAGATGCATGATTCACAGCATACCATACCTGCATTGTATTCTACTTTTCCTAAGAAGGATCCCAAACCTGTTTGGGTTCCTAAATCTGACTGATGTTGAGGTTTGCAGGTGTGTTCTCACCAAAGTCCTCGTGGGAGCATAGGATAACTGGACATAAGGAGGCTTGCAGCTCAAAATTGCTTAAACTCGCTGCTTTATCACGTGCTTGAAATGTTTAGTTTTTTTGTTTCTTTTTATTTTATTTTTGTGCTAGTTTTTTTGTGCTTACTTGGTGGTAGTCTAGTTTGCATTGTTTTCATTCTTTTTGTTTATTTTTATGTGTTCTGTTTTCGCGTTGCTCTTTAAATTTTGTCTTTCATATGATGAATCTTTTCAAGCCTTTAGATTTTGGAGTTTTAGAGATAGTGTTTAGCTTTTTCTAAATTGGTTAAAGGGAGTAAACTGTTGATGTTTTCCCTCCTTCTGACTTTGTTTAGTGGTATGATTTTCTTCTCTAAACAAAAGTCTAAACTCAGTTTAACCAATGGCTTTTCATTTAAGATCTTTTTCTTATCTTGCTACATTAATTTATCTTATGCATAATAGCCAAAGTTCTTAGATATCATTCAAGCTTTTGAAATCTTGCCATTGCATTTATCACATGATTTTGATTTTGTGTTGTGGATTGTTCTTCCCTATGTTAGAGAGAGAGCTCCTATTCTCTAATATTTGGAGGATATACTCACAACTAAGTTTTTTTTAAGGGTATATTAAAGAATTTTTAGCTTGCAAGAGTTAAAAAGGAAAAAGGCCAATGAAGCCAAATTGAAAAGAAAATCATATACACAAAAGTGTATTCGAATCAAAAGATGCTCAAAAGAGCCAATCAAAATGACAAGAGACATAAAATAAGCCCACTAGATGCAAGCTATCATCTCTTTGGTAAAACTCTTAAAACTTAGAAAACTCATTGATTATGTGATACTTTCAAAGACTTGATTTCAATTTCTATGATTGAGAAAAATTACTTTGGTTTATTATTTATGAGATATTTTATTTGTAAACAAGTCTTAAATGGATCTTATTATCCTATTTAGTTATTCTGAGTTGGATTTTTATTTTCCAAAAGAATTTTGTACCCTGAAGGATGTCCGATCTAGGGTTAACAGAATCAGATGTTCTACCTTCTTCTGATTGAGATTTGTTAAACTTCTTAATCTCTTGGAACTTTAAAAGTTTAATTTTTTGAAAAGAATTCCCATATGATGCCTCCATAAAACAAAAAATTTTAGAAAAATTAAAATAAAAAAATATTCGTTGGTTAATTTTTGTTGTGTTTCTGCTTTTTGTTTTACTGTGTTTTGACTATTTTTTTTTTATTTTTTTGAGGGTCTTGATCATCACCATTCTTCTCTTGTTTTTAATTTCAAGTCACATCAGCCTCGACGATACTTTTATCGTCCTGAACGATGTGACAAATTCTCTTCAAAATCTATCTGCTGAACTTCTCTGTGCTTAAATGTAACTCATCGTCCTGGACGATACTATATCATCCTGAACGATTTGATCAAACTCATGGTGATAGTCCTGGCCGATGGAATATTTCGTCTGGCCGATGCATGTTATGTGCATCGTTCTGGCCGATACACTGGATCGTCCTGGACGATCCACGTGTCAGCACGTTTTGATCTTTAAATTCGGCCCCGGACGATCCATTATTGGACAATCGGCCGGGCCGATCCACTGTTCATCCTGGACGATACACGTGGCAAGCATTTTAAAAGTTTTAACTTTGGTCGGTACGATCAATTATTGTGCATCGTTCTGGACGATACACCTAATCGGCCCGGACGATCTGCTTTTTTAACGGTCGTCCGGATTGACTCCTCGGGACAATCGCCTGTGTCTAATCGGCCTGGCCGATATCTGATCGGCCCAGACGATCGGACCGCCTTTTTGACCAGTCGGCCTGTACGTAATTATTGAACCATATCGGCCTGGACGATTCTGCGATCGGCCAGGATGATATGGCCGTTTCTTTAAATACAGGCCGTTCCAGCCATGATATTTCACTCTTCATCCTTTCTACTCTTTTGTTTTTGCTTAGTCCTCTCTATGGCCGGTGGGAAACGCGTCCGACAAACTTCTAGGAGTTCTTCAAGGGCAAGGATTGACCCTCGATTCAGGGAAGCAGAAGATGAAGCCGCTTACCATCGTTACAAAGAATGTGGGATAAATGTCTCAAGAATCATCAATCCTACCCACATCTCATTCTCGGTAATGGATCTTTTCGCTCACACCTCCCTTTGCTTCATTCTGTCTCTTGCTTTCCCTTTCAATTCAGAGTTTCTTCGAGAGTTTTTCACAAACCTTCGCATCAACCCTACCTTCACAGCCCTGACCTCCTATGTGAATCGACGCCCTGTCGAAATCACATATCAGGATTGTGTTGATCTTTTACAGCTATCCACCACCGGGGATAAGCTGCACTTAATCGCCTCTAACCCTGATCTTGACTGGTCCACGGCGAATCATTTCCTTCACCAGACCAATATACCTTACCATGTTGGAGAGACTAGCTCTTTAGTCAAAGATGCTAGGACAATCCAACATGTCCTTCGCACCTCCGTAATTCCAAAAGCCGGCGACCGAATCCACATCACCCCTCTACTTTCACTCACTACTTTCTACATCATGGCTCATAGGGAATTTAATACTGCGGACCTAATATTTCGATACATTGATCACTTAACCACAATCCGTGATCCAGGCCACAAAAGGAAACCCAATCTAGCCTTAGGACACATCATAGCCTATGTCCTTGAAACCAAATACCAACTTCAGTATCCTATTCCAACAAACCTCCCAACTCCCTTCTACTCAAACAATTCCTTCAGCACCCTTCACAGTACTCGTCTCCATCCTGAGGAACCTCAGGGGGCTAGAGAGGAGGAGGCACCCGCTCCCGCTCCCGTTCCTGATCCTGTCCCTCTCCAACAGCACTCTCCAGTTGATTAGTTGATTGAGAGGTTTGATCATTGGGAGACTCGGTTTGATGCCTACGTTGCTGCACAGGAGCAGCAACACTTTGAGGATATTGCCCGCTACGAACAACACCGAGCTGAGGATTTAGCCCATTTTGACTGTTTCCTTACTCAGCAGCAGCAGTAGCATGACCAGGACATCGCCTGGTTCAATGCTCAGTTCACCACTCTTGCCACCTACTTTCAGCAGCCACCTCCTCCACCACCATTTGATGATCAGGATCCCTCGTTCTTTTAATTTGTGTTTTCTGTTGTTTGTTTCCTGTAGTTTGCTTTTAGTCGTTATTTGTTTTTTGGACCCTCTTTTTGTGATGACAAAAGGGGGAGTAGGTGTGGTAGGAAAAGTTGTTTGTAACTTTGAAATTTTAATGAATCTTTTTGTATAGTTTTCCTACTTGTGTTTGCCATCATAAAAAAGGGGGAGATTGTTGCAAACCTATTTTTTATGTCTTATGTTTTGATGATTGACAAACACTATTTCTCTTGGACTACTTGTTGCTTCTAACTTTTCAGGAATCGAAGATCGGACGATTAGAAAGAGCCAAGTTCAGGATTGCGTAAGTTTAGGGTTGAGTCAGTCTGTACTTTTGATTTTCACCTTTTGAGTCTACTTGTAATGGTCAAAGAGACTGATGCTAAGTAACCCTACACATACACACTTGAGGGGCTTAGAATTTTTGTTTTTGCCCACATTGGCCCGGCCGATATTTATATCGTCCGGGACGATCAGCTTAAAACAGAAAGTCTAAGTAAGGATTCTTAATTAAGGCAGCCATCATTAACATATCGGCCTGGATGATACGTGTATCGGCCAGGATGATAAGCTTAAAACAGAAAGAAGTAGCCGCCATAGTCAATTAAGGTATATTGTAATTTTAAATTATCGGCCAGGACGATCCACGTATCAGCCTGGACGAAATTACCAAATTATGCCTTAATTGATCAGGAAATCAAGGGAGTAATTAAGGATGATTGATACGATCATATCATCCTGGACGATTGCAGGATCGGCCAGGACGATCCATTCAAAAACCTTAAGTTACTTCAGGATGATAAATATCGGCCAGCTCGTATCCAGGGCTATTGTCAGGACGATTTTCCTCTGATTTGAACTGATCGGCCCAGACGATCGTGAGATCGGCCTGGACGATCAAGCCAATTTTCAATCGTCCAGTTTTGCATCCAGGGCGATGCTCTGGCCGATCTTCTTTGATTTGTACTGATCGGCTAGGCCGATGTCCAGATCGGCCTGGACGATATTGTCGGCAACTTGCAATTAATGAGCTCCGTTGAAGCTCTTCTATTTATGAGCTCTTGTTAAACGTTTTTAATGACCTTTGGCTGCTGCCTTGACCTGAGAAGACCTTTAGGAGAGAAAGAGAGAGAGGAGAGAGAGAGGATCTTGTGAGGGGGAGCTTGTGAGGGGATTCACAAGAGTTGCTTCAAGGATCGCTCTGCTTCATCTTCGTCTAGAGTTTCTCGTCCGTAGAAGGGTCGGTAGAGGTAAGGAGTTTGCTTTTTGTTTTGGTTCTCTGCCAGCTTCAGGAGGAAGCAAAAGGAGGTAGGTTCTCTGCCTTGCCGGGGTGGCAAAAAGGAGGTTCTTGTAATGGCTTCTCCGCCTAGCCGTGGGGGCTAAAGGAGAGTCACATTTTGTAGGCAATACTTGGAGGGTGCCTCCAAGGAGTGGACGTAGGTGGAGTCGACCGAACCACTATAAATTTCTGTGTTCTTTTTCTTGCTTCCGCGCTTTTTAATTCCGCATTTATTTCTGTGGTGTGATTTGGTTTATGCAATTTTCTTTCTTTGTGAAAAGAGTTTTTAAAATACCAATTCACCCCCCCTCTTGGTTAGCTTGGGACTAAGTTCATAGGGCTTAACATCCCTAACGAACTTTCAATATGTAAGGAGTTGGGGTAATTGATTCATGTAATTTGAGAGGAGTTATAATGTGCACACTGATTGGGAGTCATAAAGGGTGACTAGTTGGGAGTTATTAGTGTAGGAGCAAGATACTCTTATGATACCATATTTTGAATATTTGAATATTATTATTGATGTTGATATTATATGGAAATTAATATTATGAACATGATTCATAATTACTAATTACTATTCTTGATTAATGTTATTATTACAATGACTAAAGCTAAGAATACTAATATTATTATTAATACAGTTATATTACTGATCCTCAATATTGTTATTGATACTATGAATATAACTGATAGATTCATGTGAGTTGAATGGATGCTACAATTGAATGGAATTGATTGAGTGATTATTTAATTGATTAGAGTTTATGATGAAAGAATGAAATAAAACTAACTGAGATATGATATATTATAGACTGATCATTAATACTGATAAGTTGTATAGATACATTAATGCATAAATTTTTTATATGATTTATAGTATATTATTCTATTTTACCTTTCATTAATTTTAGTTGTAAGATTTTTATTACTTGCTGGGCTATGTGCTTATTATATAGTTTTTCATATTTTAAGGAAACAGTAATGATTCTATAATATGAAGCTCCACACATCGTGCATAATTCTTTTTATCATTTATAAGAAATTAATAAGTGCTAATTAAATGGATAAAATGTAACACATATATAACTCTTCCATTATAGATCCTAGGGTATGATAAGAAGAGCCTTGATGGTTTCAATAGAGTGTAAGGGGAGTTTAACATAGTTGCTTTAGTTGGCCTACACCTTTGGTCCTCTGGTTGTGTTTATGGTTTTCTTGAGGAGAGTGCAATGAAGGAAAGACTTTGATGCTAAATATTACTAGTTAAGGAGGCTTATTAAATGGAAACTCCACCAACCATGAGAGCAAAAGGGGAAGAGGTGACTCCCCAAGGTTAAGGAGGAGAGAGCAGTGATTATATCTCCATTAAGCTTATAATAATAGGAGTGATGGAAGCTTTGTCGATCCATGGATTCAAGAGGAGGAGATTCTTCTGGTGTAAAATGTATAAAATTGTGATTCTTCACCTTGTTAAGGGAGTAGGGCTTCTTCGCCTAGCTGTGCATTGAAGGAGAGTCACTGTTTAGTGCAATACCCATAGAGGAGAACCTTTAGGAAGTGGATGTAGGTTAAGTTGATCGAGGCACTATAAAACTTGATTTGCTTTTTTCTTATATTTTACACTTTATTGTTACTAACAAATTACTTTAACTACACGTTGGTCGAACCGTGAATATATGATTATAAGAGGTTTTTGCTTATTTATTTTGATTGATCTTTGGTTTACAAAATCAATATATATGAATAAATAAAAAAAGATAAGAACTTAAAGTTGACCCTTAATGTAATCCTACTAAAATAAGAAAATACTTGGTCAAACAACCTTGTGTTTAAACACAAGTAATAACTCCTCCATACATATCCTTAATGGATTAAATATAAACATTATTAACTCATTGATTTTTAGAAGCCTCTAAACAACCTCTCTTGGAAGTTTATTATAAAATTTCTCTAAATCAATAAATATCATATATAGATACTCCTTTTTCTCTCTATACTTCTCCATAAAACCTCTCAATAAAGATATAACTTCCATAGTATGCCTAGTTGGCATGATTCCAAATTGATTTTGAGAAGCATTAGTATTAGTTATAATCTATGCTCAATAATTCTCTCCCAAAGTTTTAATGTATTACAATTAAATTCCTTTATAATTCACACACTATTGTTCATCACCTTTATTCTCTCTATACTCTCCATCAAACCTCTCAATAAGTGTAGGACACTAATGCCATAGATAAAGGTCAGTGAAAGGAAACTAACTGAACCAACCTTTGTTAATGATGCTACACAAAGATTTGTCTGATCAAAGATAGATTAATGGTTGTACAGGATAGGAAAAAATAGTATATTGATGAAAAGCACTGAGAAATGGAATTCTAGATGGGAGATTTTGTAAGGTGAAAATTAGGCCTGTGAGAGTCTCTAGTAGGTTGGTAAGGAAGGAAAGTTGATTCCAATCTATGTTGGACCCTTTAAAGCTATTGAAAGAGTTTGAAAGTTTGTTAAAAGGTTACAAATACCATATCATATGCTTGCAGTTACCAAATCATATGTTTAAAATTCAAAACATATTCCATGTGTCACTTTTCAAAAAAATTTTATCTTATTTGGGATAGAATATCCACTGAAGAAGTTAAAATACATATGAATCTGAACTATAAAGAGGAACCAAAAAGAATTCTTCTTATAACGTCAGAAGGTCAAGCAACAAATAGATTCTAATGATTAAAGTAAGTGGAAGAATAAAACTAAATGAGAAGCTATTTGGGAGAAGGAATAAAAAATGAAGCATTTATATCCTAATTTATTCTTAAGATCTATGCTTTGAAATATCAAGAATGATACTTTTATGAGAAGAGATTTGTGACACCTCCAGTTTCAGTATTGAGTTCAGCCCATTCTAACTCGACTAGATTCAAGGTAATATTAAATTTCAATATTTGAACTCTTCTACATGTATTTAGAAATGTTTTGTATGCATGTAAGATTTTGTATGTGTTTGGAATTAGGTTGCAATAGTGTTTATGCATGTTTTGAAAATCTAAAATTTTTCTCATTGGTCGTTAGTAAAGGTGGTGGTCCAACACTGAGTCCTTCAATTTTGAAAAAATTGAATTAGTACATCATCACTAGGTTTGGTGATATGGCACCATAAGCTCGAAGAGGGAGTGTTGTGGCACTATAAGCTCCAAAAGGGAGATATATAATGTTGTCAGGTCTAAACATTGTAATGTTAGGCTAAAATTTCATATAAAAATTTATATTCCACTATGCACTCCACTTATTCTAACACATGGTAGTTAGCTAGCAAGAGGGAAGAAATTTTTAAAGAGTGAAAGCCCATTTTGGGTGACTTAGGGTCATTTTTAGCTATCAACCTAGTTATGAGAATTTTCAAAAATGAGGTAGGTAACACTTTGACTATTTTAATTTTTTAAAATATGAATATTTCCTAATTTTTTTTATTAAATTTATATTTCATAGATATAAAAGTGAGAATAACTTATCTCCTACAAAACTTTCATTGTGTAACTATTTGTATGTTATAGAGACATCAATTTTGAATATTTAGATTTTTAAGAAATTTTAACCAAGGTATGCTGAAATATTTGCCCTTTAATTATCTAAAAAATAATCCTAAACCTGAAAGATAGTGTTGCAATATAATTAATATGTTGAAACATTATTTTGTATAATCTCTAGTAAGGTGATTTTTTTTAACCATGAATTTCTGCTCATTTTGTTGTCTACCTTTATAATATATCATGAAATTTTGAAATGAGCTTATTTTTGTTTTAGTCACTATTATGCAATGACTAATGTGTTTTATTTGTTAAACTATATAATTCTAAGGAAAATTAAGATTGATTGATAAGATTATGTTTTGGTGTTATATGCTCATCACAGTTATCAAACTTTGTCTGTTGGGAGGTGTAACGGTAATAGTTATTGAACTCTGTCTATTGGGAGTCATAGTGGGCTAGAATATTTGAATTCTATTTGATAGAAGGGGATTTATAATTCTCTAATGTCTATTTGTTAGGAGTTATAAGAGGCTGGAATCTTTAAATTATGTTTAGTTATATTTTTACTTTATGCTTTGAAGATTTGCAGTTCATATGAAATTCTTATTTTTTTTTCATTTTAGAGTAATTACTACTTGAATTATAAAATATTTAACTACTATTCTTGTCAACCTAGTGATGTATCATATGCATTTAAATGTTTCAATAAAATCTTAATAAAAGAAGTAATTGAAAACTTAAATCGGTTATATGGCATGCTGAGCTTTGTTTTCTCATCGTTGTTTGCCTTCTACTTTTAGGATCTAGGAAAGGGAAAGAGCCAGTTGAGTTATAGTTTCAAGATTCTTATCTGAGTCTATATTGGAATATCATCTTTCAATTTTTTGTACTGTCTTGGATAGTTTTTATTACTATATCTTGTAATTCAGTCCATAGCACTACACTAAAGCTATATATAAACAATTCATGATAAATAAAAATGAATTTTTATGGATGAGATTATTTTTAAATCCAAATATTGTTAGTGACAATATAATCTATTATTATTTTAAATTAAATTAAAAGATGATTTCTAAAATTTTTTTAAAACTTAGATCTTGGGGTTTATATGTCATAATTCAAAACAATAGGACTTGTCTGGTTATACGTCTTATCAGGTTAGGTTGTGACACAAGCATATATTTGTTAACATTAAAGTCATTATAATAGCTAATGAGGCACATAATGCCAACAATCTCTCCCTTTTTGTGATAACAAACTTATATTGGGCATCATTATAATGAAGGTATAAATTGACCATTCATCATAAATTTTGAGCATTAAAACAAATTCATATATGATAATTAAATTTTTTTGTTTTTTAATTAGTGCTAAAATAATTCTCTGCTAAACATATGAATGTAATGAATTTATGAAAAAAAATATAATTCTTCTCCCCCATTCACACATCAAAAATAAAAAAATTTACTATAAATTTTAATATTATGGTCAAACATCCTAAACATAAGTCTTGATGTGCAAAATCTCTATTCTATTAATAGTTTTTGTAAAAAAAAAAAAAATCTACTATTTGAGAATCTATATTTGCACCCTTACTAACATGATCTCTAATAAAATGGTTTTTAATCTCTATTTGCTTAGTTCATGAGTGTTAAATAGGATTTTTAGTTAAACTAATAGCACTATTTTTACCACAGTTGATTGGATTATGCTTTAGTTTAATTGAAAAATCTTATAATTATTGCTTTAGCAATAAAACTTTACTGACCCAACTACCTACAGTGTACGCAGCTTCAGCAATGGAGAAAGTTAAATAATTTTATTTTCTTGAAGAAAAAGAAATAAGAAATGATCTTAAAAGTTGATATGCGTCAAAGGTGCAATTTTGATCAACATTAACCATCAAGTCTACATCTGAATATTTAACTATGTTAAAGTATAATAAATTTTTGGGATGCCACAAACTTAACCTAAGAGTTCCTATCAAGTAGCATAATATTTGCTTAATTGTTGTTAAGTGTGATTCCTCGGGATTTGCTTGAAATCTAGCACATAAATATACAATAAATATAATATCAAGCCTACTAGAAGTAAGGTACAAAAGTGAACATATCATACTCCTATAAAGCTTTTGATATACTAGTTTGCCTAATTCATCTAAATCAAGATTTGTTGATTAGCTTATAGGGGTTTTACTCAATTTGAATATCTTCATGTTAAACTTTTATATTAATTTATTTATATACTTATTTAGACATATGAATATGGCAGACTCTAATTAATTTTACTTGATGTCCTAAAAGAAAGGCAAGTTCTCCCATCATACTCATTTCAAATCTTTAGACATTAATGATGAGAACTCATGGCACAAACATTCATTTATACTTCTAAGCAATATATCATCTATATAAATCTATATAATACTCAAATCAACTCCAATAAATTTAATAAGAAGGATCATATTTACCTTGCATTTTTTAAATCATACTCAATCAAAATGTTACTTAACATGTCATATGAAGTACGTGGAGCTTGTTTTAAACCATATAGTGCTTTTTTCAATTTATACACATGATTAGGGAATTCAAGTCCCAAAACCTAATGGTTGTTCTAAAATACATCATGATCAATATACCCATTCAATAATATACTTTTGAGGTCCATTTGAAAAAGCTTAAAGTTCTTACAATAAGAAAAGTTTAAGGAGCAACCTAAAGGCATGTAGTCTTGCTATTTGTGCAAATGATTCTTCTTAAAAGTCTATTCCTTTAATTTGTGTGTAACCTTGTGCAACTAGCCTTGCTTTATTTATAATAATACTTCCTTAGTCATTTAGCCTATGTTTATAGGCCCGCTTTATTCTAATTACATTTTGAACTTTGGGTCTTGGGAATAACTTCAAAATATCATTTTTTTACAAATTGATTTAGTTCTTCTTCCATAGCATCTGTCCAATAATTATATTGTTAAGCTTTATTTATATTTCTATGTTTAATATCTCAAAGAAATATAGAATGTTCTACCTTCTCCCCAAGGTTTTGTCTCATCCAAACACCATCAGAAGGGTCATCAATTATAAATTATTTTAGATGATTTTATTATGTCTCCATTCCTTAAGTATTGAATCATCATCCTTTTTTTCTAAATTTCTTTTCTTTATATTCTCAATATCATCATTATTCAACTCATTTCTTATTAAATTTATAGGGTTTTCATCAAAAAATGACATGAACAAATTCTTCAACAATTAGTTTTTCTTATTCAAAACTCTATGTGATTTTCATGAAATTGAATTTCCTAAGAATATACCATCACCAAACTTACTATAAAATTTATATAAAAGTTCCTTATCATTGTTTATAACAAAAAACTTACATCTAAAAATATATAAATAACTAATATGAGCTTTCATTCAAAAGCGTAGGGAGTCATTTTAAGATAGGATTTAAATACACTATATTTGTAAGATAACATATAGTGTAAATTGCTTCTTCCCAAAAATACCTTGGAAGTCTAAATGCTTCTAGCGAAGATCTTTCTATTTCTACCATAGTACAATTCTTTCTTTCAAGAATGCAATTTTATTAAGAAGTCCAACGTGCTAAAAAAATTATGTCTAATTCCATTTTCATCATAAAAATTTTCAAATTCGACACCATGATCTATTTTGATTCTATGAATTGTATAACCTTGTGCTCTTTGAATATTCTTAACAAATCTTTAAAATTCATCAAATGTATTATTTTATTTGTTAAGAATAATACCCAAGTGTATCTTAAATAATCATCTATAAAAAAAATCATAATTTTTTCCACATATATTATTTATGATGATCAGTCACAATAGGTCCATGCACAATAATTCTAAAGTTCATGGATGTTTGTTTCATAATCTTCTACCCAAGAGAATTTCCTCACATTTCTAAGGATTTTGAAGAAGGGAACACACCTCTCTTAAATTTCAGAAATATCTGGCGATCCACCAAGTAAGCTATTAGACTTCCATGCCAATTTTAGGAATTTTCATCTATGGTATAAGTTGCACCTTATTGGGGTTGACTTCAATTCTGTCAAGTTGGAAAAGGAAACTTAGAAATTTCACTATGTATGCTCTAAAGGGGAACTTTATAGGATTCAGCCTTTTTTTGCCCATGCTTCAAGGTCGGATGGTATAAGTTATCTTTACCCAAGAAGCTCGGGGTTTTAAGAGTTATAAATGTCTCTTGGAGATCTTTGATATGTTGATCAAGAAATTAACTCTTGACCAGGATGTTATTTATGTAGACTTCAATGTTTCTTCCCATTTACTCCTTAAAGATTTTTTCCATCACCCTCTGATAAGTTTCCCTAGCATTCTTCAACCCCAATGGAATGTCTTTATAAAAATATAGGCCTTCTGCTATGATGAATACAATTTTTTTATAACCTTTGGGATGCGTCTTGATTTGGTGGTATCCAAAGAAGGCATCTTAAAATGTTTTTAGAGGATAGCCTACAATAAAATTGGCTAAGGCATCAATCCTTGGAAGGAAATAAGCATCTTTGAGGATTAGAAAGTTCAAATTGGTAAAGTCAACATATATTATTCATTTGGTGGTTACTTTTTATGCGATCACTATGTTGGAAATCTAATTCGAATATTGGAATTTCCTAATGAATTTGGCAGCAAGTAATTTTTTACTTCTTCTCAGCATGGTTGGGTAGGTAAAGATAAAGTTTTTTTTTTAATCTTTTGTTTGATGGGATGAATCTTTTATTGTATTTATGTAATGGCATATGATTTCTTTGTTAATTTCTAGCATATCTTTTATTGTCCATGCAAATACTGTAATACTATCATTGAGAGTTTGTATAAACTTATTTTGAGGATCACTATTAAAAGAGCTGTTGATTTAAAGGACTCTTTCTTATTCATCTTCCATTATTGATGCACTTAGTTGATTCTAAGCTCAGGCCATGATAAGCATCTAGGTGAAGGATTTCTTCAAAGTTGTTTACTAAACCTACTATTTTTAGGTAACAGCTATGTGACTGGGTAGGGTTGCTCGTCACTATGACTTCTCTTCCTTTAGAAGGAAATTTGATGGTGATATGGTATGTGGATATCATTGCTCTAACATATTCAATATTATCTTATATAATATGGCATTATAGGTTATGAGAGCATTGATGATAATGATGATATAGTTATGTATTAATGATCCCCTTCTCCCAAAGTGATAAGTAAGGTAATTTCTCTTTCAATTTTTATATGTTGGCCAAAGAATCTATAGAAAGGTCTTGTGGTAAGAATGATCTAGGAGGCAAGAAAATTAATCTTATCAAAATTGGATTTAAAGATATTGTTTATCAAGTTCCCCATATCTATCAAAATATTATCAATCTAATAGTTATATATTAGGGTTGTGATGACAATCACCTTGTTATATGGGTTTCGCCTGGTTGGCTCATTCTTATTTGAAGGTGATGGGAGTATCATTGATGGGTAATGAGAATGAAGTTTAATATACTTTCTTTAGTTTGTAGCTTCATTGTATGTGTGGAGGTGTACCCTCATTCATTGCCCATAATTACGAGCACTATTCTAGTGATGTTAATTTCTCAATATGGCCTAGGCTTATTGGCAGTTTGTTTTTTAGGCCTATCTCTGGTCATTAATCTAGATTTGTGAGAATGAACTCCTTGATCATTGGACTTTAATAAAATCTTCAACTATGTTTCGTACATGGTGGCACTCTTTGGTTCTTGTTTTTTATCTTTATGGAATGTAGAGTGCCTCATGATATCCTAAGCACTATCAATCTTCAAAGGTGGTGAGTGCCTAAAGAAATCTTTATTTTATATGGCCTTTACAAGCTCATCCATGAATACTCTTATCAGAGTATAAGTTGGATATGCTTGAGGTCGATGAGCAACCTCTCTGTATACCTCAATCAATGGTGTTGGTTATGTTTTTGCCTTAGTGGTCTTAAGTAAATGGGTTTCATATATGGACCATGGCACTAATTGTTACAATGGGAATTGAATCTTCAAACTCTTTTTTTTTTTTTCAGGAATGCACCATCTCTCTATTTTTCTAAGTTTGATGTTTCATCTCATAACATGTAGTGGTGTTAGCCACTTAAGGGTATTCTTTAGCATTAACATCACTGTTAGAAAGTTCCAAGAGTTTTGCCAACATCTTCAACTATTATAGGCCAAGTGCATACCTGGAAGAAGATTCCCTTGGTCCTTGGATAAGAACTACATGGGAAAATATAGGCTATAGGTCATTTACATCAATCATCTCCTTTCGGAACCTTAATATAATGTTCCTCAATGGTTCTTCACTCCCTATCTCATTTTTAAAAAGACTTGTGAGAATTTTTGTGGCCTTTAGATGCTGGCAAATTATGAGATTAACATTCACTTAAATTTAGCAAAGGAGGTGAGCACCCCTTTAAGTAGGTGAGTGAACAACCTTAGTATTCAGTCTTTGAGAATAGTTAAAAGAGACAACATTAGAGGCCTTAGTCAACCCTAATTCCCATTCCTTGACATACTTGGCTAGAAGGTTGGAATTCCCATCTCTTGCCTAAGGGAAAGTATGGTTGACAACTACATTAGAGGCATGTACTTCTTTTAGAGGCTCAAAGTGAACATCAGGGTTAGATGGTCTTTTGATTGTGTTAATAGTCCATGCTTGGTTATTGATAGTTATGATAGCATATATGACTATTAAAAGATATATATATATATATATATATATATATATATATATATATATATATATATATATATATATATATATATATATATATATATATATATATATATATATATATATATATATATAGGTGTTTGTGTGTGTGTGTGTGTATATGTATATCTTTATCCCCTCTTTTTGTTATCTCCCATCCCTTATATTTATAGGAATTAGAGAGTTATAATTGACTATATATGGAGTACAAGAGTTTTACTATCAATCTTTGATGTAGCTCGACCAACTGTGCTGAGTGGTATGGTTATCTTAGGAGAGAGGTTGCATGTAAGGTGATTTCATGGGAATATGGTGATCAAGATAACGTTGCATAGGAAGCTGAGATGCTTTAACCCAATTGGAGTAAGAGGGGGTGAGTAGCAAATTGAGGCAGATTTATGAGCTCAATGGTGATTTGATTATAAAGGATGTCTTATGGACGTGATGTGTGCCTTTAGCTTGACCTTTGATAGGTCTTGCATAGAATACCTTACTTTGGTCAAGATGAATAATGATTTATCAAATTGAGAAAGGAACTTCTATTGTCACCCTTGCTGAGGAGGGATGCTCCTTAATTAATACAACCAAAGGTAGTCCTTCGTGCTCCAATAATAAGATCCTTCCCATTGCTTAAGCAAGCCCTTCAAATGAATGATCCTCGAGGAATAGTGAATCTCCTTCCACACAACCCAAATATAAATTGTAAGATGAAAGTTCCTGAGGGTTGTTAAACCTTCATGAACTAGCCTGAGGCTAACCAAGAGGGAAATGAATTAGTTATTTAAAAATTTTCTTAAGGCAAAAAGAAAATCTTTTTGTAATCCTTTTGAATTTTTTAAAATAAATAATTTATGCTGAAGTAACACTTATTTCTTAATAACAAATATTATTAATTTTAACCTTAGAACAAATCATAGAATAATGTAGAAAAGTAAATAGAAAGAACACACTAGAATTATAGTGATTCAATCAATTTGACCTACGTCTACTCCCTAGAAACCTTCTTTCTAAGTATTGCATAAAATGTAGTGTATCTTCTTTTTCTCCCACAGCACGGTGGAGAAGCCCTTACAAAATCTTTCCACCAACCTAGTGTGGAAAAGTATCTTGAATCCTTTTGCTGTCTCCTAAAGTAGGCAGCAAAACTAGAAATCCTTTTACTTCCTCCTGGAGTAGGCAGAGAACTTTAGACCAGATGCCGATGAAAGTCTCCCCAAAGCCAAGTAATTAAGGAAGAACTTAAAGAAAATGGTGGAAACCTTGCTTGGAGAAACCTTTTTGAATCCCTCATAACTCCCCCTCACAAGGATCTCTCTCTCAAAGCTCTCCTTTCTTTCTTCTCTAAGCTTTCTCTCAGATCAACCCAACAGCAAAAGATATACTCAAGAGATAATTTTAGAGCCTAAATAGATAGCCTCCATAAGAAGCACTAATTTTTAATATGACTGCACTAATCATCCAGTAAGATCTTATGATCATCATGCACGATTAGTTCAAAATAACCATTTCTGCCAAAACAAATTGCATTGCCCTATACGATTAGTTTAGGAGAAATAGGCTGATCATCCCAACGATTAAAATATTATCTTAGACGATTAGTATAAAACTATTAAACTTTGTCTAGTGTGATATCTGATGATAGCTTATTGTCCCATGTAATTCTCTTTCATCTATAATAAAAAGGGATCAATTATTGGGGATGATTAGTTGAAAAATTATTGTATTTATCTGGTATGATAGGTGGAAATCCCTTATCATCCCATGTATATTCTTTATCATCCAGGATGATCGTCATCAATCATCCTATATAATCAAATCAAATTAAAATTTACCATAATTATTCTCCTAATCATAGGATTAATTTAGGCATGATACTCATCTATCATCCAAGATGATGACGATCATCTTATACGATATGTACAAAAATTTGGAATTTAAAATATTGCCTTCTAAACTAATCATCTTGTATGATAAGGATCGTATAGTACGATTAGTTTAATCACCCTTATTTAATAAGGATGCCCTAACTTAGGTTTTTTATTTTTAATTAATCATCCAATATGATATAAATCATCTTGTATGATTAGGTCAAAAATAAAAATAAATTCTAACTCACCAATCCACTCCCTTAAGTGTGTGTGTGCGCAATGTTACTTAGCTTAAAGTCTACCATATACATGAGTTAACTCAAGAAAGGTAAAAAATTCATTAAAATTGAAATTACAGACAGACACAACCCAAGTCTACCTGATCTTGAGCTGATTTGAAATGTAAGTGAACTTATGGACATGAAAGGTTAGTAAGCAGGGCTAACAAAATAAATATGTAATAATTGTTGAAAATTTGGATTCAAGGATTATAATTTTGATGATAACAAATATTATTCGCATTCCTGTTTCTTTACTACTTTGACTACTGCATATTTGTTTTGGTTGCCCCGTCCACTAACTTTATAGATCCACAAGGTCAATTGCAATTCAAGCTAGCTCATGATTGGGTATATTAAGATTGAGTCAATCTTTAACTTTAATTCTAGTGTTTTTACTCTTTCTTGAGTCAAATGTAATAAGCTAGATCCTAATGCTAAGTAATCTTACACACACACACACACACTTAGGGGAAGAAATTCTATAAGTTTATGAGTTTTTTTTTTATCACATTATATGGGATTATTTTGAATCTGATTTTAGAGAATATAATTTTGATGATAGCAAAAACCTCTATTTCTCCATGACTTCCTTGCCTACTAACATTTCAGGTCCATAAGATTAAATTGCAAGTTGAACCAGCTAAAGATTTGGTAGATTAGGATTAAGTAAATTTGTAATGTATGACATATGTCTTTTACCTTTTCTTGAATCCTTTGTAATATTGTGGGTCCTGATGCTAAGTAACCTTGCACACACACACTTAGGGGAAAAGTTTCTAACTGTTTTAGAGTTTTTCTTGTTTTTGCTCACATCATCTAGGATGATCCAAAAATCGGCATGGACGATCAGTTAAAAACAGAAACCCTAATTAGGGCATCTTGGTTAAGGCAGTCATCATTAAGCATGTCATCCTGGATGAAATTTGTATCGGTCGTAATGATAGGTTCAAATAAAAAAGATTCAACTGTCAAATCTATTTAGGTATCTTTTATTTTTGGACATCATCAAGGACATCATTTTAGATGATGCAATATAATTATGCCTAAATTAATTTGATAATTAAGGAAAGCAAATAAGGTTTGATTACTCGATCATATCATCCTGGACGATCGTAGGATTGATTGAGATGATTAGTTCATTAACCTTAGTTCTTCTTGGACAATTAAACATCAGCCTACTTCTATTCAGGTCTTGGATGATATGTGCTGAATTGAACTAATCATCCGGGACAATCATGATATCAACATGGACGATCAAGTTATTTTTACATCATCTAGACATCCATTCAAGGTGATGTTTTTGATGATATTCAATGACTTGTACTAATCGTACAGGATGATATCCTATTGTCCTGGATGATAAGAAAAAAAACCTTCTGATCATCCCAAATTGTCCTAGCTGATTGAGCTAAATTTATTCTAATTATATAGGAAGATATTCAGATCATCCTGGATGATAAAGTCAGTTTGTTTCAATTAAGAGATATTTTGAAACTCTTCTATATAAAACCTCTTATTCTACCCAAGAGAGTATCTTTTGCTATTGTTCTGACTTAAGAGAGTCAAGAGGAGAGGGAGAGCAAGGGAGATAGAGAGAGAGGATCTTATGAGGAGGAGTTTGTAAGGGGTTTTTACAAAGGTTGCTCCAAGAAAGGATCTATCATCATCTTTTTTAATCATTGTCCTTAGTTCCTTGGGGGTTTTAGAGAGGTCTATTTTACCATCTGATCAAGGTTCTCAGCCTGCTTTAGGAGGAAGCAAAAAGAGTTGGGTTCTCTGCTTCATTCTCGAGAAAGAAAAAGGATTTGGGTTCTCTGCCTGGTTTTGGTGAAAGCAAAAGGAGTTGGGTTCTCTGCCTCACCAGGGTTGGTAGAAAGGAGGTTTGTAAAGGCGTCTCTGCCTTGCTGTGGGAGCATAAGGAGAGACACTGTGTTTAGTGTAATACTCGGAGGAGAGGCTCCAGGGAGTGTATGTAGGTCAAGTTGACCGAACCACTATAAATTTTTGTGTTCTTTATTACTACTTCTGCATTTAATTTTTGCACTTTGATTTCTTTCTAGTGAACTTTGGTTTAAGTTTGTGCTTTTGTTTAAAAGATTTTTTAAAATACCAATTCACCCCCTTCTTGGTTAGCCTTAGGAATAGTTCATTAGGGCTTAACATCCCTGTCAAACTTTCAAGTGGTATCAGAGAAGGATTCATAAAATATGGCTTTTGAGAACTTTTGAATTTTGATCTATGGCTAACTTTGATTATCATATTATTATGGAAGGATATTTTATTACACAATCACCTTTGTTTGATAATATTCCTTTTAATTTTTTGGAAAATACACATGTCTATATTTTTATAATCGATTGACTATCATATATGGATGCTTGTTAAAGAAGGTTATTAACCTCTGTCACATGAAATTAATGGCATTAAAACTAAACTTCCTTTTTACTAAATGGACTTTTAATGAATGAGATTTAGCATAACTTAATGCAAAATGCTTGAACTATTTTTTTTGTGCTTTGAAATTGGAAGATTATATGCATGTTTCAACTTCTGCTATTGGTAAAGAATTAAACAATCTAGATTGAATATTGTGTTGCATGACTACAAACTGTTTCGTATGAAACCTATTGAATCAATTTCTGACATGTATACTAGGCTTATTAAAATTGACACCTTATTGCATGCTTTAGGAAGAGAGCTAACTAACTATGAAAGAGTAAATAAAATTTTAAGATGTTTGTCTTCTTCCTTTGATGATAAGATCACTGCAATTATTGAATCTAAATATTTGAATACTTATTCTATTGATAACTTACTTGGATTATGCATTGCTTACGATTAAGGGGTGAATCAAAGAAACCTTGATGCAGGTGAAAAAAAGAAGGAGAAAATTGTGGCACTTAAGGCCAACAACACAGACACTAATTCTTTCAGATCTAAAATTGATGATGTTACTAATCACAAGGCAATTTAAAAGCTTTCTAAGAAAGAATCATAAGCACCATCAGAAATGGAACAAAGGTAATAGTAGCAAAAATTATAAAAGTTCTTATGATGTTGTTTATTTTGAATGCATGAAGCCTGGACATGTCAAAGCTGACTATTCTACACTTAAGGATCACCCAAGCAAGGAAAAGGGTGAGGAAAAATCCAAATATATCAAGGACAAGAAGTAATACTAAAAGGCATTCTGGGTAGATTCTACATCTAACTCCTCTGAGACTGAAGCAGAGGAGGAGACATCAAACATGTTCTTGATGGTGGGTGATCACCTTAGTCAATTTGATCAAGAAGAGGTATGTGAACCAACCAATGATCAATTACTCGAAATTTGTGAGAAAATTCATGCATCATATAAGAAACTTAAGAAATCGCATGCTAGTTTAAAATTGGAGTTTTTGAATTTGCATAAAGAGCATGATGTTTTATTGAAAGATCATTTTCAAATTGATAGCAATTACATGTCTTTACTTGATAAGTTTGATGATTTAAATAAAAAGAATTCTGATTTAATAATTGAGCATAATTCACTAAAAGCAAATCTTAAAGCATTTAAAAATAACAAACCAACATTACATGCATCACATAATGTTAAGAGGAAGCATCACCACCCAAGTAGATTAGTAAATTCATTTCCTAGTCTTAGATATTTTTCATGTGGAATTCTAGAGAACATTTCACGTACCTGCACTATATACCATAGTACGCATTGGGTGTGGAGACCCAAACTATATGATCTACAGCATAATACACATGTATTGCATTCTTCTTTTCATAAGAAGGGACCCAAACCTGTTTGGGTTCCTAAATCTAACATTTAATATTTTGTAGGAAAACTCTCACAAAAGGCCTCATGAGAGTATGTGGTACCTTGATAGAGGATGCTCATGACATATGACTAGAGATGCCAATCAATTCATTTTGCTAGAGACTAGATAGGAGGCAAGGTTATTCTTAGAGATAACACCACCAGGAAATTGGTGGGCTTAGATATAATAAAAAATTCCAAGAACCTTTTGATTGAAAATATTTTGCTTGTAGATTGATTGAAACACAACTTGCTCAGTATCAGTCAATTTTATGATAAGGGATTTATCATAAAATTCTTGATAAACACTTGCATTTTAGCTTAAATAATAATATTATTTTGCAGCGAAAGTAGATCAATAATGTTTATATGCTTGACTTAAATAATATTAAATATGTTACTTCATTTTGCTTAAAAAATGTTACTGATGATTCTTGGTTGTGGCACAGGAGATTATTTCATGCTAGTATGAAAACCCTTAGGAGAGTGACCCAAAAAACCTAGTTAGAGGATTCCCCAAGCTTAAATTCTCTAAAGACCACATTTGTGATGTCTGCAACTAGGGAAGCAATTGCAATCCTCTTTCCACTCCATTAAGGATATTAGCACCTCTAGACCTTTAGAATTCCTTCATATGGATTTGTTTAGACCTATTAGTATTGCCAACTTAGGGGGGAAAGTCTATGGTTTTGTGATTGTCGATGACTACTTAAAGCTTACTTGGATTAGATTTTTATCATATATGAATGAGTCTTTTTATGAGTTTAGATCCTTCTTCACTTGGATTAAAAAAAATCTACGTTGTGAGATCTTGACCATCTATAGTGATCATGGAAGAGAGTTTGAAAATGAGAGATTTGGAGACTTTTATGAAGATAAGGGATTAGTCACAACTTCTCAGCTCCTAGGACCCCTCAGGATAACGGGGTAGCTGAAAGGAAGAACCGAACCTTAGTTGAAGATGCTAGAGCCATGCTTGTTGAGTATTCACATCCAAAGTACTTTTGGGCTGAAGCAGTAAACACAGCTTATTATGTGTTAAAGGTGAATGTTAGATTCAAACTAGATAAGTCACCTTATGAGATCCTTAAGAGTAGGACACCCAATCAATCCCACCTTCTTGTCTTTGGTTGTAAGGTTTTCATTCATAACAATGGGAAGTCACACTTAGGGAAATTTGACCCAAAATCTGATGAAAAAGTGTTCTTAAGATATTTAAGTGTTGGAAAATCCTTTAGGGTGTTTAATAAAAGGACATCAGTGGTGGAGGAGACTACTCATGTAGTGTTTGATGAATCTGACCCTAAGGAGTCTAGACTTTAGGATGAAGATGGTGTTAGAGAAATTTTCGAAGAAGTTGAAAATTTAGAGAAGAGGGTAGTCCCAAATCACTAAAGGAATAGGTGAGATTACTCAATGAGTATAAAATTCAAATTTAGAGGAAAGGGTTGATCCTACACACACTTTGCCTGGTGTTATCCTAAAGTCATCCTAAAGAATGGATCTTAGGATACCCTTTTGAAGGTGTTAGGACTAGGCATGGACTTAGGAAGGAAGTGAACCACTCTGCATTTATCTATATGACTAAACCCACCAACATTAATCAAGCCTTATCTGATGAGTTTTGGATCTTAGCTAGCAAGAGAAATTAACATAATTTGTTAGGAATGATGATTGGGAGCTTGTAGAAAAACCAAAGGGACAAAGTATAGTTAGAACTAAATGGGTCTTTAAGAATAAGATGAATGATCCTGGTGTGGTGGTTAGGAATAAAGCGAGATTGGTAGCTAAGGGGTACAACCAAATAAAAAGGATTGATTTTGAGGAGACCTTTGCCCCTGTAGCTAGATTTAAAGCCATTAGGGTGCTACTAGCCTTTACCTGTTATAAATGATTTAAACTTTATAAATTTGACATAAAAAGTGCTTTTTTAAATGGGGTAATAAAGATGATGTGTTTATAAAGCAAACCCCAAGTTTTGAGAGTTCCTAATTTCCAAATCATATTTTCAAATTAAAAAAGGCATTATATGGATTAAAATAGACACCAAGAGCTTGGTATGAGTGGCTTAGCACATTTTTACTAAAGAGGGATTTTGTTAAGGGAAGTGTAGACACCACCCTTTTTTTAAGGAAAGTAGGAGATGACTTACTCATTGTTTAGATCTATATTGATGATATACTTTTTGGATCTTCTGATAAAAAGCTATGTGATAATTTTTCTAAAATAATGAGTAAGGAGTTTGATATGCGTATGATGGAAGAGTTATCCTACTTTTTGGGGTTTAGCATAAGGCAATTAGATGAAGGAATCTTTATAAGTCAATCAAAGTACATTAAGGACATATTGAAGAAATATGAAATGGATAAAGCCAAGCCAATAAATACTTGCATAATTTATAGTATTCAGATGGATAAGGACTCAAATGACAAATCTATTGATCAAAAGAAGTATAGAGGGTTGATTAAATCTTTACTTTACCTAACTGCTAGTCGACCTGATATAATGTTTAGTGTTTATCTTTGTGCTAGATTTCAAGCTGATCCTAAAGAATTCTATCTGATTGCAGTTAAAAGAATTCTTAAATATCTTTTTGCGACCCAAAACTTAGGAATCTGATATCATAGGCGCAACACTTCTTTTGAGGTTATTGGATATTTTGATTCTTATTTCGTAGGATGTAGGGTGGATAAAAAGAGTACTTCTAGAACTTCTTAATTTATAAGACAATCTTTAGTCTCCTAGTCTAGTAGAAAATAAAACTCTGTTGCACTTTCCACTACTGAAGCTGAGTACATTGCCTTAGAAAGTTGTGTGGCCCAGGTCCTTTGGTTGAAGAAAAAAATTTTGGAATTAGGATTACCTATAGGCACAACATCAATCCTTTGTGACAACATTATTATCATCTACTTCTCTAAGATTCCTATCCAACATTCAAGGACCAAACACATTAACATAAGGCATCACTTTATTAGAGACAATGTGACCAAAAGAGCATTGAGTTACACCATGTGATTATAGAGAATCAATTGGCTTACATCCTTACAAAACCACTGGCTTTTAACACTTTCAGCATCTTAAGGACTAGATTGAGTGTGATTGACATAAATACATGAACTTATTGTTTACTGAATTCTAAAGTTTCTGTTTGGTTGCCTTTTTTTATTTTTTTTCGCTTGTTTTACTTTTTAGTAGTTTTGTTTCTCTTCTTTATTTTATTTTTATTATTTTAGTTTTTTTTTATGTGATCACTGCTTAAATAATATTTTATGCCATGTTTTTATTTATTTTTTTTAATTTGTAGTCAATGGTTTACATCTCTTAATCTATTAAAGGGAGAAAACACCATTGATTGTTTCTCTTCCTTTAATCTCTTTTAGTGGTGTAATTTTCTTTTCTAAATAAAAATCTATCTCAAATTAATAATTGAATTTTTTGAATGATATCTTTTCTATCTTACTATAATAATCTATCTTATATTTATAATGTTTGAAGTCTTTATATTACTTTCAAGTTTTTTTATCATCATATCATTACATTTATCATATGATTTTGATTTTATTTTGTGGTTTGTTCTTTCTTATATTAGAGAGTGAGTTTTTTTTTCTTTTTTAATATCTAGAATATATACTCACAACTGAGAGTATTTAAGAGTTTTGAAAAGGGATCTAGCTTGCAAAAATAAAAAAAAAAGTGGTCAATGACCCCAAATCAAAAGATGCGCAATGACGCCAAATTGAGAAATATACACAAAGTGTATCAAAAATCAAAAGATGTGCAAAGTATACCATTCAATTGATAAGAGGCATAAAATGAACCCACCAAAAGCAAGCTCTCTTCTCTTTCAAACTTTTAAATCTTAGAAGAATTCATATGTCACTTAATATTTTCAGAGGCTTGATTTTAAATTTCACGATTGTGAAAAATTACTTTGATACATTATTCTATAACATATATTTCTGAAACCAAGTTTTGAACAGGTCTCTTTTTCTTATCTAATTGGTTTTTTTGAGATAGGTCTTTTATTTTCAAAAGCTGATTTTTCCTTCAGAGAAGTCTGAGCTAGGGTTAACAAGATCGGATATTCTATCATTTTAGGATTTTGATGATGTTAACTCATTGGTCTTACAAGTTTTTAAAATCAATCACATGAAGACTATGTCATATTCATGCGTTGATTAAAAAAACAAACTTTGCTTTCATTCCTCTTTTTTTGTGTTCTTTCTTTTTTTTTATTTGGTTTTTTTCCTCCTCCCTTTTTGTGATGTCAAAAGGGGGAGTAGTATTTGAGTTGTTTTTTATTTTATTTAGGTGTGATTGTTTTATTGTTTTCCATCATCAAAAAGGGGGAGATTATTATGAATTTGATGTCATAGAATATAATTTTGATGATAGCAAACATTTATCTTTCTCCACGACTGTCTTGCCTACTAACATTTCAGGTCCACAAGATCAAACTGTAAGTTGAACCAGCTCAAGATTGGGTAGATTAGGACTGAGTCAGTTTGTAATGTATGACATATGTTTTTTTACCTTTTCTTTAGTCCATTGTAATATTGTAGGTCCTGATGCTAAGTAACCTTGCAGACACATACTTGGGGGAAAAATTTCTGACTATATTAGAGTTTTTTTGTTTTTGCTCACATCATCCCGGATGATCCAAAAATTATCTTGGATGATCAGTTAAAAATAGAAACCCTAATTAAGGCATCCTGGTTAAGGCAGCATCATTAAGCACGTCATCCTGGATGAAATTTGTATCGACCGGGATGATAGACTCAGCCATCAAATTTATTTAGGTATCTTCTATTTGTGGATATCGTCCAAGACATCTTTTGGGAAATCATATTAGATGATGTAATACAATTATTCCTAAATTAATCTGGTAATTAAGGAAAGCAATTAAGATTTAATTATTCGATCATATCATCCTGGACGATCACAGGATCGGGCTGGACAATAAGTTCACAAACCTTAGTTATTCCTAGATGATCAAACATCAACCTACTTCTATTCAAGGTGATGCTCTGGATGATATGTACCGAATTAAATTAATTGTCTAGGATGATCGTGAGATCGTCCTGGAAAAATAAGTTATTTTTACATTGTCTAGATGTCCATCCAGAGCAATATTTTGGATGATATTCAACAACTTATACTAATCGTACAGGACAATATCCTATTGTCCTGGACGATATGAACAAAAACATTCTAATCGTCCTAAATTGTTCTGGCTAATTGAGCTAAATTTGTACTAATCATACAGGATGATATTCAGATCATCCTGGATGATAAAGTCGATTTATTACAATTAAGAGCTATTCTGAAGCTCTTCTATATGAGACCTGTTGTTCTACCCAAGAGAATATCTTTTGCTGTTATTATGACCTAAGAGAGCCAAGAGGAGAGGGAGAGCAAGGGAGAGAGAGAGAGAGGATCTTGTGAGGGGGAGTTTGTGAGGGGTTTTCACAAAGGTTGCTCCAAGCTTGGATCTGTCGTCATCTTCTCTGATCATCATCCTTAGGTCCTTTGGGGTTTTAGAGAGGTCTACTTCAACATCTGATGAAGGTTCTCCATCTACTTTAGTAGGAAGCAAAAGAAGTTGGGTTCTCTGCCTATTTCTGGAGGAAGTAAAAAGAGTTAGGTTCTCTGCCTACTTTTGGAGGAAGTAAAAAGAGTTGGGCTCTCTACCTCACCAGGGTCGATGGAAAGGAGGTTTGTAAAGGCTTCTCCACCTTGCTATGGGGGTAAAAGAAGAGACATTGTGTTTAGTGCAATACTCAGAGGAGAGGCTCTAGGGAGTGGACGTAGGTTAAGTTGACCAAACTACTATAAATTTTTGTGTTCTGTATTATTGCTTCCACATTTAATTTTCACACTTTTATTTATTTATGGTGAACTTTGGTTTAAGTTTATACTTTTGCTTAAAAGATTTTTAAAATACCAATTCACCCCCCTACCCCTCTTGGTTAGCTTTGAGAGTAGTTCATTAGGGCTTAACATCCATATCAAACTTTCAAGGATAATCCAAAATTTTCGTGAACAATTAGTTAAAAATATAAGCCCTAATTAGAACATCTATGTAGAGCCAACAAGATTAAGCAAATCATCTTAGATGATATTCACATCATCCTAGACAATAGGTTCAAATTAGAAAGAATCAGCCACCAAACTCTTTTAGGTATGATATTATTTTTAGAAATCATACAGGACAATTTAATATCACTTGGGATGATTCATTACAATCATGCCTAAATTAGTCAAGTGATTAAAGAAAGTAACTATGGTTAAATTGATCATTCATATCTTCTTGGACACTCATAGGATCATCTTGGATGATTAGTTAGAAAAACCTGAATATTCTCCTAAATCAACTAGATGTCCTGAACTATGTGCTAGACAATCAATTATAAATCTACATCATATAGATGTTTTTATTGGATGATCAGAATGATGTGCTGGATGATAATCTCTAATTTTGAAATAATCGCACGAGATGATCCAAGCATCATCTTGGATGATTAGTTATAGTTCTTTATAGTCCAAATGTTTTCTTTTGGAGGACTAGAATAATCTGTTGGCTGATATGTATGATCTTGAACTAATCATACATGAATCCTAGTTAATCAAAACAAATAATGTATTCTAATCGTCCAGCATACCTAGATTGTCCTAGATGGAAGGGTTGAAATACACTTATCGTACAGGAAAATCTCGAGGGCGTAGTTATTTGAGAAAAAAAAACAACTTCTCATATAAGAAAAGAAAAATCTAAATTTCATATTCATCAAAAGAAAAAGAATTTTGTAAGAATATATATATATATATATATATATATATATATATATATATATTCTTATACTTCTATTCTAGAATTTCTTTATCCATTTTGGATGGAATTTGGCAGCATGGCCAAGTGGTAAGGTGGGGGACTGCAAATCCTTGAATGATCTTTCACGGCAAGTGGAAAATTAGGGAAACTTTTATCCTTTCTTTATAAGATCTCTTTATTATTATTGTGAGGATCTTTTATTACTTTCCTTACTTGAGAGAGCTTAGAGAAAGAGAGGGAGAGCTTGGGAGAGAGAGAGAGAATCTTGTGAGGGAGAGTTTATGAGGTGTTCATAAAGGTTGCTCCAAGTAAAGATTCGATTCATCTTCTCTATTCATCATCCTTGGATCCTTTATGGCTCTAGGAAGGCCTTCTTTAGTAATCGATCAAGGTTCTCTTCCTACTTCAGGAGGAAGTAAAAGAAGTTAGGGCTCTTTGCCTCACCAGGGTTGGTGAAAAGAAGTTTGTAAAGACTTCTCCACCTTGCTATTGGAGAAAAAAGAGAGTCACTGTGTTTTAGTACAATACCAAGAGGAGTGGGTCCAGGGAGTGGATGTAGGTCAAGTTCACCAAACCACTATAAAATCCGATGTATTATTTTTGTGTTATTCCTGCACTTTATTTTTTTGCATATTAATTTTTGTGGTTGATTGCATTTGTTTAAAAATATTTTAAAATGTTTCAAAAAGTCTTTTACTTTAGGTTTAATAAATTTTTAAAAACTACCAATTTACACCCCCCCCCCCCTCTTGATTATCCTTGGGCTAGTTCATAAGGGCTTAATAACACTAACAAACTTTCAAGTTTTTGAATACTTTTGAATTTTGATCCATGGCTAACTTTGGTAACCAAAATACTACAAAAAGGTATTCCATAACTCAACCACTACTATTTGATAAGATACATTTTTATTTTTGGAAAACTCGCATGTCCAAATTTTTACAATCTATAGATTATCGTATGTGGATGCTTGTTAAAGAAGGATACTCTACACCAACATGTGAAATCAATGGCATCAAAACTAAGATTCCTTTTATTGAATTAGCTTTTGATGATAAGGATCTAGCACAACTTATTGCTAAATGTTTAAATTATTTTTTTTGTGCACTAAAATCTGAAGATTACATGTGTGTCTCGACTTGTGCTACTAGTAAAGAAATATGGGATAGATTCTATATTACTTATGATGGCACAATTGAAGTTAAGCAATATAGGTTGAATATTTTACTTCATCACTATGAACTCTTTCGCATGAAACCTAATTAATTGATATCTAAAATGTACACTAGGTTTACACAAATTGTCACCTCCCTGCATGCCTTAGGAATAGAGCTAACTAACTATCAGAAAGTTAACCAAATTTTGAGATGCTATCCTTCTTCCTTTGATGTTAATATTACTACTCTAACTAAGTCCAAGGATTTGAACTCTATAGACAACTTATTTGGATCACTTATTGCTTATGAATGAGTGAACAAAAGACAACTTGAAGTAGGTGAGATGAAGAAGAAGGAGAAAACTATAGCCTTAAAGGCTAATGATAAGGATACTAACTCTTCTGGTTCTAAAAGTGATGATGTTGCCTTAATTGCAAGGCAATATAAGAGCTTCTTAAGGAAGAAACAAAAGTACCATCAAAAGTGAAATAATGTTAAGAGTAGCAAGAATTTTAAAGCTTTTTCTGATGGGATTTGTTTTGAATGTAGGAAGTCAGGAATTGTAAAAGTTGATTGGTTTACACTTACAGCTCACCTAAGCAAGGAAAAGGGTGAGGAGAAATCTAAGTTTATGAAGGATAAGAAATGGATCTAAAAGGCTTCCTAGGTAGATTCTGTATCTAACTCCTCTAAGACTAAAGCTAAAAAGGATACAACAAACTATTGTTTAATAGTAGATGAACATCTTGGTCATTCTGACTAAGAAAAGGTATGCTAACTATTATACGATTAATTGCTTAAAGTTTCTAAAAAAAATTCATTCATCCTATAGAAAGCTTAAAAAATTTTATGCTTGCTTGAAACTTGAATTTTTGAATTTATAAAAAAGAGCATGAAATTTTGATTAAAGATTATTCCACACTTGATAGCAATCACATGAAACTATTGGATGACTTTGATGATTTAAATAAATAGTATCAAATATTGAAATCATCCCACATAGAACTTGAAAATGATTTTAAAATATTTATGAATGAATTTGAAAGTATGGAACACTATTTGAAAGTTGACAATGCTGTTCAGAAAGTGCTAACTTATTTTTTAAAACTGAATTGAAAGAACTTGAAGAAAACAGGTTTCCACCCACACCTAAACAACTCTTCAATCCTGATCCGAAGCCAAAAAATTTAGAAACCTAGGAAAAGGCACTTTAACCCGAATAGGTTAGTAAATCCTTCTCTTAGTGTTAGATGTTTTTCATATGGCATACTAGGACATATTTCCCACACATGCACCATACACCGTAGAACACATTTGGTGTGGAGACCCAAATTGCATGATTTATAGTATAACACACATTCATTGTATTCTTCTTTCCATAAGAAAGGTCCTAAACTTGTTTGGGTTCCTAAATCTAGTATTTGATGATTTTGTAGGTGTGCTCGCACACAAGACCTCATGAGAGCATGTGGTATCTGGACAGCAGATGCTCCTGTCACATTACTGGAGATGCCAATCAATTCATTTCACTAGAGGCTAGTGTAAGAGGCAAGGTCACTCTTGGAGACAACACCACCAAGAAAGTAGTGGGCACATATATAATTGAAAACTCCAAGAACTTTTTGATTGAAAATATTTTACTTATTAATGGTTGGAAACACAACTTGATCAACATCAGTCAACTCTACGATAAAGGCTTTATCATAAATTTTTTGTCAAACTCATGCATCATTAGCTTGAATAACAATACTATTTTACAGGGAAAAATGATCAACAACATTTACATGCTTGATTTAAATAATATTGAATTTATTACTTCTTTTTGTTTAAAAACTTTTGCTGATGAGTCTTGGTTGTGGCATTGGAGGCTATGTCATGCTAGCATGAAAAAACATAGAAAGTAATCCAAAAAGACTTAGTGAGAGGAATTCCCATGCTTAAATTCACTAAGGACAACCTATGTGATGTATGTTAATTAGGGAAATAAGTCAAATCCTCTTTCTATTCCGTTAAGTATATTAGCACCTCTAAACCTTTAGAAGTCCTTCACATGGATTTATTTGGACTCATTAGCACTGCCAGCTTAGGGGAAAAAGTCTTTGGATTTGTTATAGTCGATGACTACTTAAGGATTACTTGGATTAGATTTATGTCACATAAAAGTGAGTCATTCGATGAATTTAAATAATTCTCTGGTTGGATTAAAAAAACAAGGTTGTGAGATCTTGACCATCCATAGTGAGCGTGGTGAAGAGTTTAAAAATGAGAGATTTCAAACCTTCTATGAGGATCTAGGGATTAGTCACAACTTTTCCCTATTTTCCCATTGCTTTTTCTGCTAATGGCTGGCAGGAACATGCTTGTCAAACATCTGTAAGCTCCTTGTGGGGTATGCTGGACCCTCATTTTTGGGAGGCAGACGATCAGGCTTCCTACCACCGTTATAAAGAGTGCAGCATTACTCTCTTCCGCATAATTAATCCATCCTATCTCTCCTATCAGGTACTGGATCTTTTCACCCACACTTCTCTTTGCTTTATTCTTACCCTTGCAGTCCCCATTAATTCTAAACTTCTTTTTCAATTTTACGTAAACCTCCGCATAAATTCTTCCTACACTACTCTCACCTCTTATGTGAATCGACATCCTGTCGAGATCACATATCAGGATTGTGCTGAACTATTGAAGTTATCCACTACTGGGGATAAGCTGTATACCCTTATCTCTAATCCTGACTTTGACTGGTCCATTGTAAATCACTTTCTTCACCACACCAATGCACACTTTCATGTTGGAAAGACTAGCTCTTTACTCAAAGATGCTAGGAATATCCAGCATGTCCTTTACACTTCTGTTATTCCAAAAGCCAGGGACCGAGTCCACATCACTCCACTTCTTTCAATTACTACCCTTTACATTCTGGCCCATAGAAAATTTAATGCCACAGACCTGATCTTTTGCTACATCAAGCATTTTACTATCATTTGAGATCCAGGTCATAGAAGAAAGCCCAATCTTGCTCTTGGACACCTCATTACGAATATTCTAGAATCTAAATACCAGCTTTAATATCTTGCTCCTCCTAACCTTCAGCCATCATTCTACTCAATCAATTCCTTCAACGCCCTTCACAGTACTCATTTCCACCCAGGGGATGGGGAAGCTCGGTGGGCTGAGGAGGAGGAGGCTCCAACTCCTGTTCCTGAACTGATTCCTCTCCACCAGTACTCACAGCTGAATCAATTGGTGGAGAGATTTGATCAGTTTGAGACCCATTTCGATGCCTATGTTACACACCAGCAGCAGTCGCATGACCAGGCATGGTCTGGTTTGGGGCACTGTTTGCTACGCTCTCTAGTTACTTTCCGTAACCACCACCACCACCTCCGTCTGATGATCAGGGGCCCTCATTTCTATGATTTTTTTTTATGTTTTTCTAGTTTATTTCTCTCTAGTTTTAGTTTCCATTTTTTGTAGTTTGTTTTTCTTATGTTTAGTTTTAGTTTTTGTTATGTTTTTAATTTGTGTTATGTTGTGTTTCCCTCCTTTTTGTGATGTTAAAAGGGGGAGTAGTTTGATGTATCTTGTACTTTGAATTCTAAAACTTAGTGAACTATTTTTTTGTCACACTGTTTTTTTCTGAACTATCATAACTACCTGGAATTCTCTATTTGTGTTTGCCATCATCAAAAAGGGGGAGATTGTTGCAAATCTGAGTTTATGGATTAGACTTTTGATGATAGCAAACATTCATGATTTCCTACGACTGCCTTGCCTACTAACTTTTTAGGTCCACAAGATAGAATGCAACTTAAGCCAGCTCAAGATTGGGTAGATTTAGGTTGAGTCAAGTCTATATGTTTTTCTTTCTTGAGTCAATTATAAAAGTGGTTCCTGATGCTAAGTAACATTACACACACACACACTTGAGGGGGGTTTTTTTTAAGTTTTTTTTTTGTTTTGAGTACATCGGTCTGGATGATGTTCATATCGGCCAGGTCGATTCAACCAAAAATAGAAACCCTAATCAGGGCAGCCTGGTTAAGCAGTCATCATTAAGCAAATCATCCTGGACGATACTTGTATCGGCCAGGATAATAAGCTCAAATCAGAAAGAATTAGCCGCCATGATCAATTTAGGTATTCTTTATTTTAAATTATCGGCCAGGCTGATATTTATATCAGTCTGGACGATACATCATAATTATGCCTAAATTAATCTAGCAATTATGGAAAAAAATTAAGGCTGATTGATACGATCACATTAGTCGGGCCGATTGCAGAATCAGCCGGGATGATGTCCTGGACGATTGACATCAGCCAGCTTCTATTCCGGGCGATGTTCAGGATGATTTTACTCGAATTTGAACTAATCGGCCAGGATGATATTGTATCATCCTGGATGATGTAACCAATTTTCTTCTGATCATCCCAAATCATCTCGGCTGATTGAGCTTATTTTGTACCAATCGGCCAAGACGATATTAACATCATCTTGGACGATAATGTCAGTTCTTGAAATTCTATTTAAAGGACCCAAATTTTCTCATGCTTAAGACCTTGAGTGCTGCTATCTTAACCTGAGAGAGCCTTGGGAGAGAGAGAGAGAGAGAGAGAGAGAGAGAGAGAGAGGAACTTGTTAGGGGGAGTTTGTGAGAGGGTTCACAAAGGTTGCTCCAAGCAAGGTTCCAAGTCGTCATCTTCGTTCTTCATCTTTTGTCCTTGGGAGGTTCTTGGGAAGTCTACTTCAGCAAAAGGCCCGGGTTCTCTGGCCGCTTCAGGAGGAAGCAAAGGAGTCGATTCTCTGCCACGCCGGGGTTGTTGAAAAGGAGTCTGTTGTAAAGGCTTCTCCGCCTTGCTGTGGGAGCTAAAGGAGAGACACTTAAAGCAATACTCAGAGGGTGCCTCCAAGGAGTGGACGTAAGTCAAAGATTGACCGAACTACTATAAATCCGGTGTGATCTTTCTTTGGTTTGCTTCCGTAATTATTTATTTTTCACACTCTAATTTCTATGGTGATTTTGGCTTTTGCTTTACCTAAAGAAAAATTTTAAAAAAACCAATTCACCCCCCTCTTGGTTAGCCTCGGGCTAGTTCTTAAGGGCTTAACATCCCTAACGAACTATCACACCTCATCCTGATTGATATTCCTATCATCTTGGATGATATCATCAACTCACACTTCTTCATCTGTTAAAAGGTTGATCTAACTTGATTATTTGAGATCATCCTAAATGATTCACATCAACCTGAATGATTTGATCAAATTCTGCTTTAATTATTGGTGATCATCCTTAATGATCCACCTATTCATCCTGGATGATCCATGTGGCTAAAATGATTAAATATTTTAAATTTGGTTGGTACAATTCATTATTGCTAATCATCATAGATAATCCACCTAATCATCCTGGATAATACTTTTAATCAAAGATCATACTAGCTAACTCCTTGAGATGATTGCCTGTGTTTAATCATCCTAGATGATGTACAATCATCCTAAATGATAGGATCACCTTTTTGACCAATCGTCCCAGACATCATTATTGTTCCTAATCATCCTGGATGATTCTATGATCATCCTAAATAATGTACCCATCCCTATATAAACTAATGCTTTGAACTGATTTCTTCACTTTAAACTATTCAAATATTCTCTATTTCAGTCAAAAATCCTCTCTATGGTTGGTGGAAATCATTCTAGGATGCTTATTTGAAGCTCCTCGAGGGCCACTGTTGACCCTCGATTCACTGAGGTGACTAATCAAGCTGCCTATCTTTGCTATAAAATGGCTAGATTCATAACTTCCAGAATTGTCAATCTACACACCCTCACTTACCCTATTCTAGATATGTTCACTTATACTACTCTAACTTTTATTCTAACACTTGCTTTCCCATTTAATTCTGAACTACTCTATGAGTTCTTTGCTAGTCTAAGGATCAATACCATATAGACTGCACTACAGTCCTATGTTCACAAATGCCTCGTAGAAATCACATACCAAGACTATCATAAACTTCTCAAAATTTCTATCACTAGAGACAAGCTTCATATCTTATTTTCAAATACTGATTTGAACTGGGGGCCTGTCAATCAATTCATATGAAACACTAAGGTCACCTACCATGATAGTGCATCAAGCTCCTTAGTAAAAGATAAAAGGATAATTCAACATGTCCTTAGAACCTCTATAATCCCAAAAGCTGGTGACCATATTAACATCACTCCCCTACTCTCCATCACCACCTATTACATATTCGCACATAGGAATTTCAATGCCATGGACCTTCTCTTTCATTACATTGAGCACTTGACCAATATTAGGGATCCATGATATAAAAGAAAACTTAATATGGCCTTAGGACACATCATAGATTTTGTGCTTGAAAAGAAATACAAACTATAATATCCTAACCCACCAAACTACCAAATGACCTTCTACATCAAAAATTCCTTCCATATCCTTCATAGCACTCACCTCCCCTCAGAGCACGAGAAGGCAGAGGGAGCAAAGGAAGCAGCTATTCCTAAACTCGTTCCAATCCACCAGCAGTCATAGTTGCAATAGTTGGTGGAAAGGTTTGACCAATGGGAGGCCAAGTTTGACTCCTACTTCATTGTATAAGAGCAGTAGAATGCAGCTGATGTCGATCGATTTAGTGCATATGTGGCTCAACAACATCATCAACACGACAAGGATATGGCTTGGTTTGGAGAGCAGTTTGCTTCCATTCACAATTTCTTTCAGCCACCACCACCACCTCCTTCACCTGATTAGGGTCCCTCATACTTATAGTTTGTTTGATATTTTTATATGATTTTTGTACTGTTATTATTTTATATATGATGTTCTATTTTATACTTTACTATTTCTTTCTTTTTGTGATGTCAAAAGGGGGAGTAGTTATTTTTGTTGTATTGTTTCAGTGTTACTGTTCTATTATTTACTTATTTTAGTAAATTTTCCATTTTATTGTTAATGTTGTTCTCCTTTATTTTATGGTTCAAGGTTTCTATCTACTTGACTTGAAATTGTTGCAGATCTACGGTTTATGATTTTGATGATAGCAAACATTCCTTATTTTTCTACGATTGCCTTATGTGCTAACGTTTCAGGTCCACACGATCAGACTGTAATTTGGAACCAGCTCAAGATTGGGTAGACTAGGTCTGAGTCAGTTTGTAATCTTTTTTCCTTTCTTGAGTCTGTTGTATTTGGTATGGGACCAGTTGGTTTGTAACTCGGAAGATCTCCTGTTGTTCCCTATAAGATTTCTCTTTTTGGTAATATCATCCAGGACGATATTTATATCGTCCTAGACGATATATCCAAAATTAGAAACCCTAATTAGGGTATCCTCATTAAGGCAGCCGTCAACAGATCGGCCTGGATGATACCTGTATCGGCCAGGATGATCTGCTCAATTCAGAAAGAATCAACCGCCATAATCAGTTTTGGAATTCTTTGTTTTAGGAAATCGGCCAGGACGATATTATTGTCGTCCAGGACGATCTAACTCAATCATGCCTAAATTGATCTGGTATCTTTGGAAAGCATTAATGGTTGATTGATACGATTACATCATCCAGGACGATCGCATGATCGGCCAGGACGATGGCCTGGATGATCTACATCAGACAGCTTATATTCAGGGCGATGATCAGGAGGATTGAAATAGGTTTTAAACTAATCGTCCTGGACGATCATGATATCGGCCAGGATGATGTAACCAATTTTCTTCTAATTGCCGACAAATCAGAAACCCAAATCGTCCCAGGCTGATGAGCTGAATTTGTACTGATCGGCCAGGACGATATACCTATCGTCCTGGATGATAATGTCGGCAACTTGCATTAATGAGCTCGTTTTGAGAGCTTCTATTTAAGCTATGGCATGACACTTTTTAAGTGTCTTTGGCATCCATTGTAGCTTCGTTCTTGTGGGGGAAACTTGAAGAGAGAGCTTGAAAGGGAGAGAGGAAAGGGTGGAGTTTGAGAGGGAGAAGATCCTGTGAGGGGGAGGAACTCAAGGGAGTGTGGTGGGGGATCCACACGGTTGCTCCGGCGAACTCGCACCTTAGTACCATCAGATTCAAGGCTTGTCTCGAGGTAAGTTCACCAAAGAAGAAGATCTCTTTGGTGTCAAAGGACCCGTCGACTCAGCCGCACCGGGGAAGGTGGAAGTGATTTTGTAAGGGCTTCTCCGCCTAGCTGTGGGGGCTAAAGGAGAGACACTTGTGTTAGTGCAATACTTGGAGGGTGCCTCCAAGGAGTGCACGTAGGTCAAGGTTTGACCGAACCACTATAAATCCGGTGTGTTCTTTTCTTATTATCGCTTCCGCATTTATTTTTCTTCCGCACTTTGTTTGTGGTGTTTTTGGTTGGAACTTTATCTTTGGTTTTAAGATTTTCCAATTCACCTCTCTTTATTTAGCTTTGGGCCAATTCAAGAGGGCCTAACATCCCTAAGGAATTTTCAGAAATTGACTAACAAATATTTTCCATCATTAAAAAGAGGGAGATTATTATAAATATAGATTCAAGTGCTATAATTTTGATTATAACAAATATTATTGGCATTATTATTTCTCTACTACTATGACTATTGTGCATTTATTTTAGTTATCATGTCTACTAACCTTTCTTGTCCAAAGGATCAATTGCAATTTAAGTCAGTTCAAGATTGGATAGATTAGGACTAAGTCAGTCTATAACTTTAATTCCAGTAATTTTACTCTTTCTTGAGTCAAATATAATAAGGTGGATCCTAATGTTAAGTAACCTTACACACACACACACACACTCAGGGGGAGAAATTCTATAAGTTTAAGAGTTTTTCTATTTTTTGATCATATCGTACGAGACGACCCATAATTAATCTGGATGATCCGTTAAAAATAGAAACTCTAATTAGGGCATCTGTGTCTAGCCAGTCAGATTAAGTAAATTGTCTTGGATGATATTCACATCATCCTATATGATAAGCTCAAATCATAAAGAATCAGTTTCCAAACTCTTTTAGGTATGATATTATTTTTTAGAAATTATATAGGATCATCCAATATCATCCTAGCTCCCAGATGATTCATTACAATCATGTCTAAATTATTAACATAATTAAGGAAAGTAATTAAGGTTAGATTGATCGATCATATCATATGAGATGATCACAAGATCATCTTGGATGATCAGTTAGCAAAACCTTAATCTTCTCTAAAATTAGCTGGATGTCCTGAACTATGTGTTGGACAATCAGTTATAAATCTACATCATCCAAATGTTTCTGCTGGATAACTAGAATGATGTTTTGGATAATAATCACTATTTTTGAACTAATCATACAGGATGATCCAAACATTGTCCTGGATAATTAATTATAATTCTTCATCATCTAGATGTTTTCATCTCGATGACAAGAATTATGTGTTGGATGATATGTATAATCTTGAACTAATCATACAGGATGATGTCCTCATCATCCTAGATGATCAAAATAAATAATGTGTTCTAATCTTCTAAGACACCCGGATTGTCTTGGTTGGAAGGGCTGAAAAATACTGATCGTACAAGATAATCTGTCGATTATCTTGGATGATCTTTGATGGAAAGCTACAAATTAGGGAAATTTTTTATCCCTTCTTTATAAGATCTCTTGATTATTATTGATAGAATATTTTACAGCTTCTCTGACCTAAGAGAGCTTAGAGAAGGAGAGACAGAGCATGGGAGAGGGAGAGAGAATCTTATGAGGGGGAGTTTGTGAGGTGTTCACAAAGGTTGCTCTAAGTAAGGATTTGAGTCATCTTCTCCATTCATCATATTTGTCTCCTTGGTGGCTCTAGGAAGGTCTTCTTCAGCAATCGATCAAGGTTCTCTACTTACTTCAGGAGGAAGCAAAAGGAGTTCGGGTTCTCTACCCCACTGGGGTCTATGAGAAGGAGATTGTAAAGGCTTCTCTGCCTTACTATGGGAGAAAAAGAATAGTCACTATGTTTTAGTGCAATACCTGGAGGAGAGGCTCTAAGGAGTGGACATAGGCCAAGTTGACAAAACCACTATAAAATTTGGAGTGTTCTTTCTGTATTATCCCTGCACTTTATTTTTCTGCATATTAATTTCTATTATTGATTGTGTTTATTTTAAAATATTCAAAAAGGTTTCAAAATGTTTTTACTTTGCATTCCAGAATTTTTAAAACTACCAATTCTCTCCCCCTCTTTGTTAGCTTCATGCTAATTCATAAGGGCTTAATAACCCTAACAAACTTTTAATAATAATGATAGAAAAGAAATAATAATATTTTTTATTATCAAAATCACAGTACTTTGGCCCAGATTTGTAACAATCTCCTCATTTTTTATGATGGAAAACATTGTTGTTAAAAATTTCAAAGTCCTTTGACATTTTATGAAACTCCCCCTTAGATGATAAGATTTTGAAAGTAAGGGGATTAAAGATTTTTATTTGTTTTTATTTTTTGAAGAAAATGCAAAATAGTAAACACTCAACAGGAATAATAAGCGGAAAATAAACTAATCCCTAAATAGAAAATAAAATTTATTAAAATATAATATGCATGAAATTAACAACAAACTACTACTCTCCCTTTTGACATCACAAAAAGGAGAAAACAACTTAAAAGAAAATGCCATAAAGAAAAAATATCATAAAAGTGAAGAACAACACACACACATAAGAACAACCAAAATAAATTAAAAATAAGAAGCAAGCTAGAAAAAGGAACCATCCTAATTAGGTGGAGGAGGAGGTGGTGGTGGCTAAAAGAAACTGTGAATGGAAGCAAACAGCTCCCCAAACCAAGGCATATCCTGGTCATGTTACTGCTGCATCTAGGCTATATAGGCATCAATGTGAGCTAGGTCTTGGACATGTTGTTGCTCTTGCATTGCTAAGTAGGAGTCAAACCTAGCTTCTCCCTGGTCAAACCTCTTAACCAGCTTTGGATAGAGATATGTGCAAGAATAGGTGATGGACCTTCCTCGTGTTAATCTTCTTCTCGGTAGCAAGCCTGATAAAGATAGGTTGTTTGAATGACATGCAAGGAGGTATAAGAATAGAAAATTGGCAAATTATTCAGTGGTGTAGGAAATTGGAAGTTGTATTTGGATTCTATATAAAATTTATGATGTGTCCTAAGGCCAGAATGGGTATTATCTTTTATTTGAGATATCTAATATAGGTCAGATTTAAAAGATAATGAATTAAAAGATCAGCTACATTAAAGTCTATTTGAGCCATTATGAAGTAAGGTTTAAGAGATAGAACTCGAATAATATTAAGGCGATCATCATGTTTAGGGATGATAGAGTTTCTAAGTATGTGCTGGATGATGTGGGCATCATGAACTGAAGTGCTAACCTAGGCAATATGGTAGTTACTATTGGATTCCCTAAAGGTGGATTTTATAGGGGTCCAAACAAACTCAGGATTTGCAGACAAAACATGAATTTTTTCATGAGTAGTGGACACGTGTAGAAAATAATGAAAGTCTTGGTATGTAATTCTACTGGACTCCTATTAAGATAGGATTGGAGGACAGTACCCTCACTATTCAGTCTAAGGCTTGTAAAAAGATCAAAAGTTGTTTATAATAGAAGAGATAGGTAAGAGTAAGAATGAATGTCAGAGTGGTATAAGAGAATAGAGGAAGTACTTGAAAATGGAGGTCCTCATATTTGATAATTTTAGAGGGAGGATTTTAGCATCCTTATATCTGTTGTATGCATCTTCATTAGCTGCCTCATAAAATCTTGGATCAACCTAATGCCAAAAGGAACTTCCAATAATTGATCGAGATAACTTGCTGCCAACCATTGTAAAGATACAGATCTTAAGTGGGAGGGAAGAAGTATTAGAAAGAATTGAGTATAAAAGAAATGTTGAATTTGAGTTATTTTTAAAGAATCGACCAGATCATACAGGAAGATCCTACGATCATCCAGGACGATCAGGTGTAATCAATTCATCCAAATGATTATTCAAAATGTTAATCATATTATCCAAGATGATAAGATATCATACTGGATGTTTAAAAACAAGGCGAATAAGCATGTAAGATCGTTGATTGACTATATCGTGCAGGACAAATATATGGATCATTTAAGATGATGTGTTATTAAGAATCATACTAATTACATTGAAATCATCCAACCATCTTTACCATGTGGATCATATATGATGAAATGAAAATCATCCAGTACGATCACCAATAATTAATTCATATTAGTCATTAGATGTGTAGCGACCGTTGATTAGAACTTTTTTTAAGATCGTATATGATGATGTGCATCATCCTGGATAATGTGAGCAAAAATTAAAAAAATTTTGGAGATGGAATGTGATGATCAAGAGGGTTTCAAAACACAAGAAAAACTACCAAAAATATAAAATATAAAAATAATCCAAAATTAGTCATAAATCAAAATCAAAATCAAAAACTTTTTTTTAATCAATTAACTCTAGTAAATGATAAATTTCCATTATTAGTAGGTTAAAAATTAGTAAGAGAAGAATTGATAATCCTTAAAACCAAAAAGGGTAAAAAAACCTATCTAGTTAACCCTAGCTCAGACTCTTTACAGATCAAAATTCTTTTTTAAACAAAAATCTTATTTTTTTTTTTTTTTTTTGAGAAGATGCATTAAGCAATATTATTAATCAAGAGAAAAGAGGACAACTAAACAAAGTAAAGAGCATCACATTCCTCCTTCAACACACTGTTGAATAAAGGAAGAATGTTATTGGTCACCAAATAGTCCCAAATAAAATCACCAAACCTAGCATGGTTAGCACAACAATCTGCTAACTTATTACATCTTCTATTTACATAATGAAAAATGACTTGGTTGAAAATTTTGAGAAAGAAAAAATCAAGAATTTGATGATTGTTACCTTCGGATGGACCCATTTTAAAGATCTTCTGGATGTGCTTCATGACATTGAAGTTGTCACCTTCAATTATGATTCCTTTAGCATCATACATCCATTCTTGTAGTACCTTATTTAAGGCAAAAAGTGCTTCCATTTCAAGGGCAGATATATCCCAATGAGTCCTTTTGAAACCAAAGGCAAAAAAGAATCTACCTTTGCTATCTCTAATAACACCTCCAATACCAGCTATATAATTTTTTGCAAGAGAAGCATCCACATTGAGTTTGATCCATTCGGTTGTAGGAGGTTTCCAATTGATTGGAAATAGCAAAAGCTGATTAGAAACCCAGTTTGCTGAAATCAGATCATGGTTGAAAGATAAGGAATCAAAGCTAATTGCATTTGCTGCAATTACATGAAGATTGTCTTCTTTCACCCCGTGAACAAGTTTATTCCTACTTTTCCATGAGAAGAAAACTGCTGAACAATATAAATTTCCAAAGAAAGGATTGTAGTTTGAATAAATTGAAAGCCAATTGAAACAGTTTTCCAAATCTATTAAAACAGGGATATCATATCCCACTTTTTAATATCAGAGATTACATCTTTAAGAAAGAAACACTGTACTGCTTAGTGATTGGCATCCTCCTCGCCACAGCATCCTCTTGGGCATCCATTATGATTGATGATTCTTCTATACATTAAAAATTCATTGGAAGGAATAGCTTTATGGATTAATCTCCACCAAAAAAATTTTACTCTTGGTCTCAATTTCAGCTTCTTCAGCCATTTACAACTTACATCCTCCTCTTCGTGAATGCTTCTTTGATCAGAAATCAAAGCTGCTAAAGACTTACCAGAATTACTGTAAAGAATTTCCATCTCATCTCCCTGAATTCCAGCTTTAATGGGGATTGAAGAGAGCAGATCAACTAACTCCTTGCTGAAAGTTTGATTCAACAAAAATCTTATTCACAGATGAAATTAGATAGAAAAGTGACCTTTTCAAACTTCATTTTAGAAAAATATCTGATAGAATAATATTGCAAAGAAATCAACCAAAAATCATGATTTTTAAATTCAAGTGTTTAAAGATATCAAGTGGTACATAGATTCTTCTAATATTTAAGTATTTGAAAGAGAAATAAGCTTATTTCTTTGTCAGCTCATTTTGTACCTCTTTTTTAGTTATTTGGTACACTTTATGCATCTTTTGATTTTTGATACAATTAGTGTATATTGCAATTATTTGGCAGTCATTGTGCAACTTTCCAGTTTTGGGCTCATTTTATGCCTCTTATTATTTTTGTGAACTTGCTTTCTTTCAAAACTTTTAAAGACTCTAAGTTGTGAGATTATCATTAAGATATAAGAGACTCACTCTCTTATATACGAAAGTGTAAATAATAAAATATAATTATATCTATATGATAAATACAACAACCTGATTAAGAAAACTTGAAAGTGATTCATTAATTTGGAAAATTATTCATATAAGATAGATTATTATGGGAGGATAAATAGATCTCTATTTTAAAGTCCAACTTTTAATTTTAAATGGATTTTTCTTTAAAAAGAAAATTCATCACTAAAAGAGCTAGAGGAAGAGTCACAGTCATCTTATTTTCTTCCTTTAACTATTTTAAGAGGAGTCAACCACTGCTTACTAATTTCCAAAACCAACAGCAACGCAAAAATGTCACTTTAGAATTTATTATCAGAAGTGAGCATTGATCTGATTCTTTTAAAAGCACTGAAGAAAAGAAACAACATAAAATAAAAACACATAAAAAGAAACAGGCTTATAAATAAAACAAAAACAAACAAAAAGAAATAGAAAGCATCAATTTCAAGCAAGAATATCTATTACACTTAATCTGGTTCATAAGATGTTGAATGTTTCAAAGGTCGTGTTTTGTAAGGATATCAGCAAGTCAGTTTTTAAAGGTTACATGGTGTAGCTCTATGTCTCCTTTGGTAATTTGGTCCCTAATGAAGTTGTGTCATATGTCAATGTATATTGTCCTTGAGTGTTGGATTGGATTCTTTTAAATAAAGATGGCACTAGTGTTATCACATAGAATTAGAATTATGCCTACAAGTACTCTTAAATCCAAAATTTATTTCCTTAACTAAAGGACCTGGGGCATAAAACATTATAAGGCTATATATTCAGCTTCAGCAGTGGACAGGGCCATTGAGTTCAATTTTCTACTGAACCAGGAGACTAAGGACTATCCTATTAATTGACATGTTCCAAAAGTTCTTTTCCTATCAACTCAGCATCCTACAAATTTTGAATAAAAATATCCTATGATTTCAAAGGAGGTGTTATGCCTTGGATACTATATTCCTAAGTCTTATGTGCTTAAGAGATATCTAAGAATACTCTTAATAGAAGTCATGTGAGATTCTTTTAGATCATCCTGAAATTTAGTATATAGACAAACACTAAACATAATATTAGGTCTGCTAGTATTCAAGTAAACAAATTATCCAATTATTCCTCTATATTTCTTTTGATCAACAAATTTTCCATTTGATACTTTATCTAACTGAATAGTGGAACTCAAGGGAGTGTTGATTCTCTTTTAATTATCCATTTTATATTTCTTAAGGATATCCTTAATGTATTTCAATTGATTAAGAAAGTTCCATCATCCTTCTCTCTTATGTTAAATCCTAAAAAGTGGGTTAGTTCACCCATTTTCTTACTCATTATTTTTAAAAATTCATCACATAGATTTTTATTAGAAGATCCAAATAGAATATCCTCAACATAAATTTTGACAATAAGTAGTTCATCTCCTACCTTTTTTAGAAATAGGGTTGTGTCAAAGCTCTGCTTAAAAAAGGTTCTTTCTAGTATGATTGTGCTTAGTCTTTTATAGCATGCTCTAAGTGCTTATTTTAGTCCAAATAATGCATTTTTTTAATTTGAACACATGATTAGGAAATTGTAAATTTTCAATCCATGGGGTTGTTCAACATACACATCTTCTTTTACCACCATATTTAGAAAGACACTTTTGACATCCATTTGGTACAGTTTGAACCTATTAAAATAAGCAAAGTCTAGTAGCACCCTAATGGCTTCTAATCTAGTTACAGGGGCAAAGGTTTCATTAAAATTAATTCCTTCGATCTGATTGTACCCCTTAGTTACTAATCTTACTTTATTTCTAACCACTACACCATAATCATTCATTTTGTTCTTAAAAACTCACTTAGTTCTAACCACACTCTGGTCCTTAGGTTTTTCAACAAGTTCCCAAACATCATTTCTCACAAATTGATTTAACTCTTCTTATATATGTAGGATTCATAATTCATCAAATAGGGCTTGATTTATATTAGTGGGTTTAGTCATTGAAATGAAGGTAGAGTGATTTTCTTCTTTTCTAAGTCCATGCCATTCTAACACCTGAAGATGGGTCTCATAATATCAATTCTTTAGGATGACTTGAAGAACATCTCCTTCTCTAGGAAGTGTCTTTTCAAGTTCTACCCTCTCCCTAAATTTATAGATTCTAATCCTTGGTAATTTTTACAACCTTTTCTTCTTTTACCCTAGACCCTCCAATATTATCAAATTCATCAAATACAATATGAGTGGTCTCCTATACTACCAGTGTTCTTTTATAGAAAACACTATAGGATTTCCCAATATTTGAGTAACCTAGGAACACTCATTCATCTAATTTGGGATCAAACTTTTCTGGTAGAGATTTCCCATTATTCAGAATGAATACTTTACATCTAAAGACATGAAGGTGAGAGATGTTGGGTGTCCTATCCTTAAGAATTTCATAGGGAGTATTATTCAACTTGGATCTAATATTTACCCTTTTCATAATATGACAGGTTGTATTCACCACTTTTGCCCAAAAGTATTTAGAACGTGAGTATTCAACTAAAATGACTTTAGTGGCTTATACTATAATCTTGTTATTTCTTTCAATAACACCATTCTACTAAGGGGTTCGTGAAGCTAAAAATTATGATCTATCCCTTACTCCTTATAGTAAGATTCAAATTAATCATTCTCAAAGTCTCCACAATGATCACTATAAATTGTCACAATTTCATAACCTAGATTCCTCTTAATCCAAATGGAGAAAGACCTAAACTCCTCGAATGATTCACTTTTATAAGATAAGAATCTAACTCGAGAAAACCTCAAATAATCATCAATAATTACACACCCAAAGACTTTCTCTCTTGGGCTTGTAGTGCTGACAAGTTCAAAGAGATCCAAGTGAAGGACTTCTAAGGGTTTTCTAGTATCAATTTCATTGATTGAGTGGATGGAGGATTTGACTTTTTTTCCTAATTGACATGCATCATATAGGTGGTCTTTAGTGAACTCTAGTTTAAAAATTCCTCTCATTAAGTATTTTTAGGTGATTTTTGTAAGAGTTTTCATACTTGCATGATATAATCTCCTATGTCATAACAAGGATTCAATAGCAACAGTTTTTAGGAAAAAAGAAGCAACATGTTAACGTAGTTTAAATCAAGCATGTATATATTATTAATTCTATTTCTTTGTAGTAAGTATTTCCATTAAAGTTAATTATGTAGTTGGTAGACAAAAATTTAATACTAAATCCTTTATTATAATGCTGGCTTATGCTAAGTAGATTATATTTTAAGCCATCTACCAATAAAATGTTTTCAATAATGAAATTTTTGGAGTTTCCAATTATACCTGATCCCACCACTCTCCTAGTGGTGTTATCTTCAAGTATCACCTTGCCTCCTACCCTAGTCTCTAGTGAAATGAATTGATTTGCATCTCTAGTCATATGCCTTAAACATCTGTTATCTATATTCCACATGCTCTCACAAGGCCTTCTATGAGAGCATCCCTACAAAATCATCAGATGTTAGATTGAGGAACACAAGCAAGTTTGCCATCTTATGGAAAGAAGAATGAAATGCTTGCATGCTATGCTATGAATTTTGAAACTTTGGCCTCTACACCAAATGTGTTCTATGGTGAATCATGTAAGTGTGGAAGATATGTCCTAGCATGCTACAAGAAAAACATCTAATACAAGGAAAGGATTAACTAATCTATTTAGGTTATGGTGCCTCTTTCTAAGTTTAAATAATGCATACTTTAATGAAGATTTTTAAAATTAATGAAATGAAAGTGGTTATTATTATTCTTTAATGCAATGAATTTTGATCTTAGAAACTAATTAGCTTGTTTATAGCTTCAATCTTCTAATTTTAGTGCATGCACACTACTATCTAATTGACATGCAAGAGTTTTTAATTCCTTGAATGCATTTTCTAATTCAAAGTTTGATTTCTTTAAGGAACCATGCTCATCAAATAATTTAGAATGCTTCTTATTTAACATATCAAATTCATCAAACAAGGCCATGTGATTACTATCTAGAGTGGAATAATCTTTCCTTAGGATTTATGCTCTTTTTATAGAATTGAAAAGTTAGATTTAAGGCTGGCATGTATTTTTTTTTAAGCTTTCTGGATGCAGTATGAATTTTTTTAAAAACTTTAAATAATTGATCATAAGTAAGCTCACATACCTCCTCTTAATCAGAGTGATCAAGATGATCATCTTGTATTAAGCATAGGTTAGTTACCTCCTCTTTTGCTTCAGTTTTAGAAGAGTCTGATGGTGAGTCTACCCAGAAAGCTTTTTGAGTCCATTTCTTCCCTTCTTGAATTTAGATTTTTCTTCACTCTTCTCCTTACTTGGGTGAGTATTAAGAGTTGGTCAATCAGACTTCAAGTGCCCTGGCTTCTTATATTCAAAGCATATAACATCAAAAGAAATTTTAAAATTTTTACCATTCTAACCCTTATTCCATTGTTGATGATGTTTTTGCATCTTCTTTAAGAATCTCTTGAATTACCTAGTTATTAGTGTAATGTAATGATCATCTTACCAATAAGAGTCACTGTCATAATCATTAGCCTTTAAGGCTATAGTTTTCTCTTATCTCCTTTCACCTGCATCAAGCTACCTTTGACTCACTCCTTACTCGTAGGCAATAAGTGACCCAAGTAAGTTATCAATGAAATAGATATTTAGATCTTTAGATTCAATAATGACAGTTATTTTTGCATCATAGGAAGAGGGTAAACGATGAAGAATTTTGCTGACATTTTTTATAATTTGTAAGCTCTCTTTCTAAGGCATGCAAGGAAGTAACAATCTAAGTAAACCTAGTATAAATTTCAAAAATTAATTCACTATGTTTCATATGGAATTGGTCCTTTATAAGTTATGCAGAGTTTATCCCAGATCTCCTGACCAGTAGTGTAAGTGGAAACACGCATGTAGTTTTCATATTTTAAAGCACAAAAAAATAATTCAAACATTTGGCATTTAATTAGGCTAAATCTCTATCATTTGTAGTCCATTCAGAGAAATGTATTTTAGTTTAACAAAATTTATTAAATAAAAAAGGGAAAAATAACCATCCTGAACTAGCATCCACATGTGATAATCAATTGATTAAAAAAAGGCGGACATGTGAGTTTTTCAAAAAATCAAAAGGAATGTTATCAAATAGAGGTGGTTTAGTGATTATGTATCCTTTCACAGTATTACGATTACCTAAGTTAGCCATAGATCTTTTTTCAAAAGTTTTCTAAAAATTAATTTATGAACCCCACTCTAATTCCACTTGAAGGTTTATGAGGGTTGTTAAACCTTTATGAACTAGCCCAAGGCTAACCAAGAGGGATGAATTGGTTATTTAAAAAAATTCTTAAGGTGAAAAGAAAATGTTTTTAAAATCCTTTTAAATATTTTAAAATAAATAATTTATATGAAAGAAACATTAATTTCTCAATAACAAAAATTTAAGATCTCAACTTAAGAACAAATCATAGAATAATGTTCAAATTAAATACAAAAAAGTAAATAGAAAGAACACATGATTATTACAGTGATTCTGTCAACTTGACCTACTTCCACTCCCCGAAAACCTCCTTTCTAGGTATTTCACTAAAAGTAGTCTCTCTCTCTTTTCCCCCCCACAGTAAGGCAAATAAGACCTTACAAAATCTTTCAACAAACTTGGTGAGGTAGAGTACCTTGAATCCTTTTACTCCCTCTTAAAGTAGGCAAAGAACCTGTACATTCTTTTCTCCCTCCTGGAGTAGGAATAGAACCTTGGAATCCTTTTACTCCCACCTGGATTAGGTAGAGAACCTTGGACCTGATGCAGATGAAAGTCTCCCAAGAGCATCAAGGAGCTAAGGATGAAGCTTGAAGAATATAGTGGAAACCTTACTTGGAGCAACCTTTATGAATCCCTCACAAGTATCTCTCTCTCTCTCAAAGCTCTCCTCTCCTCCTTCTCTAAGCTCTATCTCAGGTCAACCCAGTAATAAAAATTTTATTCAAGAGATAATTTAAGAGCTTAAATAGAAAGCCTCCAAAAAAAGCCCTAATTTTTCAATTTGGTAGCACATATCATCTAGTACAATCATACGATCATCCTATATGATTAGTTAAAAATAGCTCTTTCAGCTAGTATGAATTGAATTACCTTGTATGATTAATTCAGAAGATATAAGCTAATCATCCCAAATAGTTAAAATATCATTCCAAATTATTAGTATAAAACTATTGAAATTTGTTTAGTATGATACTCAGTGATTTCTTATCGTCCCATGTAATTCTTTGTCATCTAGTATGAAAGGGGTCAATCGTCCTAGATAATTAGTTGAAAACTTTTGGTATTTATCTGATATGATAGGTGGCGTGTTGCAACCCATGACCCCGAGTTTGAAATTTTGATGATGCCAAATAATGAGTGTTTTGGAACAACTATTCATTGAATATTATTTTATTTGCTGTTGTCCTTGAGTACTAACATTTCAGGAAGATCACAAGTGACTCAGGACGAAAAGAAGACTCAAGACCGGGTAGATTAGGAGTATGAGTCAAACATTGTATTTCTCTATTTATTTTGTTTTTACTTTATTGAGTCTGGCCATAAAATGCATAAGAGTAAGAGCAACCATGCACACACACAGGGGAAGAGTTGTTTTTTAACTGCAAAATGTAATAAAAATTTCTCTCTGGAGATCGTGCTGTACGATTGTAATTCATACCGTACGATCCAAGCTATGTGAATGATTCTGTGAATAGATCGTACTATACGAATGTATTCATACTGTACGATATGTTCATATCAAAAACCCTAGCCATAGTTTAGTTTAAGTAAGTGATTTTGCACCGTTCGTACTGTACGAACCTTTTCGTACTGTACGATCTATTTTAAATACTTACTTAAATTAACCCGTGATTAGTGCATGAAATCTAGGACTAATTAAATTTTGAACATCGTACTGTATAAACCAGATCATACCTTACGATGAACAGAGATGAAGTATGATCGCCCCGGATATCATCCTGGACGATCTCTTGGTTTTTGTCACATTGTACTGTGCGATAGTAATCGTACCATACGATGAACAGGGATGACATCTGATCGTCCAGACCATCGTCCTATACGAATAGTATTTTGTTGGATCGTACCGTACAATATTATATCGTACAGTACGAATTGTTTTTGAACTGTTCGTACATCTTCGTACCAGGACGACGTCTGTTTATGAAGATCATACTGTACGATGTGTAATCGTACTGTACGAACAGTAACGACTACTTTTGAAATCAGAGGGTTTTTGGAGCCTTTTTTAAATATCAATCAAGTCCTTTTTCAGTAAGATTTACAGAGGGGGTGAACGTGGTTAGAGAGGGATTCCAAGGGAGAAATCTCTAGAGAAGTTCTTGAGGGTTGAGAGAGGAAGGAGGAGGTGAGCATTGTGAGGGAGAAGAAGTGCGAGGGAGATCACACGGTTGCTCCGAGCTTGCTGCATCTTGCTCCTCCTGTGGTCCTAGAAGGATTTGAGGGAGGATCTCCAAGGGAAAGGCTCATCTACATCCGTTACCTCGAGGTTCTCTGTCTTCTCCAGGAGGGAGAAAAACGAGAAGGTTCTCTGCCGTCGCCAGGAGGGAGAAAACAGAGTTTGACACTCCGCCATGTCGGGTTGGTGAAAGGGAGGTTTGTAAAGGCTTCTCCACCTTGTCGAGGGGGGCAAAAGGAGAACTATTTTGATAGTGAAAATCCCGGAGTGGAGGACTCCGGGGAGTGGACGTAGGTCATATTTTGACCGAACCACTATAAAATTCTTGGTGTATTTTTTCCTTATCGTTGTTTACTTTTTACTTGCATTTAATTTTCATAACTATTGCTGGTGAAATTTTGTGGAAGAAAACTTGCGTATAATTTTGTTATAAAATTTCAAAAACAACAAAAAAATTAGAACTCTTGTTTAGGGTTACTTTTATTAAGAAAAAGATTTTTACAATTCACCCCCCTCTTGTCGTTTAGTAATTTCAATTGGTATCAGAGCTTGTTTTTCAAAAATAGTGTTTTAGAAAACCTTGAAATAATGATCATGTTAAATTTTGATAATCGTAACACTGCGGAGGGTTATTCAATAACTCGTCCACCACTTTTTGATAACATACCATTTGATTTCTGGAAAATTAGAATGTCTACATTTTTGCAATCTATAGATTACCGCATGTGGATGTTAGTAAATGATGGGTGTGTTGCACCGTTTAAAATTATTAATGGTTTGAAAACTCCTGTACCGTTTATTGAATGGAGCAATGAGGATAGGGAGTTAGCCCAACTGAATGCTAAGTGCTTAAACTGCTTTTTTTGTGCATTTAAATCTGAGGACTATATGAGAGTATCTACTTGTGCTTCTGGTAAGGAGATTTGGGATAGACTGTGCATTACATACGAAGGAACAAACAAAGTAAAACAGTCTAGGCTTAACATTCTACTGCATGATTATGAATTATTCCGTATGAAACCTAGCTAAAAAATTTCTGACATGTACACTAAGTTCACCCAAATCTTGACATCCTTGCATGCATTAGGAAGAGAAATTTCAAATTCTGAGAAAGTGAATAAAATTCTTAGATGCCTACCTAGTTTCTATGATGCTAAGATAACTGCTATCACTGAGTCCAAAGATCTTAATGTTTATTCTATTGATAACCTCCTTGGGTCACTCATTGCATACGAGCAAGGAGTGAGCCAAAGGCAAAGTGATGCAGGTGAAAAGAAAAAGGAGCGGACGACGGTGGCATTAAAAGCTAGCAACTCAGAAAGTGAAAGCTCTGTAGAGGAGGAAGACAATGAAATAGCACTGATGACCTGACAGTTCAAAAATTTCCTGAAGAGAAAACAAAAGCATCATCAGAACAGCTGGAATAAAGGTAAAAGCTCAAGGTCCAATAAGATTTCATTTGATACTATTTGTTTTGTGTGCAGGAAACCAGGTCATCTTCGAGCTGATGCCCCAATCAGAAAAGTCAACCAGCAAAGGAGAAAGGAGATGACAAAGCTAAATACAAGAAAGGAAAGACAAAGACACAGAAAGCTTTTTGGGCCGACTCTGCCTCAGAATCATCAAAAGAAGAAGCAGAGGAGGAGGTAACAAATTTGTGTCTTATGGCTAATGATAACCTTGATCAATTGGATCAGGATGAGGTATGTCAACTTTCATATGAAGAATTACTGCTTATTTTTGAAAATATCCATGACTCGTATAGGAAATTGAAAAAGATGCATGCTAAGCTTAATATTGAATTTAGTTCTTTACAAATTGAGCATGCTAATTTAGTTAAAGAAAATTCTAATTTAGATAAAGATCATATGTTGCTTCTTGATGAGTATGATGCATTAAATAAGAAGCATATTGAATTAACTGAAGAGCATGAATCCTTGAAAACCACTCATGTTGAACTAGAAGAAGCTTTTCATAGACTAGACAAACTTGTATTAGAAGTAGATCATAGTGAGCACTTGTTATTGATAGAAGTTGATGGATTGACAGCTCAAAATAAAACTTTTAGTGAGAAAATAAAAGAACTAGAAAATGAAATTGCATCACTCACAGTAGGCCATCCTAGAAAACCCCCAACACAGCATGCATCACAAAACCTTAGGAAAAGGCACCACCACCCACATAGATTAGTAAACTCATTTCCCGGTGTTAGGTGTTTCTCTTGTGGCATGTTAGGTCACATAGCCTGCACATGCACAAATCACCATAGGACACACTTAGTATGGAGAACTAAACTGCATCCATCACAGCATAACATAAATATATCTCATTCATGCAAGCATAAGGAGGAACCCAAATTCACTTGGGTTCCCAAATCTAATCTTTGAATGAAATTGTAGGGATGCTCTCACAAAAGACCTAGTGAGAGCATGTGGTACCTGGATAGTGGCTGTTCGTGACACATGATTGGAGATATGAAGAAGTTCATCCTATTGGAGACCAAAACTGGAGGCAAAGTAACGTTGGGAGATAACACTACCAGGAAGGTGATAGGCTCAGGTATCGTTGGTAATGCTAAGAATTTTTTAATTGAAAATATTTTACTAGTTAATGGTTTGAAACATAATTTACTTAGCATTAGTTAACTGTGTGACAAAGGTTTTGATGTTAAATTTTTTACTGATAGATGCCTGATTAGTTTATTTGGTGAAATAATTTTAGAAGGAAAATGAATGAACAATGTTTACATGTTAGACCTTGATTGCGTTGATAGCTCAAAATCATTTTGTTTGAAAATAATAGTTGATGACTCGTGGCTATGGCATAGGAGACTATGCCATGCTAGTATGAAAACTCTTAGAAATATCACTCAGAAAAACCTAGTTAGAGGTATACCTAAGTTAGAATTTACCAAGGATCACTTATGTGATGCTTGCCAACTAGGAAAATAAGTCAAATCATCCTTTCACTCAATTAGAGACGTGATCACCTCTAGGCCACTAGAAATTCTACACATGGACTTATTTGGACTCTTTAGTACAGCCAGTCTAGGTGGAAAGAATTATGGATTTGTGATTGTAGATGACTTCACTAGATTTACTTGGGTAAGATTCTTAGCACACAAGAATGAGTCTTTTGAGGAATTTAAAGTATTCTCCACATGGATTCAACAAAAATTAGGTTGTGAAATCTCAACAATCCATAGCGATCATGGTGGAGAGTTCCAAAATGATAGGTTTGAGTCATTCTGTCAAGAGATAGGAATAGAACACAATTTCTCAGCCCCTAGAACACCCCAACAGAATGGCATAGCAGAAAGAAAGAATAGAACTTTGGTAGAAGCTGCTAGGGCAATGTTAGCGGAGTATACCCTTCCTAGATACTTTTGGGCAGAAGCAGTCAACACAGCCTGTTATGTTTTGAACAGAGTAAACATTAGATCGAAGCTGAATAAAACTCCATATGAACTCCTTAAGGGTAGGACACCAAACCTTTCACATTTACATGTCTTTGGGTGTAAGTGCTTCATCTTAAATAATGGTAAACATCCCTTAGGAAAATTTGATCCCAAGTCTGATGAGGGTGTCTTCTTAGGTTATTCTTCTGTAGGTAAGGCCTATAGAATTTTTAATAAGAGAACCCTTGTAGTAGAAGAATCCACCCATGTGGTATTTGATGAATCAGATATGCCCTCAGAATCTAAAATTGAAGATGATAAAATAGAGGCAATTCAAGGAGTAGAGACTATGACCTTAGGAGAAAGGGCCGAACCTCAGGAAGATTTGCCTAGAGAATGGAGATATTCTTCTAGTCATCCTAAAAAGTTAATTTTAGGAGACCCTTCAGAAGGTGTAAAAACTAGGCATGGACTTAGGAAGGAGGTTAGTCACTCAGCTTTCATCTCTATGATAGAACCTACAAGTCTAGATCAAGCCTTAGGAGATGAATTTTGGATTCTAGCAATGCAAGAAGAGCTGAACCAATTCACCAGGAATGATGTTTGGGAGTTAGTTAAGAGACCTAAAGAGCAAAGTGTTGTTAGAACAAAATGGGTCTTCAAAAATAAGGTGAATGATTCAGGAACAATAATAAGGAATAAAGCAAGACTAGTAGCTATGGGGTACAACCAGATTGAGGGGACAGACTTTGAAGAAACCTTTGCCCCGGTTGCTAGACTAGAATCCATAAGAGTGCTCTTAGCTTTTGCTTGCTTCAAGAACTTTAAGTTATATCAAATGGATGTAAAGAGTGCTTTTCTGAACGGGGTAATTAAAGAAGATGTCTACGTTGAGCAATCCCCCGGATTTGAAAGTTCACAATTTTCAAACCATTTATTTAAATTAAAAAAGGCACTATATGGATTAAAGCAAGCACCTAGAGCATGGTATGAAAGACTTAGCTCATTTCTTTTGGATAGAGGATTTAAAAAGGGTAGTGTAGATACTACACTCTTTTTACAAAAGGTCAAAGAAGAAATATTCATTGTTCAAATATATGTAGAAGACATCTTGTTTGGATCCTCGGATAAAAACTTATGCGATGAATTTTAAAAAATAATGAGTAATGAGTTTGAAATGAGCATGATGGGAGAACTTAATTACTTTCTTGGCTTTAGTGTAAAACAAATGGATAATGGAACCTTTCTTAGACAATCAAAGTATATTAAGGATATTTTAAAGAAATATGAAATGGATAGTGCAAAACCCATGAACACCCCAATGAGTTCGACAATCCAATTAGATAAGGATCCTAGTGGAAAATCAGTAGATCAGAAAAAATATAGAGGAATGATTGGATCCCTTCTTTACCTGACTGCCAGTAGACCGGACATAATGTTTAGTGTGTGCCTTTGTGCCCGTTTCCAAGCCGATCCTAAAGAATCTCACTTAACTGCTGTCAAAAGAATTCTTAGATATCTACTAGGCACCCCAAACTTAGGAATTTGGTATCCCAGACAAAGCACTTCCTTTGAAATCCTAGGGTACTCAGATTCTGACTTTGCAGGATGTAGGATAGATAGAAAGAGCACCTCTGGTACCTGCCAATTCATCGAAAAATCATTAGTTTCCTAGTCCAGTAGGAAGCAAAACTCAGTAGCACTTTCCACAGCCGAGGCAGAATATATTGCAGTAGGAAGTTATGTTGCATAAGTACTATAGTTAAAACAACAAATTCTTGATCTTGGACTACCTGTTGGAACCATCTCGATCATGTGTGACAACACAAGTGCAATTTGTATGTCTAAAAATCCAATTCAACACTCTCGAACAAAACACATAGACATTAGACATCATTTCATTAGAGATCACGTCGCTAAGGGAGATATAGAATTACATCACATCGCTACAGGAGATCAATTGGTAGACATATTCACCAAACCGTTAGCTTTCGACACCTTTAGCACTTTGATGACTAGATTAGGTGTCATAGATATAAATGCATAAAAAAATAAATAATAATAATAATAATAATAATAATAATAAAAAAAAAAATTTTAGGGCTGCTCCTGATCACCACACACTCACACACCAAAACTCTGCATTGACTATTCATCGTACTGTACGACCTACATCGTACTGTACGATACATCTCAATGTACACCAACGAGCAGATTTCGACTCTGTTGATCGTACTGTACTACCCACATCATATTGTACGATACGCTTCCAGCATAATTGCCTACCGTATTGTACGATATCTCTTCTTTCGTACAATATGATCCACGTCAGCAATGGATTGGGACGAATTAAATCCGGTTGGTACGACATTATTGAATATCGTACTGTACGATACCTCCGTTTCGTACGGTATGATCCACATCAGCACAAAAGGACAAATTTGAGTTAAAGCTGTTTGGTACGATATTTATTAGATATCGTACTATACAATACACATGTTCGTACAGTACAAAACGTTTGGTCAAAAGTCGTACTGAGGGCCTCGGGACAATCGAAATTCGCCTAATCGTACTATACGATACCTATCGTACTGTACGATTTGACTGCCTTTTCCCGAAACGACGGTCAGAATATTAATTGGCTATCGTACTGTACGATCCTAGATCGTACTGTACGATTTCTGAAATTCCCTATAAGTACCCCTGCCTAGGCCGTTCAATTCACTCAATCCTCTCCTCACTCAGCCTTCACTTAGTTTTCGTGCCCTCTTGCAATGTCTAAATGAGGTCGGATGACTGCTGGAAGCTCGTCCTCGTCGAGTCGCCAACCTGATCGCTTTCTGAATAGTGAAAATGAGGAAGCCTACCACCGATACAAAGCCTGCAAAATTTCCCCTTCAAAAATGCTTAATCAGGCCACTCTCAATTTCGAGGTAATGGGCCTCTTTGCTTCCACCACCTTTCAATTCCTACTCACCCTGGCATTTCCATATAACTCTGAACTTCTTTTTAAATTTCTCGCCAACTTCACCTACACCGTCGACAACACCACTTTCCACTCTTTTGTTTGTGGCCGCACCGTTGAGATCACTAGAGCCGATATCGCCCAATATATTTGGCTGTCTACTGAAGGACCTATGGTTCGCTCATTTCTTACCGATGAATTTGACTGGAGCGATGTAAATAGAGTCCTTAGGAATACTGCCTTTCATCAACACCAACCGCTTGTTTAATCCTTAACTCGAAATGCCCGTATAATTCAACATGTTCTTCGAACCTCAATCATACCCAAAGGTGGCGACCGTATCAATCTGACCCCGACCTTATCCGTCGCTACCTATCTTATTATGTCCAACATTAAGTTTGATGAGGTCGATTTAATTAGCAACTATATTCGCCACATGACTTTTGTTCGTCTACCTACCACTCGAAGGAAATAGAATCTGGCTCTTGGTCACCTAATAGGATATATCCTCCACAATAAATATCAATTGTCCTACCCTGGTGAACCCGACATTCTTCCTATTTTTTATACGGATGCTTCCTTCCGTATTCTCTTTCATTGGGGACACGAGCCTGAAGAACCAATCTTTGATGAAGAAGATGCCCCAGCCGCAGCTCTAGCTCGACCACGACGCCATGCCGCACCTCGAGCACCTGCACCAGCACCAGCATACCCTAATGATGATTTAGTCGCACGCTTCGACCAGCTGCAGACTTGTCTCGACATGCACATTCAAGAACAACATCAGCAACACGAGACTGATATGCAATGGTTTGGAGAACGTTTCACTGCAATTGATCACCGCTTTGATGCTCTATTTCAATATTTTCAACCAAATCCACCTCCACCACCAACTGATCAGGACCCGTCTTCTTAGATTGTTTGTGTTTGCATTGTAGTTTTTCTTCTTTTGCGTTTTGCTTTTAGTTGCTCCTCCTTTTTGTGCTGTCAAAAGGGGGAGAAGTTTGTTGTACCTGTTGTTATGCCTATTATCTAAATGCATTCCTTTTGTTATGTATTTGCTTTTGGTATCCTATTTTTTTTCTTCTTGTGTTTAATTAAAATAAATAAATAAAATATAAATAAAAAAAACAAAAACAAAAGAAATGTTTTTCGTTCTTACTTGCAATAAATTATTTGACATCATCAAAAAGGGGGAGATTGTTGCAACCCATGACCCCGAGTTTGAGATTTTGATGATGCCAAATAATAAGTGTTTTGGAACAACTATTCATTGAATATTATTTTATTTGCTATTGTCCTTGAGTACTAACATTTCAGGAAGATCACAAGTGACTCAGGACGAAAGGAAGACTCAAGACCAGGTAGATTAGGAGTATGAGTCAAACATTGTATTTCTCTATTTATTTTGTTTTTACTTTATTGAGTCTAGCCACAAAATGCATAAGAGTAAGAGCAACCATGCACACACACAGGGGGAGAGTTGTTTTTTAACTGCAAAATGTAATAAAAATTCTTTTCTGGAGATCGTACTGTACGATTGTAATTCGTACCGTACGATCTAAGCTATGTGGACGATTCTATGAATAGATCATACTGTACGAATGTATTCGTACTGTATGATATGTTCAGATCAAAAACCCTAGCCATAGTTTAGTTTAAGTAAGTGATTTTGCGCTGTTCGTACTGTACGAACCTTTTTGTACTGTACGATCTATTTTAAATACTTACTTAAATTAACCCATGATTAGTGCATGAAATCTAGGACTAATTAAATTTTGAACATCATACTGTACGAACCAGATCGTACCATACGATGAATAGAGACGAAGTATGATCGTCCCGGATATCATCCTGGACGATCTCTTTATTTTTGTCACATCATACTGTACGATAGTAATCGTACCATACGATGAACAGGGACGACATCTGATCGTCCAGACCATCATCCTATACGAATAGTATTTTGTTGGATCGTACCGTACGATATTATATCATACAGTACGAATTGTTTTTGAATTGTTCGTACATCTTCGTACCAGGACGACGTCTGTTTATGAAGATTGTACTGTACGATGTGTAATCATACTGTACGAACAGTAACGGCTACTTTTGAAATCAGAGGGTTTTTGGAGCCTTTTTTAGATATCAATCAAGTCCTTTTTCAGTAAGATTTACATAGGGGGTGAACGTGGTTAGAGAGGGATTCCAAGGGAGAAAACACTAGAGAAGTTCTTGAGAGTTGAGAGAGGAAGGAGGAGGTGAGCGTTGTGAGGGAGAAGAAGTGTGAGGGAGATCACACGGTTGCTCCGAGCTTGCTGCATCTTGCTCCTCCTGTGGCCCTAGAAGGATTTGAGGGAGGATCTCCAAGGGAAAGGCTCGTCTACATCCGTTACCTCGAGGTTCTCTGCCTTCTCCAGGAGGGAGAAAAATGAGAAGGTTTCTCTGCCGTCGCCAGGAGAGCGAAAACAGAGTTTGGCACTCCGCCACGTCGGGTTGGTGAAAGGGAGGTTTGTAAAGGCTTCTCCACCTTGCCGAGGGGGGCAAAAGGAGAACTATTTTGATAGTGAAAATCCCGGAGTGGAGGACTCCGGGGAGTGGACGTAGGTCATATTTTGACCGAACCACTATAAAATTCTTGGTGTGTTTTTTCCTTATCGTTGTTTACTTTTTACTTGCATTTAATTTTCATAACTATTGCATGGTGAAATTTTGTGGAAGAAAACTTGCTTAAAATTTTGTTATAAAATTTCAAAAAAAAAAAAAATAGAACTCTTGTTTAGGGTTACTTTTATTAAGAAAAAGATTTTTACAATTCACCCCCCCTCTTGTTGTTTAGTAATTTCATGGCGATCCCTTATCATCCCATACATAATCTCTGTCATCCATGACGATCGTAACCAATCATCCTGTACGATCAGATCGAATTAAATTTTATCATAATTGTTCTCCTAATCACATGATTAATTTAGGCATGATTATTATTTATTGTCTAGGATGATGAGGATCATCCTGTATGATATGTACAAAATTTAAAATTTAAAATATTGACAAAATTATGATTGGCGACCATTTTTCATAATATGAATTGATCATCTTATACGATAAGGATAGTAGAGTGTAATTAGTTTAATCTCCCTTAATTAATAAGGATGCCCTAATTTAGGTTTTTTTGTTTTTAATTGATCGTGCAGTAAGATAGAAATCAACCTATACAATTAGGTCAAAAAAAAAAAAAAATTCTCTAACTCACTAACCTACTCCTTGAGTGTATATGTGTGTGTGTAAGATTACTTAGCTTATAGTCAACCAGATATATCAGTTGACTCAAGAAAGGTAAAAATTACATTAAAATTAAAATTACAATTAGAATCAACCCTAGTCTAACCAATCTTGAGCTATTTGCATTGCAAGTGAACTTGTGGACCTGACAGGTCAGTAAGCAAGGTTAACAAAATAGATATGCAATAATAGCGATAGAAAAGAAATAATAATATTTATTATCATCAAAATCACAGTACTCGGGCCCAGATTTGTAACATAAGATATCTAAGAGAAGGTACCTACACAAGAAATCTTGGGTGTACCCCTAAAGTTATTAATAAACGACTCTTATGCTTTTCAATCAATGCCTTTGTATTCCCCAAAGTAAAAAAGAAAATACATATATCCTTCATTTTATTTAATTAATTTACTTAAAATTTATCCTATTTATTTTATTTGAATTGATTTATAAATAATAAACTAAATTGAATTTGATTTTTATTTAGATTTATTTAATTTAAATCAATATATTAATAATTCTCTAATTTGTCTTTTATTCATTTAATTTTGAGTTTATAGAATTTCATTTGAATTTTTATTTATTATTAATTAAATTCTTTTATTTTTTTAAGTTGGAATTGATTTAGAAAAAGGAATGAGCATCTCATCACTTATAAAATTGGATATAGTACAACCCAAATTGACTATTTTCTTATAAGAAAATTGGATCATTTAGATTTCAAAGATTGTAAAGTTATTTCGAGTGAAAATTGATGTACCCAATATCGATTATTAGTTTTGGACTTTAAGATAAAGGGCAGATAATAAAAAATAAAGTAAAATGATATTCTAAGATTAGATGGGGGCATTTAAAGAATATTAACCAAAAATATTTTTGAGAGTAAGATTTTAGATCTTAAGATCTTATCTATACATGAGGATGCTAATATTATGTGGGAAAAAGTGGCTAGTGATATTAAGAGTATTGCAAAAGATGTGCTTGGAGTATGAAAGGGAAAAGATCCTAATAGTAAAAATAGTTAGTGGTGGAATCCAAATGTGCAAGAAAAGATTAAGAATAAGAAGATTTGTTATAAAAATTGGTTTAATTTTAAAATATTTGATAATTGGGAAAGATATAAAGAGGCTTGTAACGAATCTAGGAAAGCAATATGCGATGCAAAAACCTTAGCTTTTAGTGATTTCTATAATATATTAGATACTAAGGAAGGAGAAAGATATATGTATAAGTTAGCTAAACAAAGAGATAGGACTAGTAAGGATTTAGTTCAAGTGAAGTGTATTAAGGATGAAGATCAAAAAATACTTTTCTTAGAAGATAATATTCAACAAAGGTGGATGAGATATTTTGCTAAACTTTTTAATGAAAATTGTGAAAATAAGATTGACTATAGTGACCTTAGCACCCTAAATGAAAATAAAGATTTCTATTTTTATTGGTATATTAATAAAACTAAAGTTAGAGAGGCTTTAAAGAAAATGAAGGGTGGAAAAGCTATTAGACCTGATGATATTCCAATAGAGGTGTGGAAATGCTTAGGAGATGAAGGAATTTCTTGGCTTACTAAACTTTTTAATACTATTTTGAAGACTAAAAAGATGTCAGATGAGTGGAGAATGAGTGTGTTAATTCCTATTTTTAAGAATAAAGATGATGCACAAGGTTGTGCAAATTATAGAGGAATTAAGTTAATGTGTCTTACTTTAAAACTATAGGAGCGAGTTATGGAGCATAGGTTGCGACGTGATACTAATGTTTCACAAAATCAATTTAGATTCATGCCGGGTAGGTCAACTATGGAAGCTATACATTTATTAAAAGGTTTAATGGAGAAATATAGAGAAAATAAGGAGGATCTACATATGATATTTATAGATTTAGAAAAAGCATATGATAAAGTTCCAAGAGAAGAGCTATGGAGAGTTCTTGAAAAGAAAGGAGTTAATAATGCTTATATTCAAATCATTAAAGATATGTATGCATGAGCTATTACTTGTATTCAAACACAAGGTGGTTTGACCAAGTATTTCCCTACTTCGGTTGGGTTACATCAAGGATCAGCCTTAAGCCCATATCTTTTTGCTTTAGTCATGGATGTTCTCACCAGACATTTGCAAGAGGATGTACCTTGGTGTACGCTTTTTGCTGATGATATTCTTCTTGTTGATAACAATAGAGAGGGAGTTGAAAGTAAACTTGAATTATGGAGGTCAACATTAGAGACTAAAGGTTTTCGCTTGAGTAGATCTAAAACGAAATATATGGAGTGTAATTTTAGTAGTAATAGACTTAGTGAGGGGATTGTGACTTTGGGCAATCAAGTCAATAATAAAAGTTCACATTTTAGATATCTTGGATCTATTGTTCAAAGTGATGGTGAAATAGATGTGGATATTATCAGCAGAATTCAAGTTCGATGGTTGAAGTAGAGGAATGCATCGGGCTTGTTGTGTGATTGAAAAGTACCCCTCAAACTTAAGGGAAAATTCTATAAGATGGTAGTGAGGCCTGCAATGCTTTATGGTGCTGAATGTTGGCCATTAAAAGAGAAGCATAATACTAAGTTAAGTGTGGCAGAGATGAGGATGCTCAAGTGGATGAGTGGCTTTACCCTTAGAGATAGGATACGAAATGAGCATATACGTGAAAAGGTTGCAGTAGCTCCAGTCAAAGATAAGATTAGAGAGTGTCGCCTTAAATGGTTTGGTCACATAAAACAGCAGCCTTCCAATGACACGTTTAGGAGAGTAGAGGTATTAGATTTGACTTATGTTAAGAAAGGTAGAGGCAGACCTAAAAATACTTGGTTAGAAAATATTAGGAATAACCTTTCTTTATTAGATTTAAATGAGAATTTAACCTTTAATATGACACAATGGAGAAAAAGGATTCATGTAGCCGACCCCACGTAGTGGGATAAAGGCTTGATATTGTTGTTGTTATTGTTGTTGTATTTTTTTAAGTTGGATTAATTAATTTCATTTAATTTTTTATTTATTTTTATTAAATCTTTTGAATTTTTATTTCATTTATTTGAATTTTTTTTAGTTTTTAATTAATTCCATTTATTTATACAAATGAGATTTATTTATTTTTTTTTTAATTATTTAATTTGAATTTAAATTATTTATTTATTATTTAGAGTTCAATGCAATTTAGATTAATGAAATTTAGATTATATTTTTGAATTTTTATCTATTAAATTATTATTTATTAAAATGAGCTTAATTAATTGATTTATTTAATTAGGCTAATTAGTATATTTTTTATTTTTGAACCAAATCAACTCCTATGAACTTGAAGCGAGAGGTCATGAATTACCTAAAATGGTTTTTATAAGAGTTTGAAGTCATTTAGAATTTTATTAATATTTTATTTAGTTTATTTATTTATTTATTAAATTTTCTTTATTTTTTAATTAATTTATATTTTTAAGTTCTCATATAGGGATCTTATTTTCCTTTAAATATTTTTTTATGAAAGTTGAATGCAATTTAGTTTGTATTTTATTGATTTTATTTAATTTTTTTATGATTTAATAAATTCCCTCGATCATTTATGATGAATTTAGGATTTAATAGATGATAGACTAAATGAACTTCAATTAGCTTGAAATTTAAACCCTAAGTGATGACCAAGATTTAAAACCTATAAATTTGAGACCATCATAGTCTCCCTAGGGTTTATACTGAATTTCTAAAGTAAATACATTTAGACATTAAAAATTTTACAAAAGGTGCTCTAGACCCTAAACCCTAATATTGACCTAAAAAGACTTAGTTAGAAAATTTAGAAATGACCTTTCATTATTAGATTTAAATGAGAATTTGACTTTTAATAGGACACAATAGAGAAAAATGATTCATCTAGATGACTCCACGTAATGGGCAAATGCTTGATGTTGTTGTTGTTGTTGTTCTTGTTGTTCTTGTTGTTGTTGTTGTTTTATGACAAATCTTGACTTAAAACTATAGAATTCTAATTAAGACCTTAATTGGATTCAAATCGACTGGAATAATTCTTTACATGGGTATAACACATAAAAAAGTCATCTCTAAAAAGTTGAGCCCAATTAGAGTTAATGATGCAAAGTAATTTGATAAATATAGTGGGGAGAATTTATTAAATTAATTTAATTATTCTATGAATTAGACCTCAATTCATTAAGGCTTTTATAGATCACCTTAAGATGAATCCATAAATCCCTTATTCACTAAATTTCGTTAATTGGGTGAAGATATATGAATTTTTGAAGTTTTAGGCAATTTTTATTATTTAAATACTATGGATCTAGGATTTATCCGATTAGTTAACTGACAATACTTACTCTTTTCCACTCAGTGCCATTTGATTGGCCACTTAGAAGATAGCAGACACTCATAAATGGTGTAGATTAATTAATAACCTCTGAGTGTTTTCTAAAAGATATATATATATAAAAAGAGAAGCTTAAATCACTTACCTACCTCTGCTAATCCCGCGAATCTGGTTGAGACCTTATTTACCTTAAAATGTCGAACCAAAAAAATTGCATATCTACTCTACTTCATGATATCTTTTTAGATATCATGCAATCTCACCTCGATCACTCATCCACTCATGTCAATAAAACTTGCATCCACTCATGCAATCTCTCCTCGATCACTATCGAACCCAAAAAACTTCATCTCAATCTTCCGCATACCACCTATCTGAACTACCCTAGCTCCATCCGACCCTAACCATCATCTTCATCATTTTGCCTTCCTTGCCTAAACTCGAATCCTCTTCAAATCCAAAGCCACCCCTCTACCTTAGCTCTCGTACTCGGACCCTAGGTATTTGAACCATTTAATTTTTTTAGTTATTATTTGTCATATATTAATGTTATTAAAATTAGTATTTTTAGTTTTATATATATATATATATATATATCTGTGTGTGTGTGTCTGTGTGTGTGTGTGTGTGTAAAAACAAAAAGAGAAAGTTGCCAAAAAAGTGGGAGAGAAAAAAATGTCAAAACAAAAAGAGAGAGAGAGAGGAGGGAGAAAACAAAAAAGGGAGAAAAAAATGAGATTTTGAAAAAAAAGAGAGAGAGAGAAGGAGATTTTATAAAAATACATCATTTTATGCATTTTGTGAGTTGTGTAATCTCTCCAAACTTAAGAAAACTCATTTCGGTGCTTGCAGCATGGCGAATGACCACACATGCATGCTTTTCTTAGCATGGTGGGAGAGAATTCGTTACGATACTAATGATGAGGTGGGTAATCCTCTCCTAAAGTCCTATTTTTTATATTTGTGATGCACCGAGGGACCCACTATGCATGCTTTTCTCTAGCATCATGGGAGGGAAAGCGTGGTGGGAGGTAACTCGGTACTATGCTTACAATGAGTGATGAAAAACCCTATGCAGGCTTTCTCTAGTGTGGTGGGGATGAATATAAGATTGTGTATTTCTGAATAGGTGCCAGAAGATTCATGCAGGCCTTTCTCTCGCATTGTGGGATTGAAGACTTTTGGCCTCGGTGTCATCTAACACCACCCATGCACACTTTTCTCTAACATGATGGGAGGCCCAAACTCTGGAAATTTTCCTTAAACTTGGGAGATGCCGGGAGGCTGTCGATATTTTGTCTAAAAAAGCCAATGACTTTAACTTAAAAGGATAGTAGGAGACTAAATAAATTTGAAAATACACTTGAACTTGAACAAATGACCATGAATTGGACTCAAACAAATATTAAATAATGATATTAAAATCAAATGAATTTGGATATAAGAGAAAAACACTAATTTGAGCTTCATCTAAGAATGAAAATTGTAATCAAATGGCAAATGGTCAAAATGATGAATTCATAAGGGATTTGTGATATCCAAGCATTGAATGATAATTACAATCATAATTATTCAAACAATGATCAAATGAAAATGCTTATGAGCAACAATACAAGGATCTTCAAATGAATATTAAAATGACCACTTTGGTCATTTAAATGTATTCAAACAAATATCATGCAAGCAAACATGAATTTATGTATAAATTGATCATAAACCTTAGCATGGAATTTTTTGCATGACTATACTTGACTTATAGGAGTCGTGTGTTGGAATAAAGACATTGATGATAATATCATGTTCATTATACTTATTATAAATCACCTTTGAAGGTAAAGAACTTGCAAGTGGGGTTTGTTTACAAATAATAAGAACATTGTGAAATTATGATATGGGGGCCATAAGAGACTAAGAGATCATTCACAACATCAGACATGATGTATGCAACAATCAATAGAAATTGCGAGACATGTGACGACCCAACCTACGAATCACTATGCAATAGTCCTTAACGTGTGTTATGGCTAATGCAAGATAGAGAACTATTTGTAGATGGTGACTAAATATACACAAATACATGCATGAAGAAATTAGTAGGGAAATTCAATTCGACTAGTAGTCAATAATAAATTATAGATAAGCACATCAACTCGCAGATGAGTGATGAAAGGAGGTTTGTCACAGATACAATAGGTTTAAAATGCACCTAAATACACATATAAAGTGTTATTTGTAAGCAATAATGGAATACTCTTTGCATAAAGGATATTACACTCACAGGTGGCAAGCATCAACTGACAATCAGAGTACCAATTCTCTCATGAATAACAATAGTGGACAAACTAAAAATCTAAAAACCTCTCTATGACCAAGGCTAGCAATCTTACAAGTATACAAAGCGGTCCTTATGAATGATGAAAGATGGTCGAGTAAAATGCGGTGGTCCATCAATTAAATATATCAATCTTCTACAAATAGAAGTGTTCAATGATACTACAAGGGACCCGTCCCACATTCAACTTGTTAGTTGTAACCAAAAAGATCTGATGGATAGTAAAAATGACAATATGACACATCTGGATGCATTCGGTTATCAGTTCAAAGAGGTTGCCCTTGATTTCAACATATAGGGAATTAGTAAGAACACAATCATTCAAGGTTGAAATGATTGATTCTTTATTTAAGCCAACAATAGAAAATAATGATAATGGCATAACCTAAGAGTTTACTATCGATCTCTATACAAGTTTTGCGAAGAGAAAGCTGGAGCAAATCATTAATTTCAAAGATGGATTGAGTCTCAGCCCAACTAAGTTTTGAACATTAAGTTGTATAAAATTATTGAGGTTTGTAAATTCATTGATGAATAGTATTCATGAATCTAACATACCACCTACATAATTATCAAAGCTCAATGACTAATATAAGTTTCTACGGGCTGCTGTAGGAGACCTATCATATATCTAAAATGTCCCCGTATATATACCATAATTTGTATAAACATAAGTACATTAAAGGGGCATATATAATCACATACTTGTTTGGGCACCGATAAGCATGTTTTGGATACACACATGACGTTTAGAGATGCTACGCGGGTCAATAAATGAATGTAGTTTAAACCAGATCCTTCCATAAGGATAGATAGGAGTCGACACATTTTGAATTATCAAATAGATATACGATCAGAGTGTCAACTGAAATATATATTTTATATGTTCATATAAAGCCTTCATGGTCGATGATAAAAGAAATTCATCAACAAAAGTATAAAGCCTATGAAACCTAATCGTCACAACTCGACAGAGTTCAATCCACAAATGGAAATGACTCCAAACACCTCGATGATGGCCTTATTGATTTCTGATCTCAACCATAGGGGTTAATTATTTCAAAATGCCCTCACAAATATCTAAAAATTCAAAATTTTCAAAAATCATCCAAGCCTAGAATACTTAAAATTAAAATACCTCTTCTAGTCACTTAAAGTAAAATCCATCCACCCTTTATAATAGTTTATTGAGGTGGAAAAATTAAAAAGCACTTTAGCTCACAAAGAGCTAATGCCCGGTCGAGAATATCACTAGTATTCATTCTCAAAATAGTCTCCTAGGATATGATATATGTCCTCTAACTGATAGTTTTGCTTCAAAATGGCACTACAAGTAAATAGTTATAACCTAGGGCCCTCTGAACTAACTGATTTTGCTACCAAATGGCACCACGTGGCTAGAGCCAATATATTCCTTAGTGGCATTAAATCTTTAAGATATGAATCAATAGGATGTAATTAATAGGTCACAAAGCCTCTATTAGCTAAGGTAGATTTAAATTTGTTTCCTAAGATAAATATTCACCCTATGTCTATAAGGTACCTTAGATGAAGCAACCCATGATTGCTGATAAGGATCCTTTTATCAGGTTGGGTCGACTACCTCCTCTAATTAAGTAGACTAGGGACCATGACGGCCCAGGATGACTGAACCATAGGATCTTGATTGGGACCATCATCCATTCCCACACCATGCTCTTTAAGTGCAAAATAGTGAAATTTCCAATTTTAAATATGAAACCTTCAAACCCTCAAAAAAATGCTACTACTATATGCCAGATAACATATATTTCTATGTTTCTAGTTGATAGCTAGCCTTAATCAAAATTTTTCTCTCTTGATTGGGAGGGGTAATTAACTATAGGGGCTTGTGCCTATAGGAAACTAGAACTCAAATCATAAAATCCTCACAAAATGTGGGAGAAATCTCTGGGTAGTGTCTTATCTACAAACCCATCTTCCTTCCAAAATTTATCCTGGAACTTAATCCCTTAAAACTCTCCCTAAGAAAGTGATAGGGGAGGTTAGGACCAAATTTTTGAAGCCCAATGATTTATGGTGACCGTTAGGGTTTGATTTTTTTTCCATCTTTGACTAGTCATCATAATGCTACACTAGCAGCCAATCACTAGGAGCTAAAATTTTTTATTTTCTAAAGTGATCATTTAATGAATAAAAATTATGAATATTCTAAAACGTTCACTCAATAAATTAATTAAAATTTCATTCAATATAGTTAAAAAAAATTTTTAATTGCTTCCTAATGATTATCTATTTTTATTTTATATTCTATACAAGTCTATGTATTTTGAAAGTGTGGGGTGATGTATCAGATGCTTATTACTAACCCTTAACTTTCATTTATGTAGATGGATCTACGAAATACTCCATTGACAAACCAACTAGAATAAGGTGCCAGGATCCAACTAGCAAATACTATTAATGAGACTAGGAATGCTGGAACTACCATCCAATTCGATAGTCTCAACTTCCCAACTTTTGTTTCAAGGACTATTGTCGTTCATGTGAATGACATGAATACTGAGAAGCATGCAGGGAGACTCCATCCTACTAGAACTCCTACTTGTCATGTGCACCCGCTAGCATTATGACCTACCATCAAGGCCACTATATATCAGACGCATCTTCCAGCATCATGGACTACTATTACAATTGAAAATTTTCACAAGAGGATTTTTATGTTCGAAAGGCTGTCACAGCCTGAGGCCCCAGCCACCAAGAGGATTGTGACTAGTGAAAAAATCTCAGTGGTAACTGCTAGAGTAACTACTCTGTCAATCAGGTTACCTGCACCTACGAAGAGCAATATTGAAGCTTCCTCATATGGAGTAAAGTTAATAAGGAGACATATAAGGAAGATGAATGTTGATCTCTGAGCTCTGTAACAACTGGTGCCTATCTACCCATCGAACCAACCTGCTCTAAAACCTGAAGTCAATGTTCCCACACTAAAAGTCAACAATTTAAGATGGGTGAAAAAAATAGCTCTACTGGAGAGCTAAAGAAATCATTCTTGGAGCAACGATATGAAGCCCTAGCTCCTCATAAGAAGAAAGAGCCTGAATCTCTCTCATCTTGAATCTACAAGGTCCTTAAGACTATAAAGGAGAAGGGATTGACAAAGTAGAAGTCCCAACAGCCTTTGGTCATTGAGGACAGAAAAAACCCTCTGAGGGAAAGCCTATCATCTAATTTGATAGTCAAAAGGAGAATAAAATGATAACAAGTCACACATGATAAGCATTGGGGCATGACACATGAAAATTGAGTTCAAGAATTTGTCGCCGAAAAGTCCCGAAAAAAAGGAAAGGAAATCTAGAGGCCAAGGCCTCACAGAGAAGAATGAAAAAAGGAAGAAAAAGAGAAATGAATGTGGGCATGATATTCGATATGGCTTCCCTTATATCCTCCCATACCCATAAATAACATCAAAAATGGGTTCCAAAGAAGGCCCACGATGACTTCCGTCTTAATGATCGACACCCTTGGGAAACCTCTAAGGGTCCCATCATTCACTAACCACTCCAAAACAAGAGACGGCCAACTTTGGTTGTAGTCCACAGGTCAAAGAAATCTTCCTACCAAATCAAGAATCGGATATCCAATGGTATAGTCACTTCAAGATCTGATTACTAGAAGATATGGAAGAGAAAGAAAATATAGAAAAAGAATAAAATAAAGAAGAAGAAAATATAGAAGAAGAAGAAGAAGAAGAAGGAATGGAAGAAATAAATAACACCATAAACATGGAGGTTGTCTACATGGTAAGACATGTAAATATCGACAATGAAGCAGATTATGATGCCGGTGAGAATATAGCGATGGCAGCAATAATATAGATAAGTTTATTGATGTCACGATGAAGCTAGGTCCAAAGCTGGTAGAGGTGGCCATTCCCAAGGAGAAGAAGAAGTGGAGGAAGTAGAGGAGAATACTCTCAATACCAAAAATGTCACACACGCTGATATGCGGTGACAAATGAGATGGTAAATGAGAGCCAAGGTTAAAGAGACCACTTAGTTAAATGAGAAAATGTCTGAGATGATGACTCAAATGATAATGATGATGTAGATGATGAAGAGAATTGATGTCATTCTCCCATGCCCAATCCTCCTGCTAACCCTCCAAACTTTTAAATGTCATAGGTATCAAGAGTACTAGGAGCTCCTAAAGGCAATTGTGAGGCCAATAACATCATTTGCTAGCCCACCCTGCAAAATATTGCAAGTACTTCTGAACCTGTGACTACTGCACAGTTGGAAAGAATCATTACTGAAAAGATCAAGGCTATCATAATCATTGACCAAGCAGAGAAATTAGTGGTCAAGGGTTGCCTGTACCCTGCTAAATATGACTAAGTGCCATACCCATAAGGGTACTCTGTGCTAAAGTTTCATAGTTTTAATGGCAATAATAACCTTAGGCAGAACTTAACATAATTCAAAGCCACATGTGGGAACACTAAAGGCAATGATGCATTGCTCTTCTGATAGTTTGTCAGTAGTTTAACAACAGTTGCTTTCGAATAGTATGTCGAGTTACCAAATGGTTCTATAAAAACTTTTAAAGAATTAGAAGACATGTTCATGAAGAGTTTTTCCAATGCGACCAAGAAAATAATGATTGCTGGCCTTATTCTGGACAAGTAGAGGAGAGATGAGTTAGTGTCAAATTACATAACTTGCTAGAACAATCTAAGAATGAAATATGAGCAGTAGCTCAAAGAAGAGCATGTTTTGCAGGTATTAAGGGGCAATATTAATGACAAAATACAACCTTTCCTATATATGGATACAATCAACACATTTCAAGACCTGTTGGATAGAGTGGCCAAGCTCAAGAAGCTAAATTTGTCAAGATTATTGGGCTACTCTGATAAGCCCAAGAAAGTTGAGACCATGGATGCAAAGAATTGAGAAATATACTCTACATCCTTTCTTAAGCTTAATAAGGGTTAAGCAAGTGGTTTATAATATAGATAAAGGAAAGCAACTAATACAATACAAAAAAATAGCCAAAACATGTCTATAATCCTAACCGCAGTCAAAGTTGATACTAGGGGGAATAATAAACCATGAACTTCTCAGGGTGGTGAAGAACACCCGAGGCAAGCAATGGGAACTAGTAATAAAATGTTCCCATATCTCAAAGATAAGAAGAATAAATAATATTCATTTAAAAGGGAGAGCAATGCTAAGTTATTTTGACCGGCGCTAAAAGCAGGTCTGGAACTGCCTGAGTGCAAAAGGCTAAAAGAGTCAAAAGAAATTGGTGACCCAAATTATTGCACATATCATCGAGTGCTTGGCCATCCCATTAAAGATTACTATATCTTTAAGGATTGGCTTGAAGGAAGTAACAAAAGGGAGACTCACATTATTAGATAATGTGCTTATTAATCGTAAAAAGAATCAACTAGGGTAGTTATAACTTCCTCCATACCAAAGAAGAAAAGACAAGAAGCTAATTCAAGAAAAATAGTGGGAGACTACGGTATCCAAGAAAACTGTGAAAATACCGAGGTAGCTTTAAAGAGTCTCGGGTGTGAAATGGAAGTCTCCCACTGAGCTAGTGATACATCTCAAGGTAATAACTACGATGAGAGTTTCTACTTCTAAATAATTCCTCAACCAAGTTTGCACTTTGAAGTTTGGAAGGGTCAAATTTTCCAAGAAGAAGACCAAACTGAAGAAGCGCCTGAAGAAAATGACTACAACTAAAGGGCTATTAATCATTTAGACAAATATTACCAAACTGTGAGGTGACCTATTAAGCTCGCCGACTTTATATCAGAGCTTAAAATAGATGAAGCAAAAAAAAAATAATGAAGATACACTTTCTATATAAATATGTCGGGTCATCTCAGTGGTGCTAAATATATTAATAAAAGAAGAATGCATTGAGGTGGCAGCCACTGAATCTTGTATGATGGTATCACCAATAGATTATAGTGTTTAAGAGGATTTGTATTTTCAAAAAGATGATTAATTAGATCCTGATATCACTTTGTAGATGGAATAGGTGAACTTGGGCAGTAAATCTAAATCAACAAATGAATCTTTAGATGAGACAATGATCGACTCTAAAGAAAATACACCGTCAAATGAGTCTGATCAGGAGGAGATCGCCCAATTACAGTTGAGAAGTGGAAAGGAATTACCATCTCCATCGAAGAAATCAATCCCTAATAAAGACAAAGGGAAGGAGATAGTTATAAATAAAGACATTATCCTCAAGGACCCAAAAAGGAAAGATACTTCAACCATAAAGATAGATTATAATACCACATCCCATCTAAGAAAAATCTAAGCACATCTTAGCATATACGATGCACTGGTAAATTTTAATGGCCTTCATGAAACCTTAATTCAGACTCTCAAGGACCCTAAAAGATATGTGGTGTATTTTGTTGAGCATAACCTGAGTGTTGCCTTACAAGCTCAAAATGAGCCAATCATTACTTTTACCGATGATGATATGATGCTCATAGTGGTAGATCATAACCGGCCTCTGTATGTTACTATAGAGAGTTACATAATGATAATCAGTAGAATTATGATTGATCTTAGGTCCTCTATTAATCTTATAAGCTTGAAAGCACTGAGATCACTTTCTCTCTATGTTTACCACCTTGGGCTAGACAAATTGATGGTAAACAACTTCAATGAGAAGGGGCAAAAGATCATAGAATCATTCATGCTCTCTCTTGTATTCAAAGAACTCTATACGAGGCAAAATTCCATGATATTGATGCAAACAACTTATTTAAGGTGCTTTTGGGTCGTCCATGGTTATACGACTATGTCATTATCCTATCAACACTATATCAATATATAAAGTATATCAGAGATGGAGAGGAGTTTAGAATATCTAGGATATTCATCCCTTTACAATTCACAAGGTGAAAATATATGAAGATGTTATGAACTTCATCCCCAAAGAATTAAAGCTATCGAATTCTCTCGAGACTAAGGTAGTGAATCTAATACTGTAAAGCGGCCCAAATAAGAAGATGAGAAGAAGCAAGATGGAAGAAAGAAGATAACACTGACTCTTCCCAAATCAGTGATCACTCTTAGATCAAAAAATCATATACCCCACCTAGCAAGTGACACGGATGAAGATGTCAATCAATTGCTAGGAGGAGAGAGATGGCAAAATTTTTAGACGATGATTATGACTAAGAGTCTACCTACATGAATAATGTGCAATATATACTCTCAAAAAGAATAGAAAATCTATCAATTTTATATAATGAAAGTGTAGTCACGTGTGTTCCCCTACAACATTTCAAAGAAATCATTCCTCTAGATGTATATAAGATCGAGGAGCTCGTAACATTTTATGTCCCTCCTCTAAGTAATACGCATGGATCGAGATCCTACTTTATAAATATGGAGTGTATGAGGAAGAAGGGGATCAAGGCTGGCTCCATAAGCTCATCGAATGTTGGGAGTTAATGCCTATAACAAAGAAGGGATATTCTCGCAAGGAGAGGTCTCAGATTCTTCATACAAAAGCACCTCCAAAAAGTGGCGTGTCATGCCATCACATGTAAGGAAATTGAATCCAATGAAGGTGGTGCTGAAGAGATTTATTAAGCTGACAATTATGATTATCAGCTCGTAGAAGCCAAGCCTGCACTAGAATAATTAGAAGATAGAGGACATGCAGTCACAATGGATGAGCTAAACAAAGTCAACTTGAGAATTGAGGACCCTCGCCCAACTTACATTAGCTCCGCCTACTACAAGAAAACCAAGTGGAACGGTGGAGCAATATTGAAGCTTCCTCATATGGAGTAAAGTTAATAAGGAGACATATAAGGAAGATGAATGTTGATCTCTGAGCTCTGTAACAACTGGTGCCTATCTACCCATCGAACCTACCTGCTCTAAAACCTGAAGTCAATGTTCCCACACTAAAAGTCAACAATTTAAGATGGGTGAAAAAAATAGCTCTACTGGAGAGCTAAAGAAATCATTCTTGGAGCAACGATATGAAGCCCTAGCTCCTCATAAGAAGAAAGAGCCTGAATCTCTCTCATCTTGAATCTACAAGGTCCTTAAGACTATAAAGGAGAAGGGGTTGACAAAGTAGAAGTCCCAACAGCCTTTGGTCATTGAGGACAGAAAAAACCCTCTGAGGGAAAGCCTATCATCTAATTTGATAGTCAAAAGGAGAATAAAATGATAACAAGTCACACACGATAAGCATTGGGGCATGACACATGAAAATTGAGTTCAAGAATTTGTCGCCGAAAAGTCCCGAAAAAAAGGAAAGGAAATCTAGAGGCCAAGGCCTCACAGAGAAGAATGAAAAAAGGAAGAAAAAGAGAAATGAATGTGGGCATGATATTCGATATGGCTTCCCTTATATCCTCCCATACCCATAAATAACATCAAAAATGGGTTCCAAAGAAGGCCCACGATGACTTCCGTCTTAATGATCGACACCCTTGGGAAACCTCTAAGGGTCCCATCATTCACTAACCACTCCAAAACAAGAGACGGCCAACTTTGGTTGTAGTCCACAGGTCAAAGAAATCTTCCTACCAAATCAAGAATCGGATATCCAATGGTATAGTCACTTCAAGATCTGATTACTAGAAGATATGGAAGAGAAAGAAAATATAGAAAAAGAATAAAATAAAGAAGAAGAAAATATAGAAGAAGAAGAAGAAGAAGAAGGAATGGAAGAAATAAATAACACCATAAACATGGAGGTTGTCTACATGGTAAGACATGTAAATATCGACAATGAAGCAGATTATGATGCCGGTGAGAATATAGCGATGGCAGCAATAATATAGATAAGTTTATTGATGTCACGATGAAGCTAGGTCCAAAGCTGGTAGAGGTGGCCATTCCCAAGGAGAAGAAGAAGTGGAGGAAGTAGAGGAGAATACTCTCAATACCAAAAATGTCACACACGCTGATATGCGGTGACAAATGAGATGGTAAATGAGAGCCAAGGTTAAAGAGACCACTTAGTTAAATGAGAAAATGTCTGAGATGATGACTCAAATGATAATGATGATGTAGATGATGAAGAGAATTGATGTCATTCTCCCATGCCCAATCCTCCTGCTAACCCTCCAAACTTTTAAATGTCATAGGTATCAAGAGTACTAGGAGCTCCTAAAGGCAATTGTGAGGCCAATAACATCATTTGCTAGCCCACCCTGCAAAATATTGCAAGTACTTCTGAACCTGTGACTACTGCACAGTTGGAAAGAATCATTACTGAAAAGATCAAGGCTATCATAATCATTGACCAAGCAGAGAAATTAGTGGTCAAGGGTTGCCTGTACCCTGCTAAATATGACTAAGTGCCATACCCATAAGGGTACTCTGTGCTAAAGTTTCATAGTTTTAATGGCAATAATAACCTTAGGCAGAACTTAACATAATTCAAAGCCACATGTGGGAACACTAAAGGCAATGATGCATTGCTCTTCTGATAGTTTGTCAGTAGTTTAACAACAGTTGCTTTCGAATAGTATGTCGAGTTACCAAATGGTTCTATAAAAACTTTTAAAGAATTAGAAGACATGTTCATGAAGAGTTTTTCCAATGCGACCAAGAAAATAATGATTGCTGGCCTTATTCTTGACAAGTAGAGGAGAGATGAGTTAGTGTCAAATTACATAACTTGCTAGAACAATCTAAGAATGAAATATGAGCAGTAGCTCAAAGAAGAGCATGTTGTGCAGGTATTAAGGGGCAATATTAATGACAAAATACAACCTTTCCTATATATGGATACAATCACCACATTTCAAGACCTGTTGGATAGAGTGGCCAAGCTCAAGAAGCTAAATTTGTCAAGATTATTGGGCTACTCTGATAAGCCCAAGAAAGTTGAGACCATGGATGCAAAGAATTGAGAAATATACTCTACATCCTTTCTTAAGCTTAATAAGGGTTAAGCAAGTGGTTTATAATATAGATAAAGGAAAGCAACTAATACAATACAAAAAAATAGCCAAAACATGTCTATAATCCTAACCGCAGTCAAAGTTGATACTAGGGGGAATAATAAACCATGAACTTCTCAGGGTGGTGAAGAACACCCGAGGCAAGCAATGGGAACTAGTAATAAAATGTTCCCATATCTCAAAGATAAGAAGAATAAATAATATTCATTTAAAAGGGAGAGCAATGCTAAGTTATTTTGACCGGCGCTAAAAGCAGGTCTGGAACTGCCTGAGTGCAAAAGGCTAAAAGAGTCAAAAGAAATTGGTGACCCAAATTATTGCACATATCATCGAGTGCTTGGCCATCCCATTAAAGATTACTATATCTTTAAGGATTGGCTTGAAGGAAGTAACAAAAGGGAGACTCACATTATTAGATAATGTGCTTATTAATCGTAGAAAAGAATCAACTAGGGTAGTTATAACTTCCTCTATACCAAAGAAGAAAAGACAAGAAGCTAATTCAAGAAAAATAGTGGGAGACTACGGTATCCAAGAAAACTGTGAAAATACCGAGGTAGCTTTAAAGAGTCTCGGGTGTGAAATGGAAGTCTCCCACTGAGCCAGTGATACATCTCAAGGTAATAACTACGATGAGAGTTTCTACTTCTAAATAATTCCTCAACCAAGTTTGCACTTTGAAGTTTGGAAGGGTCAAATTTTCCAAGAAGAAGGCCAAACTGAAGAAGCGCCTGAAGAAAATGACTACAACTAAAGGGCTATTAATCATTTAGACAAATATTACCAAACTGTGAGGTGACCTATTAAGCTCGCCGACTTTATATCAGAGCTTAAAATAGATGAAGCAAAAAAAAAAATAATGAAGATACACTTTCTATATAAATATGTCGGGTCATCTCAGTGGTGCTAAATATATTAATAAAAGAAGAATGCATTGAGGTGGCAGCCACTGAATCTTGTATGATGGTATCACCAATAGATTATAGTGTTTAAGAGGATTTGTATTTTAAAAAAGATGATTAATTAGATCCTGATATCACTTTGTAGATGGAATAGGTGAACTTGGGCAGTAAATCTAAATCAACAAATGAATCTTTAGATGAGACAATGATCGACTCTAAAGAAAATACACCGTCAAATGAGTCTGATCAGGAGGAGATCGCCCAATTACAGTTGAGAAGTGGAAAGGCATTACCATCTCCATCGAAGAAATCAATCCCTAATAAAGACAAAGGGAAGGAGATAGTTATAAATAAAGACATTATCCCCAAGGACCCAAAAAGGAAAGATACTTCAACCATAAAGATAGATTATAATACCACATCCCATCTAAGAAAAATCTAAGCACATCTTAGCATATACGATGCACTGGTAAATTTTAATGGCCTTCATGAAACCTTAATTCAGACTCTCAAGGACCCTAAAAGATATGTGGTGTATTTTGTTGAGCATAACCTGAGTGTTGCCTTACAAGCTCAAAATGAGCCAATCATTACTTTTACCGATGATGATATGATGCTCATAGTGGTAGATCATAACCGGCCTCCGTATGTTACTATAGAGAGTTACATAATGATAATCAGTAGAATTATGATTGATCTTAGGTCCTCTATTAATCTTATAAGCTTGAAAGCACTGAGATCACTTTCTCTCTATGTTTACCACCTTGGGCTAGACAAATTGATGGTAAACAACTTCAATGAGAAGGGGCAAAAGATCATAGAATCATTCATGCTCTCTCTTGTATTCAAAGAACTCTATACGAGGCAAAATTCCATGATATTGATGCAAACAACTTATTTAAGGTGCTTTTGGGTCGTCCATGGTTATACGACTATGTCATTATCCTATCAACACTATATCAATATATAAAGTATATCAGAGATGGAGAGGAGTTTAGAATATCTAGGATATTCATCCCTTTACAATTCACAAGGTGAAAATATATGAAGATGTTATGAACTTCATCCCCAAAGAATTAAAGCTATCGAATTCTCTCGAGACTAAGGTAGTGAATCTAAATACTGTAAAGCGGCCCAAATAAGAAGATGAGAAGAAGCAAGATGGAAGAAAGAAGATAACACTGACTCTTCCCAAATCAGTGATCACTCTTAGATCAAAAAATCATATACCCCACCTAGCAAGTGACACGGATGAAGATGACTCCATCCCTGCTAAATCTCATGAAATATGTCAATCAATTGCTAGGAGGAGAGAGATGGCAAAATTTTTAGACGATGATTATGACTAAGAGTTTACCTACATGAATAATGTGCAATATATACTCTCAAAAAGAATAGAAAATCTATCAATTTTATATAATGAAAGGGTAGTCACGTGTGTTCCCCTACAACATTTCAAAGAAATCATTCCTCTAGATGTATATAAGATCGAGGAGCTCGTAACATTTTATGTCCCTCCTCTAAGTAATACGCATGGATCGAGATACTACTTTATAATATGGAGTGTATGAGGAAGAAGGGGATCAAGGCTGGCTCCATAAGCTCATCGAATGTTGGGAGTTAATGCCTATAACAAAGAAGGGATATTCTCGCAAGGAGAGGTCTCAGATTCTTCATACAAAAGCATCTCCAAAAAGTGGCGTGTCATGCCATCACATGTAAGGAAATTGAATCCAATGAAGGTGGTGCTAAAGAGATTTATTAAGCTGACAATTATGATTATCAGCTCGTAGAAGCCAAGCCTGCACTAGAATAATTGGAAGATAGAGGACATGCAGTCACAATGGATGAGCTAAACAAAGTCAACTTGAGAATTGAGGACCCTCGCCCAACTTACATTAGCTCCCTACTACAAGAAAACCAAGTGGAAGAAATAAAAGAACTCACTATGAATTCAATGATTATTTTGCCTGGACATATGCTGAGTTGCCTAGCTTATCCCCTAATGTAGCAATTCACAGATTAGCAATCAAGCCCAATGCAGTGCCTATCAAATAAGCTCCAAGAAGAATTAGATTGGAGATAGAAGAGCATATGATTGTTGAAACCAAGAAGCTCATAAAAGTGGGCTTCCTCAGAGAGGAAAAAAATGCTAAATGGATCGCCAACATCATCCAGTAAAAAAGAAGAATTGATAGATTTGTGTCTGTATTGACTTTCAAGACTTCAATAAGGCAGGCCAAAAAGATGATTTTCTTCTCCCGATGTCAAAACTATTGGTGGATAACACGTCCAACTTTGATATATTCTCATTTATGGAAGGATCATCCTACTATAATCAGATCAAGATGGCACCTAAGGATGAAAAGCACACATCATTCAGGACACTCATCAGTATTTTCTACTATATGGTCATGCCCTTTGGCTTAAAGAATGTTTTTTCCACCTACCAACGAGCAATGGCATATATCTTTGATGAATTAATACAATAGAAATTCTAGTGCCATATCAATGAACTCATCGTTAATAGCATGGATTGGAAAGATCATTTAAGTGACCTAAAGATTGTGTTCGAGAGGATTAAAAAGTTTGATTTGAATATGAACCCTCTTAAATGTGCCTTTCGAGTCTCTTCTGATATATTCTTAGGATACATCAATTGACATCGAGGGATCAAAATTAACCCTATTAAGATCAAGGAAATTAAGGAAATGCCACCTCTTAGAAATCTTTGATAGCTTTTCTTATTACAAGGACAGCTGGCTTTTATTTAGTGATTCATATCAAATTTGTCTAAAAGGTGCCAGTCATTTTCTAAGTCAATAAAAAAGGATTTCCGCTTAAAATGGGATGCAGGGTGCTAGGAAGGCTTTGACACCATCAAAAGATATCGATTGAGTCAACCTAATCTTATAGTGCTAATTTTTTGGAATCCTCTCATACTATATACAGCAGCACTAGAAGAGTTTCTTGAAGCATTATTAATCCAACATAATGAAGAGGGAAAATAAAATGCACTCTACTACATCAGTTAGAGATTGATCAGAGCAGAAGTGTGGTATTCCTAATTGAGAAGCATTATCTTGTATTAATTTTCACAATTCAGAAACTCTACCACTACATATTATCTCACAAAATCACACTGATATCAAAGATCGTTCCACTGAAGTTCTTGATAATAAGATCAGTGTTAATAGGACATTTAGCCAGGTGATAGTAATACTACTATAGTTTGATATCACATACATACCACAAGAGGTGGTGAAAGGATAAGGTAGATTTTCTTGCTGCACATCATATCCCTGTTGCAAATCTATTTTTTCATGTCTTATGTTTTGATGATTGACAAACACTACTTTTCTTGGACAGCTTGTTGCTTCTAACTTTTCAGGAATCGACGATCGGACAATCAAAAAGGAGCCAAGTTCAGGAATGCGTAGGGTTAGGGTTGAGTCAGTCTGTACTTTTATTTTTACCTTTTGAGTCCACTTGTAATAGTCAAAAAGACTGATACTTTGTAACCCTTCACACACACACTTGAGAGAATTAGAAATTCTGTTTTTACTCATATCGGCCAGGACGATATCTTATATCGGCCTGGACGATCAGCTTAAAACAGAAAGTCTAATTAAGGGTTCTTGATTAAGGCAGCCAACGTTAACCGATCGGCCTGGACGATACGTGTATCGGCCAGGACGATACGCTCAAAACAGAAAGAAGTAGCCGCCATAGACAGGTATGGTATAGCATATCTTTAAATTATCGGCCAGGACGATCCTCGGATCGGCCTGGACGATATTAACAGATTATGCCATAATTGTTCAGGAAATCAAGGAAGTAATTAAGGATGATTGATACGATCATATCGTCCTGGACGATCTCAGGATCGGCCAGGACGATCTAGTCAAAAACCTTAAGTTACTTCAGGACGATCAATATCGGCCAGCCCATATTCAGAGCTATTGTCAGGACGATTTTTGTCTGATTTGAACTGATCGGCCAGGACGATCGTGATATCGGCCTGGACGATCAAGCTAATTTTCAATCGTCCAATCTGGCATCCAGGGCTATGCTCTGGCCGATCTTCATTAATTTGTACTGATCGGCCAGGCCGATGTCCATATCGGCCTGGACGATAAAGTCGGCAACTTGCAATTAATGAGCTCTTTTGAAGCTCTTCTATTTAAAGAGCTCTTGTTCAACGTTTTTCAATGACCTTTGGCTGCTGCCTTGACCTAAGAAGACCTTGAGGAGAGAAAGAGAGAGAGAAGAGAGAGAGAGGATCTTGTAAGGGGGAGCTTGTGAAGGGTTTCACAAGGGTTGCTTCAAGGATCTCTCTGCGTCGTCTTCGTCTAGAGTTTCTCGTCCGTGGAAGGGTCGGTAGAGGTAACGAGTTGTGCTTTTGGTTCTGGTTCTCTGCCAGCTTCAGGAGGAAGCAAAAAGAGAGAGGTTCTCTGCCTTGCCGGGGTGGCAAAAAGGAGGTTCTTGTAAGGGTTTCTCCACCTAGCCGTGGGGGCTAAAGGAGAGTCACTTTTTGTGTAGTGCAATACTTGGAGGGTGCCTCCAAGGAGTGGACGTAGGTCGAGTCGACCGAACCACTATAAATCTCTGTGTTTCTTTTCTTGCTTCCGCACGTTTAAAATTCCGCATTATTTCCGTTGTGTGATTTGGTTTATGCAACTTTATTTCTTTGTTTAAAAAAACGAAGTTTTTAAAATACCAATTCACCCCCCCTCTTGGTTAGTTTGGGACTAAGTTCATAGGGCTTAACATCCCCATCGAACTTTCAAGTGGTATCAGAGCTTCTGATTCGAAAATTAAAGTTTAAAAACTTTTTGAATTTGATCCATGTCTAACTTTGGGAATCGCAACACTACGGAAGGGTATTCTATTACCCGACCTCCTCTGTTCGATAACCTAACTTTTGATTTCTGGAAAACTCGCATGTCAACTTTTTTACAATCTACTGATTATCGCATGTGGATGCTTATACAAGAAGGGTATTCTCCACCTTCTCGTGAAATTAACGGTTTTAAAACGGAAGTTGCTTTTACCGAATGGACTTTTGATGAACGAGATTTAGCCCAACTAAATGCTAAATGTTTGAATTGTTTTTTCTGTGCATTAAAATCTGAGGATTACATGCGTGTTTCAACTTGCAAAACTGGTAAAGAAATTTGGGATAAATTGTGCATTACTTATGAAGGCACTAATGAAGTCAAACAATCCCGTTTAAACATTCTCTTGCATGACTACGAACTTTTTCGTATGAAACCTCATGAATCAATTTCTGACATGTACACTAGGTTTACTCAGATTGCTACCTCATTACATGCACTAGGAAAAGAGCTTTCGAACTATGAAAAAGTTAACAAGATTTTGAGATGCTTGCCTTCAACCTATGATGCAAAAATTACTGCAATTACTGAATCTAAAGATTTAAACACCTATTCTATTGACAACTTGCTTGGCTCACTCATTGCTTACGAGCAAGGGGTGAATCAAAGAAATCTTGATACAGGTGAAAAGAAAAAGGAGAAAACAATTGCATTGAAGGCACACAAATCGGATTCTGAATCTTCTGGGTCTGTAAGCGATGGAGTTGCCTTCATCACAAGGCAATTCAAAAGCTTTCTAAGGAAGAAACAAAAGCATCATCAAAGTTGGAGAAAAGGTAAGGATCATAAACATATTAAAGGATCTTCTGATGTTGTTTGTTTTGAATGCAGGAAACCTGGACATGTAAGAGCCGATTGTCCTACACTTCAAGATCATTCAAGCAAAGAAAAGGAAAAAGGTGATGAGAAAGCAAAGTCTAGGAAGGACAAGAAGAAAATCCAAAGAAGCTTCTGGGCAGAATCTGGCACTGATTCCTCTGAGACTGAACCAGAGGAAGAAACAACAAACTTGTGTTTCATGGGAGAAAACCAAAGTGATGAGGAAGAGGTATGTAAACCAACATATGATGAATTGTTTGAAATATGTGAAAAAATCCATACATCATACAAAAACCTTAAGAAAACTCATGCTAGCTTGAAATTAGAATTTTTTAATCTACAAAAAGAGCATGAAGTTTTTCTCAAAGATCATGCAACGATTGATTCAAATCACATGGCTCTACTCGATGAATTTGATGAATTAAACAAGACGCATTTGGAAGTAATTGATAAAAGTAATGCATTAAAAGCTTCACACACCTCACTTAATGATGATCTTAAGAAATCTAAAGAGATTGAGAAAAATCTGAGGATTGAGAATGATGCATTAAAGAGAACTAACTTGAGAATTCAAAATAATCTGGAAACATGCAAGAAAGCTAGGATGACACCAATGTTTAATCAAAGGCCAGAACCTAGGAAGAGGCATTTTTACTCAAACCATTTAAGAAAACCTTTTCCTGGAATTCAATGTTTTTCTTGTGGCATGTTAGGACACATCTCACACACTTGCACAGTTCACCGCAGTACACATTGGGTATGGAGACCTAAGATGCATGATTCAATACATACCACATCTGCATTGCACTCTACATTTCCTAAGAAGGAGCCCAAATCTGTTTGGGTTCCTAAAACTAACTGTTGTTAAATTTTGCAGGAGTGCTCTCACCAAAGACCTCGTGGGAACATAGGATAACTGAACATAAGGAGGCTTACAGCTTAATTGCTAAAATCTATTGTTTTATCACTTGCTTGATATCTTTAGTTTTCTTGTGTGAATTTTATTTTTAGTTTTTGTGTTTATTTTTTTTTTGTTGTCTTTAGTTTGCTTATTGTTTGTTTTTGTTTTTCATTTTGGTCTTTATTTATTTTTTGGGCTTCCATATGATAAAACTTCTCAAGCTTTTAAATATTAGAGTTTTTTTTGTTTTGATAGGGTTTAGCTTTTCTAAATTGGTTAAAGAGAGTAAACTGGTGATGTTTTTCCTCTTCTGACTTTGTTTAGTGGCATGATTTTTCTTTTATAAAACAAAAAGTCTAAACTCAGTTTAACCAATGGCTTTTTAAGATATCCTTCTAATCTTGCTACATTAAGTCATCTTATGCATAATAGTCAAAATTCTTTGATATCATTCAAGCTTTTGAAATCTTACCATTGCTGTCATCACGTGATCTTGATTTTGTGTTGTGGATTGTTCTTCCCTATGTTAGAGAGAGAGCCCCTATTCTCTAATATTTGGAGGATATACTCACAACTAAGTATTTTCCTTAAAGGTATATTAAAAGAGTTATTAGCTTGCAAAAGATAAAAAGGAAAGAGGCCAATGAAGCCAAATTGAAAAGAAAAATACACAAAAGTGTATTAAAAATCAAAAGATGCTCAAAGAGCCAATAAAAGTGAAAATAGGCATAAAATTAGCCCACTAATTGCAAGCTATCATCTCTTTGATAAAACTCTTAAAACTTAGAAAAACTCATTGATTAGGTGATACGTTCAAAGATTTGATTTCAAATTCCATGATTGAGAAAAACTATTTTGGTTTATTTATAAGATTCTTTAGTTGTTAACAAGTCTTGATTGGATCTTCTTAAAACCTCTTGTGTTATTTCATGTTAGGACTCTGTTGTTTTTAAAAAGATTTTTTGTACCCTGAAGAATGTCCGATCTAGGGTTAATAGAATCAGTTTTGCAATCTTCTTCTAATTAGATTTTGTTAAACCTCTTGATCTCCTAAAAACCTTAAATGTTTAAATTCATGAAAAGAATTCTCATATGATGCCTTCATAAAACAAAAAAATGTAGAAAAATTAAAATCCAAAAATATTCGATGTTTGTTTTATTTTTTCTTTTTGTGTCTTTGACTGTCTTTTCTTTTGTTTTATTTTTGAGGGTCTTGATCATCACCATTCCTTTCTTGATTTCAATTTCAAGTCACATCGGCCTGGCCGATATTTCTATCGTCCTGGCCGATAGGACAAATTCTTTCCAAAATCCATCTGCTGACCTTTTTCTGTGCTTAATGAAAATCATCGTCCTGGACGATACATTATCGTCCTGGACGATTTGATCAAAACTCATGATAATTGTCCTGGCCGATAGTATATTTGTCTGGCCGATGCATTCTATGTACATCATCCTGGCCGATACACTGGACCGTCCCGGACGATCCACGTGTCAGTACGTTTTGATCTTTAAATTCGGACCCGGACGATCCATTATTGGACCATCGGCCGGGCCGATCCACTGTTCGTCCCGGACGATACACGTGGCAAGCATTTAAAACGTTTTAACTTCGGCCGGTACGATCAATTATTGTGCATCGTCCTGGACGATACACCTAATCGGCCCGGACGATCTGCATTTTCAACGGTCGTCCAGACTGACTCCTCGGGCCGATAGCCTGTGTCTAATCGGCCTGGCCGATATCTGATCGGCCCGGACGATTGGACCGCCTTTTTGACCAATCGGCCTGTACGTAATTATTGACACATATCGGCCTGGACGATTCTGCGATCGCCCAGGACGATATGAACGTTTCTTTAAATTCAGGCCGATCCAGCCATGTTTTCTCACACCTTATCCTTTCTCCTTTGATTTTCTGCTTAAAGTTCTCTCATATGGCTGGTGGGAAGCGCGTCCGCCAGACCTCTGGAAGTTCCTCGAGGGCAAGGGTTGACCCTCGGTTCCGTGAAGCAGAAGATGAAGCTGCTTATCATCGCTATAAAGATTGTGGAATTACGGTCTCCAGAATTATCAATCCGACCCACATTTCCTACCCGGTAATGGATCTCTTCGCACACACTTCCTTTTGTTTCATTCTATCACTTGTTTTTCCTTTCAATTCTGAGTTCCTGTTAGAATTCTTTGCAAACCTCCGCATAAACTCTACCTTCACAGCCCTGTCCTCCTATGTGAATCGACGCCCTGTCGAAATCACATATCAGGACTGTGTTGAACGTTTACAGCTATCCACCACCGGAGATAAGCTGCACCTTATTGCCTCTGACCCTGATTTTGACTGGTCCACGGCAAACCACTTTCTTCGCCAGACCAATGCCCGTTACCATGTTGGAGAGACTAGCTCTTTAGTCAGAGATGCTAGGACAATCCAACATGTCCTTCGCACATCTGTCATTCCAAAAGCCGGCGACCGTGTCCACATTACCCCTCTACTTTCCCTCACTACCTTCTACATCATGGCACATAGGGAATTTAACACTGCAGATCTATTTTTTCGTTACATTGATCACCTCACAACAATTCGCGACCCAGGCCACAGAAGAAAGCCAAATCTAGCCTTAGGACATATCATAGCCTATGTTCTAGAAACCAAATACCAAATTCAATATCCCAATCCACCAGATCTCCCAACTCTCTTCTACTCAAACAATTCCTTCAGCACCCTGCACAGTACTCGTCTCCACCCGGATGAACCACGGGAGGCTAGAGAGGAGGAGGCTCCCGCTCCAGCTCCCTTTCCTGACCCTGTCCCTCTTCACCAACATTCACCGGTAGATCAGTTGATTGCAAGATTTGATCGTTGGGAGACCAGGTTTGATGCATATGTTGCTGCCCAAGAGCAACAACACTCTGAGGACATCGCCCGCTACGAGCATCACCGCGCTGAGGACCTAGCTCGTTTTGACAGTTTTCTTACTCACCAGCAGCAGCAGCATGACCAGGACATCGCCTGGTTCAATGCTCAGTTTACTACCCTTGCCAGTTACTCTCAGCAGCCACCTCCACCTCCTCCATCTGATGATCAGGATCCCTCGTCCTTTTAGTTTGTACTTTGAGTTATTTCTTGTCTTTCTGTAGTAGTCTTTCGTGATGTTTGTTGTTCTTTTTTTACTGTTTCTGGACTCTCTTTTTGTGATGACAAAAAGGGGGAGTAGGATAGGATGTGGTAAGGAAAAGTTGATGTTGAAACCTTTTTTTTTTTTTTCTTTCTTCTAATGAATTTTTTTATTTGTGTTTTGTCATCATCAAAAAGGGGGAGATTGTTGCAAATCTATTTTTTCATGTCTTATGTTTTGATGATTGACAAACACTACTTTTCTTGGACAGCTTGTTGCTTCTAACTTTTCAGGAATCGACGATCGGACAATCAAAAAGGAGCCAAGTTCAGGAATGCGTAGGGTTAGGGTTGAGTCAGTCTGTACTTTTATTTTTACCTTTTGAGTCCACTTGTAATAGTCAAAAAGACTGATACTTTGTAACCCTTCACACACACACTTGAGAGAATTAGAAATTCTGTTTTTACTCATATCGGCCAGGACGATATCTTATATCGGCCTGGACGATCAGCTTAAAACAGAAAGTCTAATTAAGGGTTCTTGATTAAGGCAGCCAACGTTAACCGATCGGCCTGGACGATACGTGTATCGGCCAGGACGATACGCTCAAAACAGAAAGAAGTAGCCGCCATAGACAGGTATGGTATAGCATATCTTTAAATTATCGGCCAGGACGATCCTCGGATCGGCCTGGACGATATTAACAGATTATGCCATAATTGTTCAGGAAATCAAGGAAGTAATTAAGGATGATTGATACGATCATATCGTCCTGGACGATCTCAGGATCGGCCAGGACGATCTAGTCAAAAACCTTAAGTTACTTCAGGACGATCAATATCGGCCAGCCCATATTCAGAGCTATTGTCAGGACGATTTTTGTCTGATTTGAACTGATCGGCCAGGACGATCGTGATATCGTCCTGGACGATCAAGCTAATTTTCAATCGTCCAATCTGGCATCCAGGGCTATGCTCTGGCCGATCTTCATTAATTTGTACTGATCGGCCAGGCCGATGTCCATATCGGCCTGGACGATAAAGTCGGCAACTTGCAATTAATGAGCTCTTTTGAAGCTCTTCTATTTAAAGAGCTCTTGTTCAACGTTTTTCAATGACCTTTGGCTGCTGCCTTGACCTAAGAAGACCTTGAGGAGAGAAAGAGAGAGAGAAGAGAGAGAGAGGATCTTGTAAGGGGAGCTTGTGAGAGGTTTCACAAGGGTTGCTTCAAGGATCTCTCTGCGTCGTCTTCGTCTAGAGTTTCTCGTCCGTGGAAGGGTCGGTAGAGGTAAGGAGTTGTGCTTTTGGTTCTGGTTCTCTGCCAGCTTCAGGAGGAAGCAAAAAGAGAGAGGTTCTCTGCCTTGCCGGGGTGGCAAAAAGGAGGTTCTTGTAAGGGTTTCTCCACCTAGCCGTGGGGGCTAAAGGAGAGTCACTTTTTGTGTAGTGCAATACTTGGAGGGTGCCTCCAAGGAGTGGACGTAGGTCGAGTCGACCGAACCACTATAAATCTCTGTGTTTCTTTTCTTGCTTCCGCACGTTTAAAATTCCGCATTATTTCCGTTATGTGATTTGGTTTATGCAACTTTATTTCTTTGTTTAAAAAAACGAAGTTTTTAAAATACCAATTCACCCCCCCTCTTGGTTAGTTTGGGACTAAGTTCATAGGGCTTAACATCCCCATCGAACTTTCAAGTGGTATCAGAGCTTCTGATTCGAAAATTAAAGTTTAAAAACTTTTTGAATTTGATCCATGTCTAACTTTGGGAATCGCAACACTACGGAAGGGTATTCTATTACCCGACCTCCTCTGTTCGATAACCTAACTTTTAATTTCTGGAAAACTCGCATGTCAACTTTTTTACAATCTACTGATTATCGCATGTGGATGCTTATACAAGAAGGGTATTCTCCACCTTCTCGTGAAATTAACGGTTTTAAAACGGAAGTTGCTTTTACCGAATGGACTTTTGATGAACGAGATTTAGCCCAACTAAATGCTAAATGTTTGAATTGTTTTTTCTGTGCATTAAAATCTGAGGATTACATGCGTGTTTCAACTTGCAAAACTGGTAAAGAAATTTGGGATAAATTGTGCATTACTTATGAAGGCACTAATGAAGTCAAACAATCCCGTTTAAACATTCTCTTGCATGACTACGAACTTTTTCGTATGAAACCTCATGAATCGATTTCTGACATGTACACTAGGTTTACTCAGATTGCTACCTCATTACATGCACTAGGAAAAGAGCTTTCGAACTATGAAAAAGTTAACAAGATTTTGAGATGCTTGCCTTCAACCTATGATGCAAAAATTACTGCAATTACTGAATCTAAAGATTTAAACACCTATTCTATTGACAACTTGCTTGGCTCACTCATTGCTTACGAGCAAGGGGTGAATCAAAGAAATCTTGATACAGGTGAAAAGAAAAAGGAGAAAACAATTGCATTGAAGGCACACAAATCGGATTCTGAATCTTCTGGGTCTGAAAGCGATGGAGTTGCCTTCATCACAAGGCAATTCAAAAGCTTTCTAAGGAAGAAACAAAAGCATCATCAAAGTTGGAGAAAAGGTAAGGATCATAAACATATTAAAGGATCTTCTGATGTTGTTTGTTTTGAATGCAGGAAACCTGGACATGTAAGAGCCGATTGTCCTACACTTCAAGATCATTCAAGCAAAGAAAAGGAAAAAGGTGATGAGAAAGCAAAGTCTATGAAGGACAAGAAGAAAATCCAAAGAAGCTTCTGGGCAGAATCTGGCACTGATTCCTCTGAGACTGAACCAGAGGAAGAAACAACAAACTTGTGTTTCATGGGAGAAAACCAAAGTGATGAGGAAGAGGTATGTAAACCAACATATGATGAATTGTTTGAAATATGTGAAAAAATCCATACATCATACAAAAACCTTAAGAAAACTCATGCTAGCTTGAAATTAGAATTTTTTAATCTACAAAAAGAGCATGAAGTTTTTCTCAAAGATCATGCAACGATTGATTCAAATCACATGGCTCTACTCGATGAATTTGATGAATTAAACAAGACGCATTTGGAAGTAATTGATAAAAGTAATGCATTAAAAGCTTCACACACCTCACTTAATGATGATCTTAAGAAATCTAAAGAGATTGAGAAAAATCTGAGGATTGAGAATGATGCATTAAAGAGAACTAACTTGAGAATTCAAAATAATCTGGAAACATGCAAGAAAGCTAGGATGACACCAATGTTTAATCAAAGGCCAGAACCTAGGAAGAGGCATTTTTACTCAAACCATTTAAGAAAACCTTTTCCTGGAATTCAATGTTTTTCTTGTGGCATGTTAGGACACATCTCACACACTTGCACAGTTCACCGCAGTACACATTGGGTATGGAGACCTAAGATGCATGATTCAATACATACCACATCTGCATTGCACTCTACATTTCCTAAGAAGGAGCCCAAATCTGTTTGGGTTCCTAAAACTAACTGTTGTTAAATTTTGCAGGAGTGCTCTCACCAAAGACCTCGTGGGAACATAGGATAACTGAACATAAGGAGGCTTACAGCTTAATTGCTAAAATCTATTGTTTTATCACTTGCTTGATATCTTTAGTTTTCTTGTGTGAATTTTATTTTTAGTTTTTGTGTTTATTTTTTTTTGTTGTCTTTAGTTTGCTTATTGTTTGTTTTTGTTTTTCATTTTGGTCTTTATTTATTTTTTGGGCTTCCATATGATAAAACTTCTCAAGCTTTTAAATATTAGAGTTTTTTTTGTTTTGATAGGGTTTAGCTTTTCTAAATTGGTTAAAGAGAGTAAACTGGTGATGTTTTTCCTCTTCTGACTTTGTTTAGTGGCATGATTTTTCTTTTATAAAACAAAAAGTCTAAACTCAGTTTAACCAATGGCTTTTTAAGATATCCTTCTAATCTTGCTACATTAAGTCATCTTATGCATAATAGTCAAAATTCTTTGATATCATTCAAGCTTTTGAAATCTTACCATTGCTGTCATCACGTGATCTTGATTTTGTGTTGTGGATTGTTCTTCCCTATGTTAGAGAGAGAGCCCCTATTCTCTAATATTTGGAGGATATACTCACAACTAAGTATTTTCCTTAAAGGTATATTAAAAGAGTTATTAGCTTGCAAAAGATAAAAAGGAAAGAGGCCAATGAAGCCAAATTGAAAAGAAAAATACACAAAAGTGTATTAAAAATCAAAAGATGCTCAAAGAGCCAATAAAAGTGAAAATAGGCATAAAATTAGCCCACTAATTGCAAGCTATCATCTCTTTGATAAAACTCTTAAAACTTAGAAAAACTCATTGATTAGGTGATACGTTCAAAGATTTGATTTCAAATTCCATGATTGAGAAAAACTATTTTGGTTTATTTATAAGATTCTTTAGTTGTTAACAAGTCTTGATTGGATCTTCTTAAAACCTCTTGTGTTATTTCATGTTAGGACTCTGTTGTTTTTAAAAAGATTTTTTGTACCCTGAAGAATGTCCGATCTAGGGTTAATAGAATCAGTTTTGCAATCTTCTTCTAATTAGATTTTGTTAAACCTCTTGATCTCCTAAAAACCTTAAATGTTTAAATTCATGAAAAGAATTCTCATATGATGCCTTCATAAAACAAAAAAATGTAGAAAAATTAAAATCCAAAAATATTCGATGTTTGTTTTATTTTTTCTTTTTGTGTCTTTGACTGTCTTTTCTTTTGTTTTATTTTTGAGGGTCTTGATCATCACCATTCCTTTCTTGATTTCAATTTCAAGTCACATCGGCCTGGCCGATATTTCTATCGTCCTGGCCGATAGGACAAATTCTTTCCAAAATCCATCTGCTGACCTTTTTCTGTGCTTAATGAAAATCATCGTCCTGGACGATACATTATCGTCCTGGACGATTTGATCAAAACTCATGATAATTGTCCTGGCCGATAGTATATTTGTCTGGCCGATGCATTCTATGTACATCATCCTGGCCGATACACTGGACCGTCCCGGACGATCCACGTGTCAGTACGTTTTGATCTTTAAATTCGGACCCGGACGATCCATTATTGGACCATCGGCCGGGCCGATCCACTGTTCGTCCCGGACGATACACGTGGCAAGCATTTAAAACGTTTTAACTTCGGCCGGTACGATCAATTATTGTGCATCGTCCTGGACGATACACCTAATCGGCCCGGACGATCTGCATTTTCAACGGTCGTCCAGACTGACTCCTCGGGCCGATAGCCTGTGTCTAATCGGCCTGGCCGATATCTGATCGGCCCGGACGATTGGACCGCCTTTTTGACCAATCGGCCTGTACGTAATTATTGACACATATCGGCCTGGACGATTCTGCGATCGCCCAGGACGATATGAACGTTTCTTTAAATTCAGGCCGATCCAGCCATGTTTTCTCACACCTTATCCTTTCTCCTTTGATTTTCTGCTTAAAGTTCTCTCATATGGCTGGTGGGAAGCGCGTCCGCCAGACCTCTGGAAGTTCCTCGAGGGCAAGGGTTGACCCTCGGTTCCGTGAAGCAGAAGATGAAGCTGCTTATCATCGCTATAAAGATTGTGGAATTACGGTCTCCAGAATTATCAATCCGACCCACATTTCCTACCCGGTAATGGATCTCTTCGCACACACTTCCTTTTGTTTCATTCTATCACTTGTTTTTCCTTTCAATTCTGAGTTCCTGTTAGAATTCTTTGCAAACCTCCGCATAAACTCTACCTTCACAGCCCTGTCCTCCTATGTGAATCGACGCCCTGTCGAAATCACATATCAGGACTGTGTTGAACGTTTACAGCTATCCACCACCGGAGATAAGCTGCACCTTATTGCCTCTGACCCTGATTTTGACTGGTCCACGGCAAACCACTTTCTTCGCCAGACCAATGCCCGTTACCATGTTGGAGAGACTAGCTCTTTAGTCAGAGATGCTAGGACAATCCAACATGTCCTTCGCACATCTGTCATTCCAAAAGCCGGCGACCGTGTCCACATTACCCCTCTACTTTCCCTCACTACCTTCTACATCATGGCACATAGGGAATTTAACACTGCAGATCTATTTTTTCGTTACATTGATCACCTCACAACAATTCGCGACCCAGGCCACAGAAGAAAGCCAAATCTAGCCTTAGGACATATCATAGCCTATGTTCTAGAAACCAAATACCAAATTCAATATCCCAATCCACCAGATCTCCCAACTCTCTTCTACTCAAACAATTCCTTCAGCACCCTGCACAGTACTCGTCTCCACCCGGATGAACCACGGGAGGCTAGAGAGGAGGAGGCTCCCGCTCCAGCTCCCTTTCCTGACCCTGTCCCTCTTCACCAACATTCACCGGTAGATCAGTTGATTGCAAGATTTGATCGTTGGGAGACCAGGTTTGATGCATATGTTGCTGCCCAAGAGCAACAACACTCTGAGGACATCGCCCGCTACGAGCATCACCGCGCTGAGGACCTAGCTCGTTTTGACAGTTTTCTTACTCACCAGCAGCAGCAGCATGACCAGGACATCGCCTGGTTCAATGCTCAGTTTACTACCCTTGCCAGTTACTCTCAGCAGCCACCTCCACCTCCTCCATCTGATGATCAGGATCCCTCGTCCTTTTAGTTTGTACTTTGAGTTATTTCTTGTCTTTCTGTAGTAGTCTTTCGTGATGTTTGTTGTTCTTTTTTTACTGTTTCTGGACTCTCTTTTTGTGATGACAAAAAGGGGGAGTAGGATAGGATGTGGTAAGGAAAAGTTGATGTTGTAACCTTTTTTTTTTTTTCTTTCTTCTAATGAATTTTTTTATTTGTGTTTTGTCATCATCAAAAAGGGGGAGATTGTTGCAAATCTATTTTTTCATGTCTTATGTTTTGATGATTGACAAACACTACTTTTCTTGGACAGCTTGTTGCTTCTAACTTTTCAGGAATCGACGATCGGACAATCAAAAAGGAGCCAAGTTCAGGAATGCGTAGGGTTAGGGTTGAGTCAGTCTGTACTTTTATTTTTACCTTTTGAGTCCACTTGTAATAGTCAAAAAGACTGATACTTTGTAACCCTTCACACACACACTTGAGAGAATTAGAAATTCTATTTTTACTCATATCGGCCAGGACGATATCTTATATCGGCCTGGACGATCAGCTTAAAACAGAAAGTCTAATTAAGGGTTCTTGATTAAGGCAGCCAACGTTAACCGATCGGCCTGGACGATACGTGTATCGGCCAGGACGATACGCTCAAAACAGAAAGAAGTAGCCGCCATAGACAGGTATGGTATAGCATATCTTTAAATTATCGGCCAGGACGATCCTCGGATCGGCCTGGACGATATTAACAGATTATGCCATAATTGTTCAGGAAATCAAGGAAGTAATTAAGGATGATTGATACGATCATATCGTCCTGGACGATCTCAGGATCGGCCAGGACGATCTAGTCAAAAACCTTAAGTTACTTCAGGACGATCAATATCGGCCAGCCCATATTCAGAGCTATTGTCAGGACGATTTTTGTCTGATTTGAACTGATCGGCCAGGACGATCGTGATATCGGCCTGGACGATCAAGCTAATTTTCAATCGTCCAATCTGGCATCCAGGGCTATGCTCTGGCCGATCTTCATTAATTTGTACTGATCGGCCAGGCCGATGTCCATATCGGCCTGGACGATAAAGTCGGCAACTTGCAATTAATGAGCTCTTTTGAAGCTCTTCTATTTAAAGAGCTCTTGTTCAACGTTTTTCAATGACCTTTGGCTGCTGCCTTGACCTAAGAAGACCTTGAGGAGAGAAAGAGAGAGAGAAGAGAGAGAGAGGATCTTGTAAGGGGGAGCTTGTGAGAGGTTTCACAAGGGTTGCTTCAAGGATCTCTCTGCGTCGTCTTCATCTAGAGTTTCTCGTCCGTGGAAGGGTCGGTAGAGGTAAGGAGTTGTGCTTTTGGTTCTGGTTCTCTGCCAGCTTCAGGAGGAAGCAAAAAGAGAGAGGTTCTCTGCCTTGCCGGGGTGGCAAAAAGGAGGTTCTTGTAAGGGTTTCTCCACCTAGCCGTGGGGGCTAAAGGAGAGTCACTTTTTGTGTAGTGCAATACTTGGAGGGTGCCTCCAAGGAGTGGACGTAGGTCGAGTCGACCGAACCACTATAAATCTCTGTGTTTCTTTTCTTGCTTCCGCACGTTTAAAATTCCGCATTATTTCCGTTGTGTGATTTGGTTTATGCAACTTTATTTCTTTGTTTAAAAAAACGAAGTTTTTAAAATACCAATTCACCCCCCCTCTTGGTTAGTTTGGGACTAAGTTCATAGGGCTTAACATCCCCATCGAACTTTCAATCCCGATAGACTCCCCACTCAATGATGATTTGTTAGATATGAAAATATTGCCGATTGAGGAGAGCAAAAAACTATTTTGGGAGATGTACTTTGATGGGGCATCATTGATAAAACATGCCCGATCTACAAATCTTGCTAGGGTCCGAGCTGGCATCGGCCTCATTTTCATAGCATTAGAAGGAGGCATAATGAGATTTTCATTCAGTTTAACTAAACCCACTAATAATGAGGCTGAGTATGAAGCTTTAATAGTATGATTTGACAATATAATTGATGTCAGAATTCAAAATCTCTAAATCTTTGTTGACTCTCAACTTGTGATAAAACAAATCTTAGGTATTTACAAGATTTATAAGCTTGAATTTGGCCATTATCAACGGCAAAACCTTGATCTCCTAAAGTAGGTGCCAAATATTAAAATAGCCCGATTTCCTCGAGGATAGAATGCCAAAGAAGATTAATTGGCCAAATTAGCTAAGGAAATGACAAATACCAATGATGAGAGACCTATATTCATCAGAGTTTATAACCATTGGGTCTTGGAACTCGCTCTATTATAATTCTTGAAGGAAGAAGAAGTACTAGACTCGAGCCAACAGGATACAATTCTTTTTGACCCTTAGTCTCTACATCATATCATTATAAAAAACTATTCATAAGGGTATCATATATAGAGGAAATGTAAAGCTGGTCAAGCTTTAAAATCATGGTGGCATTGCGTAGTTATTAAAGTATAGAATGATTGGAAGCAATAATTCGTCAACTATTTCAAAGAAAAAAAAACTCCCAATGGAAAAATCTATAGCCGCGCAAATTCAAAAAAGTGCATTATAGTACACATTTGTCAATGACACATTATATCAATGAGCTTTTGACTATATATAGCTAAGGTGCTTAGGGAACAAGGAAGCTGATAGAGAGGTAGCAAAAGTCCACAAAGGACTTTTTGGTGCACATCAGTTAGGTCCCAAAATGACTAAAATTAAGAGGATGGGTTACTATTTGCAAATAATGGTGAAAGATTTCAATTACCATACAAAGAGCTTCCACAAATGTCAGATTCACGGAGATGTTATACATCAGCCACCAAATCTACTACGTTAAATAGTAGTATTCTGGCCATTCAAATGTTAGGGAATTGATATAATTGGACCGATAGATCCACCATCACTTTTCAGACACTACTTCATAGTGGCAGCAATAGACTATTTTTCAAAATGGAAAGAAGCGACTCCATTCAAAAAAGTCACGTCTGAGCCCGTGATTAGCTTTTACACCAATTATGTTGTCTATAGATTTGGTGTACCATGCCGTATAATTTTAGATAATGGTACCGTATTCAAGAGTAAAAAAAATTATAAGTTTCTCGATCGGCATAAAATCAATTGGTGATACTCTTCTATATACAATCCAAGAGTAAATAACTTTGTAGAGGCCTTCAACAAGATGGTGGTGAAATTATTGAAGAAGTTCCTCACTAAGAATAAAAGAGAATGGCATACAAAGATGGCAAAGGCACTGTGGACGAATTGTATAACCTATAAAATATCGATCAAAGCCACTCCTTACTCATTAGTGTTTGGTGTTGAAGCAGTGTTTCCACTAGAAGTTGAACTACCATCACTTAGTATAGCTATCAATCATGATCTAACTCAAGAGAAAAATGCTAACCTATGAATGGAGGAGCTCAATACGCTCGATGAAATCAGGTGAAAATCTCAATAAAATTTTGAGATCTATTAAGTAAGAATGGTAAAATCATTTGATTGAATGGTGCATTATCAATCATTCCAAGAAGGGGAACTGGTCCTGGTGCTGAGAAGGCTAATTATCCCACACCAAAAAATTGGTGAAAATTTTATATCTAATTGGGAGGGCCCCTTTGTCATCATGAAGCTGTTTTAAGGAGGTGCTTATCAGTTAATCGATTTGGACAGTCACAGGCTTATGCCACTAATCAACAACTGATATTTAAAGAAATATCATGCATGAAAATTTCATGTCCAATGTTATACACTGATCAAAGTGTTATTGGTATATTTATTAATGCATACTTATATTCATATTTTAAAATTCTTTTATGTAGCAAGAATGCATTTCAAAATCATCCCACAAGACTAGAGGCCTTTTAAATATTTATTCAGGTAAACATCATGTCTCATGCCAAAATCCCTGAATAAATATTTAAAATCTCAAAATAAAAAGCTTATTCAAAAATCTTTATGATAAGGACATTTTAAATATTTATTTGAGTTAACATCATGCTATGTGCTAAGATCCCCAAAAAAATATTAAAACTCTCAAAATTATAAATTTATTCTATTCTAAAATGTCCCTATGACATAGGGGCATTTTATATATTTATTCAGGTCAACATCGCATTATATGTAGACTTTCTTGAATAAATATTTAAAATTATTAATATAAATATTTTTATTCTAAAGGATACAATAATTTTTTTTTTAAAGTATATGCAGGTGATCTTTCAAAAGTGTAGGACACGACCTTCTCCAATATACAAAGATTTAAAAGTCAAGAAAGGGACTTTTGTGACTACGCACTCTAACAAATTGAGTTGAAATAGCTTAAAGCCCTTCAACAGCCTGAAGCTTATGGTTCGAATGGGTGTAAAATGCTTGATCCAACACACCAAAATATGGTCAGATCACTAGCAGATCCGTCTACTCAACACACCAAAAGAAAGGCCGTAGTAGCAGAACCCTCACTTCACTAACCCATTAGTATAGGCTGTAGGAAGTATGAATGCTAATTTGTCTACTAAATTTAAGTGATCGTAGTCTACTAAATTCTCCTAATCAGCTGGAGAATTAAAGTTCCAGTGGGAGGGAGGAGTCATAATAATCTATTAAATATACATAGGCTTTAAATCTTCAACCACAAAGGATGACTCCAAATCAACTAACTTTAATAGATTTAGTATTGGAAAGCACATTTCTCGTAGCTCAAGTCTAAAACTTGAATGGGTGTAAAAGGTTAGATCCAATATGCCTAAATATGGCTAGATTATTGGCAGTCCCATCTACTCAATATGCCTTAAGAAAGGCCGCAATAGAGAAATCCCCATTTTAGAAACCAGAGGTTGAAGAGCTTTCAAAACTTAGCTTGCATAATTGATGAATTAAAGTGACTCTGATAAAGTCTCCTCAACTGGTTAAGGATCAAGATACTACCTGCATTTGGTAATATTGACTAAATTCCAAAACATAGAAACCCTTCAACAAATCTATAAAGCATAAAGTGACGATTGAAGGAATAATTCTTCAACAAGTCCATCAAAAAGCACAATACAAAGGACTAAAGAAATTATCTCAAGGTTTGTATAAAGTTTAAAGCTAAACTAATAGGCTTCCATCATCAAAAAGTTTGTTATGCACAATGCTCTAGACCAATGACTTTCACCACCGACCTAATATTAGCTTAAAGGGTTTAGGTCATCGGCATTTACTCCTTCATCAAACCCACCAAAGAAAGAAGCATGGGGAAAAAGGTAGACAAATCTCCTGACAAGTTAGTGAAGACAAATCAGGTAATTCTCCATCAATGTCCACAACATAAAGCATAGGGAAGAAGGAACCAAGATCTTAGGAATAAAGCTAAAGTTATGAAAAGAAGCTTCCTAAATGACATCTATAATTATCTCTAAATATTAGGGGAATTTTAAATATTTATTTGGATTAACATCGTGCCACGTGCCAAATTTCTCAAATAAATATTTAAAATTTTCTGCCAAAATACAACAAGATGAGGACAGAATGAAGGATTCTCCATAAACTAAATGTATAATTTAAATCTGGACAAGAAACAATTAGTACACAAGGAAACAAAGTCCCAGTGGCTGATGAATCTATAAAGCTTGGATAAATTTTGAACAACTCCAATAATTATATAATAAGAATATCACATTCATATATAACTGTGGTAAAGAAAGATGTGAGCAATTACAAAAATCCTAGAAACTAAAGTGACAATGGTAGTAAAAGAAGAGCAAAAGGTGTCAATGCTACATATTACCATTAATCTACAAAGTGATACTCTAAGAACCCAAATAAGAAGTACTCTATCACTCCCATGGATCTCTACTTCACAAGAGCTAACATGTCAATCGTATTGCTAACTACAAGTGCATCTAAAGATTTATAATGCACATAGATAGACTCTTGGAGATCTATAGAATGAAAATCTTAGCATGATATTTAAACAAGCTTTTGGAGATTCACTAAATAAGAACTTCTATGTGACATCAATAGTAAATATTTGGATATCCAAAGGTCAACCAAGTTACAATAAATACAGTTCACTTTTGATGTATACCACATTTATTAGGGGGCATTTGTTGACCTCTGAGTGTTATCCAAAATATATATACAAAAAAGAGAAGCTTAAATCACTTACTTGCCTCTGCGAGATCCCACAAATATGGCTGAAACCTTGCCTACCTCAAACTGTCGAACCCAAAAATATAATGTATTTATACTACTTCATGATCTCTTCCTGGATATCCTACAAGATCGCCTCGATCATGCATCCACTTGCATCAATAAAATGAAGATGAAGGGAGGGAATTGGTTCTACTTCTTGTTGCTCTATTCCCATCCAAGCTCTTTCTCCTATTCTCCAATCTTCTTCCCATAGCATCATTTCTTCCACTATCAAATCTCAATATCTGAATCCATACCCATTTCCAACTCTACCCCATCCAAACCTGCTATATAGCCCAGATCTCATGACACCTGTAACCAAAAGAATCCAAAACTAGCTTTCTCCCATTCATTCATGCCTTTGACTATCTTCACTATGCTGATGTACCTCACAACACTCTCATGCCTATCTAGCCACAAATCACCATATGTATCTTGACCCACTTTATTCCTCTGCTCCCCGCAAAGCTGGAGCCCAACCCTTACCTGTGGCTGACTTACTTGTTAGCTTCAATAAGTTCGTTGCCTCTATCTATATCAAAACTTTACCCATCTCACATCTCTCTATTCGATCCAACCCAAGAAGATGAATAAGATTTGATGCTTCTCACCTAAGCAGCTAAATCCATTCCTTCCTCCTATCGGCCCTAGCCAAATAACTCTACCTTCCAATCCTTACTTTATCTCTTTGATTCAAAGAGAGAGAGAGAGAGATTCATCTCTATCTTCTACAGACCACATGCTTATGCTACCCTAGCTCCATCCTATTCAAACCATCATTTTCTTCCCATTGCCCTCTCTACCTATAGTCAATTTCTCTTCAACTCCATAGCCACCCCGCTACTCGAGCTCCCACACCCGACCCCTAGGTATATGAACCAATTAATTTTTTAATTATTATATATAATATGTTAATGTTATTATAATTAGTATTATTATTTATATATATATATATATATATATATATATATATATATATATATATATATATATATATATATATATATATATATATATATATATATATCTGTGTGTGTGTGTGTGTGTGTGTTGCCAAAAAAGGAGAAGAAAAAAATGTCAAAATAAAGAGAGAGAGAAGTGGAGGAAGAAAATAAAAAAGGGAGAAAAAAAGATATTTTAAAAAAAATAGAGGGGGGTTTAATAAAAATACATCATTTTATGCATTTTGTGAGTTATGTAATCTCTACAAACATAAGAAAACCTATTTTTGTGCTTGTAAAGTGGAAAATGACCACCCATGCACGATTTTCTTAGCACGATGGGAGGGAATTTGTCATGATGCTCACGATGAGGTGGGTAATCCCCTCATATAGTCTTGTTTTTAGTATTTACGGCACACTGAGGGACCCCCTATGCACATTTTTCTCTAGCATGGTGGGAGGTAACTCAGTGTAGCGCTTACAATGAGGCGGACAAAATCCCATGCACGATTTTCACTAGCATGAAAGAGATGAATATAAGACTGCACATTTTTTAAAAGTATGCCTTTCTCTAGCATGGTGGGATTAAAAGGTTTTGGCCTCTAAGTCATTCGACACCACCCGTGCATGCTTTTCTCTAGCATGGCGAGAAGCCCATACTCAAAAAATTTCTCCTAAATAGGGGAGACGCCTAAAGGCTTCCAAAATTTTCTATGAAAAGATAATGACTTAAACTTAAAAGGATAGAAGGGGACTAAATGAATTTGAAAATACACTTGAACTTGAACAAATGACCATAAATTGGACTCAAATGAACATTAAATAATGACATTAAAATCAAATGAATTTTGATATAAGAGAATAACACTAAATTGAGTTTCATCTAAAAATGAAAATTATAATCAAATGATAAATGGTCAAAATAATGAATTCATAATGGATTTGTGATATCCAAGCATTGAATGATAATTACAATCATAATTATTCAAACAGGGATCAAATTAAAATTCTTATGAGAAACAATACAAGGATCTTCAAATGAATATTACAATGGAAACTTTGGTCATCTAAATGCATTCAAACAAAAATCATGTAAGAAAATAAGGATTTATGTATAAACTGATCATAAACCTTAGCATGGAATTTTTTGATGACTATACTTGACTTGTAGGAGTCATGTGGGATGGAATGAAGATGTTGATGATAATATCAAGTTCATTATACTTGTTATAAATCACCTTTGAAGGTAAATAACTTGCAAGTGGGGTTTATTTGCAAATAACAAGAAGATTGTGAAGTTATGATATGGGGCCAATAGATCCTAATAGATCATTCACAACATCAGACATGATGTATCCTCAAGCAACAATCAATAGAAATTATGAGACATGTAATGGCCCCATATACAAATTACAATTAAATAGTCCTTAATGTGTGTTATGGCTAATGCAAGATAGAAAATTGTTTGTAGATGTTGATTAAAGATACACAAACACATACATGACAGAGGACGTAGTGAAATGCGATTCTATTAGTGGCCAATGAGAAATCATAGATAAGCACATTGACCCGCATATGAGTGATTAAAGGAGGTGTGTCGCAAATATGATAAGTTTACAGTGCACCTAAATACCCAAGTAAAGTGTTATTCACAAGCAATAATGAAAGCCTCTTTGCATAAAGGATAGTACACTCATAGGAGGCAAGCATCAACTGGCAAGAAAAGTACCAATTCTCTCATGAATGATAAAAATGGACAACATACAATTCTAAAAACCTCCCTATGATTGAGGCTAGCTATCTTGCAAGTATACATAGTGGTCCTCACAAACACTGAAATACAGGTGAGTAAAATGCGGTGGTCCATCATTTAAACATATCAGTCTCCTGTAAAAGAAGTGTTCAATGATACTACAGGGTGTTACAAATATGATTTTAGGTCATAGAATTTTCATGATAACAAATATTTTTTTTTTCTACTACTGCCTTGCCTACTAACATTTCAGGTCCACGAGATTGAATTACAAATCGAACCAGCTCAAGATTGGGTAGATTAGGATTGAGTCAATTTGTAATGTACATCAAGTGTCTTTTACCCTTTCTCAAGTCAATTATAAACTTTGTGGATATAGATGCTAAGTAACCTTGCGCACACACACTTTGGGGAAAATTTTTTTCTGATTGTTAGAGTTTTCTATTTTGATCACATTATCCAGGACAATCTAAAAATCATCCTAGACAATCTGTTAAAAATAGAAACCCTAATTAGGGAATTCTAGTTAAGCAAGTAGTAATTAAACGAATCATCCAGGATGATAGGTTCAAAGTAGAATGAATTAACTGCCATATCTATTTAGGCATCTTTTATTTTTGGAATTCATCCTTGACGATGAAGCATAATTATGCCTAAATTAATCTAGTAATTAAGATTTGATTGCTCAATTATATCACCCTAGACAATTACAAGATTGTCCAGGACAATCAGTTAACAAACCTTAGTTCCTCCTAGACGATCAAAAATTGGCATGGTTTTATTCAGATCGATGCTCTAGATGATATGTATTGAATTGAACTAATCATCCAGGATAATTAGGAGATCGCCCTGGATAATCAACTTATTTTTTCATTGTCTAGACATCCATTAAGGGTGATGTTCTAGATGATATTCATCATTTTGTACTAATCAGCCCAGACGATCATGAGATCGTCCTGGACGATTTAGTTATTTTCACATCATCCAAAAATCTATCCAGGGCGATGGTCTATAGAATATTCAATGACTTCAACTAATCCTACAGGATGATATCCTATCGTCCTAGATGATCTGAACAAATTAACCTTCTAATCATCCAGACTCTCCTAAATCATCCTAGCTGATTAAGCTAAGTTTGAACTGATTGTACGAGATGATCGGTCGATCATCCTGGATGATTATATTAGTTTCATGTAATTAAGAGCTAATCTGAAGCTCTTCTTTATAAGACATCTTATTCTACCAAAGAGTGTATCTTTTATTATTGTTCTGGCCTGAGAGAGACAAGAGGAGAGGGAGAGCAAGGGAGAGAGAGGATCTTGTGAGGGGGAGGTTGTGAGGGAATTCACAAAGGTTGCTCCAAGCAAGGATCTGTATCGTATTCTCCTGTCATTATCCCTGGTTCCTTGGGGGTTCTAGAGAGGTCTACTTTAGTAATCGATCGAGGGTCTCTACCTGCTTTTGGAGGAAGCAAAAGGAGTTGGGTTTTCTACCAGCTTTTAGAGGAAGTAAAAGAAGTTGGGTTCTTTGCCTGGTTCTAGAGAAAGAAAAAGGAGTTGGGTTCTCTGCCTCACCGAGGTCGGTGGAAAATAGTTTTTGTACAGGCTTCTATGCCTAGCTGTGAGGGCAAAAGGAGAGATAATGAGTTTAGTACAATACTTGGAGGGTGCCTCCGGGGAGTGTACATAGGTCAAATTGATCGAACCACTATAAAATTTGGTGTGTTCTTTCTTATTATACTTCCATATTTAATTTCTGCACTTCGTTTCTCTTATAGTGAATCTTGGTTTGGTTGTGTTTGTATTTTTGTTTGGAGAATTTTTTTAAATACTAATTCACCATCCTCTTTGTTAGCCTTTGGACTAGTTCTTAAGGGCCTAACATTCCTGACAAACTTTCAAGTGGTATCAGAGTGGGATTTAAAAAAATAAGTTTTTGAAAACTTTTGAATTTCAATCAATGGCTAACTTTGGTAATCATAATACTGCAAAAGGGTATTATATTACCCGACCACCTTTGTTTGATAATATTGCTTTTGATTTTTAGAGAACTTGGAATCTATATTTTTATAATTGATTGACTATCGCATGTGAATGCTTTTTAAGGATGGTTATTCACCTCCATCTTATGAAATTAATGGTATTAAAATTGAACTTCCTTTTACTGAATGGACTTTTGATGATAGGGAATTAGCATAACTAAATGCAAAATGTTTAAATTTTTTTTATGGTTTGAAATCGAAAGATTATATGCATGTTTCAACTTGTGCTACTGGTAAAGAAATTTGAGATAAATTATTTATTACTTATGAAGGAACAAATGAAGTTAAGCAATCTAGATTGAATATTTCATTGCATGACTCTAAACTTTTCTATATGAAATCTAGTGAATCAATTTCTGACATGTATACTAGGTTTACTCAAATTGTTACCTCATTGCACGACTTAGGAAGAGAGCTAACAAATTATGAAAGATTCAATAAGATTTTGAGATACTTTCCTTTTTCTTTCGATGCTAAGATTACTATAATTATTGAATCTAAGGATTTAAATACTTATTCTTTTAATAACTTACTTGGGTCACCATAGCTTACGAGTAAGGGGTGAACCGAACACAACTTGATGCAGGTGAGAAGAAGAAGGAGAAAACTATGGTGCTAAAAGCTAATGATATATATACAAATTCTTTCGGGTCTGAAAGCCATGATGTTTCCTTTATCACAAGGAAATTCAAAATCTTTTTAAGGAAGAATCACAGGCATCATTAGAAGTGGAAAAAAGGTAAGGATAGCAAAAATTTTAAAATTTCTTTTGATGTTGTTTGTTTTGAATACAGGAAGCCTAGAAATGTCAAAGCTGAGTATACTACACTTAAGGATCACTCAAGCAAGGAGAAGGGTAAAGAGAAACCCAAGCTCATAAAGGATAAGAAGCGGTTCCAAAAGGCATTCTAGGAAGATTTTGCATCTAACTCCTATAAGACTGAAGCTGAGAAGGAAACTATAAATTTGTGCTTGATGGTGGGTGATAACCTTGGTCAGTTTGACCAAGAAGAGGTATGCATACTAACCTATGATCAATTACTTGAAGTTTCTAAACAAATTTTATGCATAACATAGGAAACTTAAGAAATCACATGCTAGTTTGAAATTGGAGCTTTTGTATTTACAAAAGGAGCATAAAATTTTATTAAAAGATCACTCCCAAATTAATAGCAATCATATGTCATTACTTGATGAATTTGATGAATTGAATAAAAATTATTCTAAGTTGGTTATTAAGCATGATTCATTGAAAGCATCCTACACCTCTCTTGAATCTAATTTTAAAACATATATTAATGAATCTGAGCATAGGGAACACTATTTGAGAGTTGATAATGCTATTTTAAAAAGTGCTAACTTGAGGTTTAAAGTTAAACTGAATGCACTTGAGAAAAATAGTACTACATCCACACTTAATCCAAAGTCAAAATCTAGGAAAAGGCACTATAACCCGAACAGATTAGCAAATCATTTTCCTGGTGTTAGATATTTTTTATTTGGCATTCTAAAGCACATTTAACACACTTGTATTATTCACCATAGTACACATTGGGTGTGGAGACCCAAATTGCATGATTCACAATATAACACACATGTATTGCATTCTTCCTTCCATAAGAAGGGACCCAAACCTGTTTAGGTTCCTAAATCTGATGTTTGATGTTTTTGTAAGCTTGCTCTCACAAAAGGACTTCTTAGAGCATGTGGTACTTGGACACTGGAGGCTCGCAGCTCTTAATTACATAATCTCGATGCTTAATAAATTTTTATTTACATGTTTTCTGCTCTATTGCTTGTTGTTATTTTCTATTTCTTTCTCTTTAATCTTGAGTGTTATTTTTTATTTGCTATTATTTTGTAGTGGTTTCATCTCAAATATTTTTGTTTTTAGTTTTTATTCTTTTTTATGGTCATAGCTAAAATGATATTTTATGCTTTATTTTTTATTTTTGAAAATTTGTATTCAATGTTTTACATCTCTAAATCAGTTAAAGAGAGAAACACCATTGATTGTTTCCATCCCTATTTCCTATTTTAGCGATATAATTTTCTTTTCTAAATAAAAGTTTGTCCCAAATTAACAACTGGACTTTTCAATTGAGATCTTTTCTATCTTTCTATAGCAATCTATCTTATATATATATATATAATGTTTAAAGTCTCTATATTACTTTCAAATTCTTTGAAATTTGTCATTGCGTTTATCATATGAATTTGATTCTGTTTTGTGGTTTATTCTTCCTTATATTAGATGTGAGTTTTTCTTCTCTAATATTTGGAAGATATACTCACAACTGAGAGTATTTAAGAGATTCAAAAGGGATCTTGCTTGCAAAAATGTCAAGCACATAAAATGAGCTCCAAAAAGAAGAAAAACTAAAAAGATGCACAATGACCGTCAAAAATAATTTAAAGAAACACAAAGTGTATCAAAAATCAAAAGTTGCATAAATTGCACCAATCAATTGACAAGAGGCATAAAATGAGCCTACAAATGGGAACCTTCCTTCTCTTTCAGTACTTTTAAATCTTAGAAGAATTCATATGTCACTTGAAATTTTCAAAGGCTTAATTTCAAATTTCGCGATTGTGACAAATTACTTTGGTAAATTATTCTATAAGATATTTTCTGGAACTATGTTTTGAGCGAATCTCTTTTTTTATCCAATTAGTTTTTCTAAGTTAGGTCTTTTTTTTTCAAAAGACAAATTACTCTGAGAGAAGTCCGAGCTAGGGCTAACAAGATCAGCTATTCTACCATTTTTTAGATTTTGATGATGTTAACTCATTGTTCTTATAAATTTTTAATTCAATTACATGGAGAATTTATCATTTTTATGCTTTGATTAAAATAAATAAATAAACTTTGTTTTTGTTACTTTTACATTTTTATTATCTTTTTTGTATTTTATTTTTATCTTTTACTATTGTATTTTATATTTTTGGGCCTTCTCTTATCATCTAGATCCATCTCAAGATTTTCAATCTTTAGACACATCGTCCTGGATGATATTTATATCATCCTGGATGATGCATTCAATCACTCTTAAAACTCCATATGCCTGCTGATATGACTTCTCTATTTCTGATCGTCTTGGACGATCCATTATCATTCTAGATGATGTGATCATCTTCTGCTTCAATTATTTATCATCGTCCTGGATGATCCTCCTTGTCTTGGATGATCTTCACATTTTCTGCTCTATTATTGGTGATCGTCCTGGACGATCCACCTGTTCGCCCCAGATGAACCACGTGGCAAAATTTGGTACACATTTTAAATTTGGCTTATATGATCCATTATTACCTATTATCCCAGACGATCCACCTAATTGTCTCGGATGATATACTTTTTTAACAGTCATCTGGCTTGACTCCTCGGGATGATCACCTGTGTCATATCATCCCAGATGGTGTCTGATCATCCTGGATGATATTATCGCCTTTTTGACTTACTGTCCCAAATGCAAATTCTGCAATTATCCTGGATGATCGGTCCATTTTCTTTTTAAACAGAGGATTGTAAATGGATTTTCTCACCCAACCTCTTCCATCCACTTTTTCTCTCATTCCTTACTCTAGTTTTGTGTTCATGGCTAGTGAAAAATGCTCCCGTATGGCTTTTGGAAGCTCCTCGAGGGCCAATCTTGACCCTGCATTTCACTTAGGTGGCTAATCAAGCCTCATATCTATGATACAAAACTGTCGGGATCACTTTATCCTAGACTGTCAACCCTCGCATACTTTTTTATCTGATTCTTGACTTGTTTGCGCACACATGTCTTACCTTTATCATTACACTTATGGTCCCATTCAATTCTTAATTACTATTATAATTCTTTGCCATCCTCCGCATCAACTCCTCTTTCATTGCTCTTTAGTCTTATGTTAATAAGCATCCTGTTGAAATCATATATCAAGACTTTCTTGAGCTTCTACAATTTTCCACCACTAGAGACAAGCTTCACATATTGTCTCAAGACCCCGGCTATGACTGGGCTCCAGCCAATCACTTTCTAAGGAAAATTAATGTTTCTTATCATATTGGATAGTCTATCAGCTTACTCAAATATGCTAGGACAATCCAACATTTCTTTCGTACCTTAGTTTTTTTGAAAGTTGGTGATTGCATTCACATCACTCCACTCCTTTCGATCACCACTTTTTATGTAATGGCCCATAATGCATTTAATGCTATTGATATGATTTTTTGATACATTGAGCACCTAACAAGTATTAGAGATCCAAGACATAAAAGGAAGCTTAATCTAGCCTTAGGATACATCATATCATATGTCCTTGAATCCAAATACAACCTCCAATATCTTGCCCCACCAAACTTTCAACCTGCCTTCTACTCCAATCCAACATTCTTCACAGTACTCCTATATTCAACAATCCAACCCGGAGCATAAAAAAGGTGAGGGAGCTATGGAGGAGGCGGCTCCTGAACCTGTTCATGCACCTGCTCTGCTACGCCAGCACACATAGCTGAATTAGCTGGTGGAGCATTTTGACCAATGGGAAGCATGCTTTGACTCCTATATTATTACACAAGAGTAGTAACATGCAGAGGATGTTGCTCTCTTTGACTCATTCATAGCTCACTAGTTGCTCCAGCATGACCAGGACATGGCCTAGTTTGGGGAGTAGTTTGCGACTCTTTCCAGTTTCTTTTCGCCACTACCACCACCTCCTTCGAATGATCAAGGGCCATCTTTCTTTTAGTTTATTTTTGAGATGTTGTTTCTTTTTTTTTTTTTTTTGTTATATTTTACTTCTATCTGATAGTTTCTATTTATTTCTTTTCTCATTCCCTCCTCCTTTTTATGATATCAAAATGGGGAGTAGTTGTACTATTTTTATGCTGCTTAGTTATATTATGTACTATATTCAGTTTTAGTAAAATTTGAGCTTTTGGTTTACACTTTTTTCTTGTAATGTTTCAAGTTAATTTTCTTTGATTGTTTACCATCATCAAAAAGAGAGAGATTATTATGAATCAAATTTCAAGAAATAGAATTTTGATGATAGCAAACATTTTTATTTTTCTATGACTGTCTTGCTTTTAAACATTTTAGGTCCACAAGATTAAATTTCAAATCGAACCAGCTCAAGATTGGGTAGATTAAGACTGAGTCAGTTTGTAATGTACGTCAAGTGTCTTTTATCTTTTCTTGAGTCAATTGTAAACTTTGTGGATACAGATGCTAAGTAACCTTGAACACACACACTTGGGGGAAAAATTATGTCTAATTATTAGAGTTTTCTACTTTTTTGCATCATTCGGGATGATCCAAAAATCATCCTAGGTGATCCAAAAATCATCCTAGATGATCAGTTAAAAATAGAAACCCTAATTAGGGCATCCTGGTTAAGGCAGCCATAATTAAGTGAATCGTCATAGACGATATTAGCATCATTCAGGATGATAGGTTAAAATCAGAAAGAATCAGCTGCCATATCTATTTAGGCATCTTTTATTTTTGAACATCATCCAGGACATCTTCCTGGTTGATGCAGCATTACTATGCCTAAATTAATCTAATAATTAAGGAAAGTAATTAAGTTTTGATTGCTCGATCATATCATCTTAGATGATATAAGATCATCTAGGATGATCAATTAATAAACCTTAGTTCTTCCTAGATAATTAAAAATTGGTCTGGTTCTATTCAGGGCGATGCTCTAGATGATATGTATTGAATTGAATTAATCGACTAGGATGATCAGAGATCGGCATGGATGATCAAGTTATTTTTTTATCATCTAGACATCCATTCAGAGCAATGTTCTTGACAATATTCATTATTTTATACTAATCGGCCCAGGCGATCATGAGATCATCCTAGATATTCTAATTATTTTTCCATCATCCAGAAATCCATCAAGGGCAATGGTCTGGATGATATTTGATGACTTGAACTAATTGTATAGGATGATATCCTATCATTCTGGATGATCTGAACAAATTAACCTTCTAATCATCCTCTCCCACAAATCATCCTGGTTGATTAAGCTAAATTTGAACTAATTATATAGAATGATCGATTGATCATCCTGGATGATTATGTCGGGTTGTTGCAATTAAGAGCTAATTTGAAGCTCTTCTTTATAAGACCTCTTGTTCTACCAAAGAGTGTATCTTTTCCTACTGTCCTGACCTGAGAGAGCCAAGAGGAGAGGGAGAGAGAGAGAGAGAGAGAGAGAGAGAGAGAGAGAGAGAGAGAGAGAGAGAGAGAGAGAGAGAGAGAGAGAGAGAGAGGATCTTGTGAGGGGGAGTTTGTGAAAGGATTCACAAAGTTTTCTCCAAGCAAGGATTTGTATCATCTTCTCTGGTCATCATCCCTGGTTCCTTAAGGGTTCTAGAGAGATCTACTTCAATAATTGGTTAAGGTTCTCTGCTTTCTTCTAGATGAAGCAAAAGGAGTTGGGTTCTATGCCTACTTCTAGAGGAATTAAAAGGAGTTAGGTTCTCTGCCTCATCAAGGTCAGTGGAAATGAGTTTTTATATGGGCTTTTTCACCTTGCTGTAGGGGAAAAAAGAGAGACACTGAGTTTAGTACAATACTCTGAGGGTGCCTCTAAGGAGTGGGCATAGGTCAAATTGATAGAACCACTATAAAATCTAGTGTGTTATTTCTTATTATACTTTTGCATTTAATTTTCACACTTTATTTCTCTTATGATGAATCTTGGTTTGGTTGTGTTTGTATTTTTGTTTAGAGAAATTTTTAAACACCAATTCACCCCCCCCCCCCCCCTCTTGGTTAGTCTCGAGACTAGTTCATAAGGTCCTAACATCCCTGACAAACTTTCATAGGGGACCTATCCCATATTCAATATGTTAGCTACAACCAGAAAGGTTTGATGGATAGTAAAAATGACAATATGATACATCTGGATGCATTCAGTTATTAGTTCAAAGAGGTGGCCTCTGATTTTGACATATAGGGTATCAATAAGAACACAATCATCTAAGGTTAAAATGATTAATTCTTTATTTGATCCAATAATAGAAAATAAAGACGATGGCATAACCTAATAGCTGTCTATTAATTTTTATACAAGTTTTGGGAATAGAAAGCTGGAGCAAATCATTATTTTTAAAGATTGAGTGAGACCTGGCCCAACCAAGTTGTTAATATTGAGTTGGATAAAATTATTGATGTTTATAAGCTCCTTGGTGAATAGTGCCCCCTTACATATTGGTCAAGCATCTAACATACCACCTACGTAACTATCAATGCTTTATAACTAACATAAGTTTCTATGGGCTGCCATAGGAGACCCATCATATCTCAAAAATGCTCCCTTATATGCACTATAATTTATATACACATAGGTATACTAAATGGGCATATATAATTATATACCCGAGTGGGCCCTGATTAGCATGTTTTGGATATATATGTGATATTTAGTGATGCTACACTAGTCAATAAATGAATTTAATTCAAACTTGATCCTTCTATATGGATAGATAAGAGTCGACTTAGCTCCAAATTATCAAATAGATATACGGTTGGGGTGTCGACAGGAATATCTATTTTATATGTTCATATAACGCCTTCTAGGTCGACGATAAAAGAAATTTATCAACAAAAGCATAAAGTCTATGAAACTTGTTCCTCTATCGATAAGTTAACAGAGTCGATAAGGTTCAATCCATAAATAAAAATAACCCCAACTACCCTGATGATTACAGTTTTGAATTCAGATCTCAACTGAAGGGGTTAATTCTAAATATTTTAAATGTCATCCCAAATATCTAAAAATCTAAAATTTTCAAAATGCATCCAAGTCTAGAGTATTTATAATTAAAATAACTCATCTAACCAGTTAAAGTAAAATACATCCACGCTCCATAATAGTTTATCGAGGTGGATAAATTGAAAAGCACTTTAGCTCACAAAGAGCTAATGTCCAGTCAAGAAAATCACTAGGATTCATTTTAAAAATAGTCTCATGTTATTAAGGATGTGGTACGTGTCCTCTAACTGGTAGTTTCACTATTAAATGGCACTACAGGTAATTAGTTAAGGCCTAGGGCTCTATGAACCGAGTGGTTTTGCCGTCAAATGTCACCACAATATAATAGTTATGGCTAGAGACAATACATTCCATAGTGGAATCTAATCCTTGAGATATGAATCAATAGGATATAATTGATAGGGCACAAAGCCTTTTGTTAGCTAAGGTTGATTTAAATTTAGTCCCCTTAGATAAATATTCACTCTAAGTCAATAAGATAGCCTTGGATAAAGCAACCCATGGCTGCTAACAAGGATCCTTCTATCAGGTTAGGTCCACTACCTCCTCTTACTAAGTAGACCAGGGACAACAATAGCCTGTGATGATGGAACCATGGGATATTGATTGGGTCCATCATCATCCCCCCCCCCCCCCCCCCCCCCCCCCCCCCCCCACCACCACCACCACCACCACCACCATACGATTTAAGTGCAAAATGGTGAAATTTCCTATTTTAAATATTAAACCTTCAAACCCTCAAACCCATACTGCTACTTGCCAGATAACATGTATTTCTTTCTATCTGATTGATGACTAGCCTTAATTAAAAGTTCTCTCCCATGATCTGGAGGGGTAATTAACTATAGGAGTTGTGGGAAAATTCTAGTGAGATAAGCTGTGGGAAAATTCTACAAAGAGAAGCTGGTAATTCAAAAAATTGTATTTGGTGGAGAAGCCTGACTTTTCGGTGATGGCGTCTGATCGCTGGTAATCATCGGAATAGGTAACTAGGAAGCACATTCCAAGAATACCTAACTCTCATAACCAAAGTTTTTTCATATCATCTCCACCTGCTTTCGGCAAAAATTTCTCGATTGAAGAAGCGGCTGGTTTCAAAGGCAGCCTAAATCCTAGAAAATTTTAATGAATGATAATCAATGAGGGTGGATTGTCAAATAAAATGAAGATTGATCCTGATATTGGGAAAGGCAAGAAATTGTTGATTAATGATGAAGAATATCTGTTAAGAGAGTTGCTATTTGCATGTTTTACATTCTTGCAACTTGTATAGTTTAGATTCCAAATATTATTGTTTTATGTGTAGTTATCTCCTAACACTTTTTTGGAAGATTTGTTTTTGCTCTTGTGTGTACTAACATTTCAGGAAAATCAAACTCCAAACTACTGAAGACTTCAAATCCAATTCAGCATGAGATATCTTGTATTTTAAAGCTTGTAATTTTTGTATGAATTAAGTTTGAGAGGGAGTGATTATAATTGAGTGAATAAATACACACACGCTTGAGGAGATCCTAAAATTTTTGTACTGATCATATGGGACGAATTCAATTCATACAAGACGATCAGGTCAGTTATCTCCTTTTAAGAGCAATGGAACGAATAGTTTTTGGAAAAAAAATTTCTAAGTCCTGATCGTCCAAACGAAATTATTTTTGTCCCAAGACGAGCTAGGCAATGTAAAATGTTCGTCCAGACAAAATTATAATCGTGCCAGGATGAGTTAGGCTCTGCATAATTTTTCATCCAGACGAAATTATAATCGTCCCTAGATGAGCTAGGCTCTGTAAAAAGTTCATCCAGATGAAATACAAATCGTCCACAGACGAAGTCTTCTTTGTAAAAATTTTGTTCAGACAAAATTCATAATCGTGCTAGGATGAGTTGCCCTCTGTAAAAATTTCTTCCGGGCGAAGTTCTGTTCGTTCAAGGACGATGGGAACTGACTTAACTAAGTTGGTTAAATCCTGTGGTAATTTGGGAACCGACCTATGAAATAACTGTTCGTCCGGATGAACCTAGTTCGTACGGGATGATGATCATGTACGAACATAGTTCGTACCAATAATCATTAGGATAATTTCTGACAATTTAAATAAAATCATCTAGGATAATCCACGATCGTACGGGACGATCCATTTCATGTTGACTTGAATATTTTGCAGTTTTTGGACGATTTTTCTTGTCTCTCCTCTATAAGGTCCAATTTTTACTGCCACCTGATCTTTTTGCTCATTGATCTTCGTGCCTATTGAAAGAAGAGTCAAGGAGAGAGTGTGAGAGTGCATTCAAAGGAGGATTCCTACCACTGGAGTGTGAAGGCTTCGCTTGGTGTTCAAAGGTAAGAATCTCTACTTGTGATTTGGGATTACTTCACTCTTTTCTTTCTTCCTTTTAGAATTCTTGTGAGAAGATCTGTCAAGGAGATCCGGTTCTTTGCCCACACTAGGAGAGTGTGAAAGGACGAAGGGTTTTCTGCCCACACTAGGAGAGTGTAAAAGGATGAAGGGTTCTCTGCCCACACTTGGAGAGTGTGAAAGGATGAACGGTTCTCTGCGGACATCAGAGGAGTGTGAAAGGATGGACGATTCTCTGCCAGTACTAGGGATAGTGTAAAATGACGACGGTTCTCTGTCGCACCGAGTAGTGGTGAAAAGAGTTTTGTAAAGGCTTCTCTGCCTTGCTTTGGGTGCAAAAGGAGAGTCACCAGTGGTATTAGTGCAATACTTGGAGGGTGCCTCCGGTGAGTGGATGTAGGTCTGGTTTTGACCGAACCACTATAAATATGATGTCTTTATTTTTTTGCTACTTTTTTATTTTTGTGATTTACTGTTTTAAAACTGTGGTTGAAAAACTATTTCTACAAAAATTCATTAAAGTTTAATTTGAGTTTAAAATACTCAAAGAGGGATTAATTTTTAAAATACCAATTCACCACCCCCCCCCCCCCCCCCCCCCACTCTTGGTTAGCCATGGGACATAAACTTAAGCTTAACAACCTAATTCATAGTGAATGAGTTTCAACAATATCAGCCAATGATTCTAGTAAGGTCTAAAGGCTTCGATTATAATGGAGTTAATTCTACAACAGCAGCTACTGTAATGGCAATAAGAAAGATTTCTATAGAAGCCCTGAATGATTCTATAACATTACTAGGAAAAGAATAAAGTATGGAAGAAGGATCAACATTGGCTAAAGGAGACGGAAGACAAACTGTGATAGAAATGTGGTTTGAAAATGCAATTCTAGAGAACTCAATAATCGAATGAAAGTGCCAAAGTTACAAACAACATAGAGCCTATAGGTAATTTTCCTTCCAATGTTTGGAATAAAAAGACAAATAGAAGAGTTTCTGAGCTAGAGTTAGGCAATTTTCTATTGGAAGATGGAAATGCTGTCAAATTAGATGAAGACAAGGTGATGGAGAATTCAAAAAAATTACTGAATGCTTTAGTTGTGAAATTTTTTGGAGAAAATATACCATCATATGTTGTGAACACTGAACTGAAGAGACAATGGTCTCATCTGGGCAAATTTAACCTTACCTGGCTTGGTAAAGGATGGATGCTATATGCTTTCGATAATGAGGAAGGATTTGACTCTATCATTTCCAATGGATCTTGGTATGTAAAGGGACAAATCATAGGGGTGGATAAGTGGTTGTCTCAATTTTCTACTGAATCATTAAGAGGACTAACAGCTCCTATATGCATTAGGATGCTGAACTTACCTCTACATTGCTGGGATGAAATCAATGTATGCAGAATTGCATCTAAGGATGGAAAACCTTACTTAATTGATGATAACATGTTCCAATGGGGAATGAGGGAATTTGCAAGGATTTGTGTCAATGTTCAAATTGAAAGAAACTTCCCCTTGGCGTTTGGGTGAAAATTAATTCGGGAAGGTTTTATCAGAAATTTGAGTATGAAAAGATCCCCAATCTCTGTTATAATTGTGGTAGAATCAGGCATTCAAAACTTAAATATCCTGAATTGACAACTAGAAGAAAACAAATGACATCTATAGAAGTAGATGTTCCTGTAATCAAAGAAGTTAATCCTATAAGTTCTCTCTTGAAGGAAAAAGGCGTGAATCTTCCAATGCAAATGATAATTCTTATGGTCCGTGGATCCACGTACATTATGGGAAACATAAGTCTTTTAACCAAAAGAAGGTTAATTTTCAGAAAAGAAAATAGGTTGTTAAGGATTATGTGATAAAACATGATGGCAACAATGATAAAGGGAAGCTGGCTGAGGAAAAACTAAATTTGGAACCAGAGAGATTTGGTACTAATGTAGAAGATCTTGTTGAAAGGACAAATCAAAGAACAATTGATTCCAGGATTCAAAAGATTTGTTGTGATAACAATGTTTTATTAGAAGGAAGGAATAAATTTGTTGTTTTATTAGATCCAATTGAAGAAGGGGGATTTGTCTTAGAAGAGAATGTGGAAACTATTATCCAATAAACTGAAATGGAGGATGAAGTTAAAACAAGAGAAATGATCAATCTTACTAATCAACAAAATTTTATAGAAGCTACTCTTGTTGTTACTAAAGAGAATGATGAGAAAATTGCTGAGAATATAGTTAATGAAATCTCTTCAGCTGCTCGGGATCAGGAAATCATTTCAGTAAGGGGAGTACTTGAGGACGGATCTTCAAACTCTAAGGTCAAACTTGCTAAGGAAATTAAGAGCTTGGGGTCTATTAGGCTGCTTTCTAGAAATAGGAAGAAGGATAGTGAAGGGAAAGACAAGGTGGGGGCTTCTTCCCCCATTATTTATTAATGGTTTCCATCATGTTTTGGAACTGTAGAGGGAGAAAAAAAAAACTAGCCTCTCTATATATCAAAGAAGTAGTAAGAGATAATGGTGTAATTTTGGTGGGATTATTAGGAACAAGCCATCATTGTTCTATGGAAAATCAATATAGCTTCTTTCTCTATAGTTGATTTGTCTCAACAAGTGGTCATTAGAGATCTTAGGATCCAGAACAAAGGTCTTTGGAGAATAGCAGTTGTGTATGGAGGTAGGGAGGTTATCCAAAGGAGAGCGCTATGGGAATAATTGGAAGAATTCACTGCTACAAATGTTCTAATGGCTATTGGAGGAGATTTCAATTGTTTGCTATCTAAAGAAGATAAAAGAGGTGGAAAACATTTCAGGTTCTCAACTGCTTCCAAAGAAATAAAAACATTCCTAGTTAACAATGATTTTTAGGAAATCAATTTTATTGGCCCAAAATTCACTTGGTGCAATAATAAAGGGGTGGAGCCAGGATTTTAGAAAGATTTGATAGATGCTTTCTAAATACTGAAGCTTTGAAATCTTTGAATAGAATGGTGGTTAAACACATTGCTAGAGTGCCTTCAGACCACTGCCCGGTCTTACTATGTTTTCTGGAGGAAAAATTCAAATCTAAAAAGATAATTAGATATGAGGAAGTTTGGGCTTCTTATGCGGCTGCAAAAGGTATTGTTAAAGATTCATGGAATAAAAATTCCAAAGGTGACTTTGCTTAAATTTTGAATCTCAAATTCAAAAGAACAATGAAAGCTTTATATTTTTGGAGTAAGTCCAAACATAAAAAGTATGAAGTTCATAGAGATGAACTTAAAATAGAAATCTGGGTGCTTCAATTGAAAGAATCAGAGGTGGGGTGGCTCTCAGATGAAGAAAGATGGATACTCAATTCAAAGGTGGCTGAACTGAACACTATTCTAGCAAGGCTGAACTCTTGGTGGAAACAGAGAGCGAAAGTGAATTGGATTTCAGATATGGATAGCAATTCAAAGTTTTATCATTCTTTTACTGTAGCCAGAAGATACACGGATGGAATCATTAAAATTTAGAATAAAGAAGGGAAAGTTATGGAAGAACAAGAATAGATTTCAGAGGTATTTTCAAAATTCTTCAAAGAAAAATGGAGATATATGAGTTGCATCGTCAATGATTGGCCAAATCCCAACTACATGCTGGATGAGAAAGAGAAGAACAAGTTGATGGAAGATCTTTTGCTGGAAGAGATAGAAGAGGTGGTATTCAATTCCAAAAAGAATATTTTACCAGGAAATGATGGTATAACATATTCTTTCATTAAAAAATTTTGGTGCTTTGAGACATTTGGAATGCTATTCATTATTTTTTTCATTTGGGAAAAATGAATGAGGGATGGAAAGAAACTTTAATATTGTTGATCCCAAAAGTTGAAAATCCCACAACTCCTAGCCATTATAGACCTATTAGTCTTTGTAAGTCTATTTATATGATAGTGGCAAAAATTCTGATGAATAGATTGAAAAGATCTATTCATAAGCTCATTTCGGAAGAACAAGCTGCATTCATAAGCGGTAGATCATTGATAGATCATCCTCTCATTGCTTAAGAAGCATTTCATAAATTCAGATATTCAAAAGCATCTAAAGGTTTGGTTTCATTCAAAGTAGATATGGAACAGGCATATGATAATATGTATTGGGAGACACTTAGAAATGTTTTGAAATATTTTGGTTTTCCAATGGTATTCTCTAATTGGATCATGCAATGTGTCCAGCAATCAAAATTCTCCTTACTAATTAATGGAAAGTTCTGCACTTGGATTGAAGCAAAAAGTGGATTCCGCCAAGGGTGCCCATTTCCCCATATTTATTCATACTTTGCTCTCAGCTTTTGTCCAACATATTCAAACAGAAAGAAGATGATATGGGAATTACTTTGGTTGTAGATGGCCATAAACTTACTCATCTTCTTTATGCAAATGAAAAATTATATTCTCTGAAGCTAAAATCAAAATGGTTAAGGAAATCAAGGAATGTCTTAGAAAATTTGTGGTTGGACTGGACAAAGCATTAACATCAAAAAATCTTTCATCTTATTTGGAAAACATGTGAAGGATAACAAGAAGAAGGCTATCGAGAGGATCATGAGGTTCAAAGTGGTGAAAGAATTCAACTATCTTGGGATCAAAATGGCTCAAAGGAGGTTACTAGCAACTTATTTCAGTTTTATTATTGAAAAAGCCATCAAACTAGTGGATATATAGGGATCCAAGCAAATTGCTTTAGCTAGCAAATTCACACTTATCAAATCAATTTTTCTATCAATTCCTATATTCTATAGTACTCTATCACTTGTCCTGAAAAGTGTTTTAAAGGAATTGGACAAAATTTGTAGAGGATTTATATGGAATAAAGCAAACAAAAATCTAGGCATTCACTCTATTAGCTTGAGTAACTTATGTATGTCTGTAAGATGTGGCTGGAAAGGTTTGTGTTCTTGTACTAGTTTGGATAGGCCTCTTAGTGCAAAATTAGCTTGGAAATTATTCCAAGATAAAGAGTCTTTTCTATATAGAACCATTGGAGCAAAGTATGGACTGTGTGATGGAGAAATCACAACAAATAATAAAAACTCAGCTTGCAAGATTATTGCAAATGGTTTAGAGAACCTGAAGAAAATTACCTTATGGAAGATTGGAGATAGTGCTTTAGTGAATGTGTACAAAGATATTTGAATTTTGGATAAAAGTCTAAATGAATGGCCAACATTTATGGATACACTGGAACAGGATGAGCTCACGGTGGATTGTCTGTTAATAGATGGTAACTGGGATCTTACTAAGTTGGAATTATTATTTGGAAGTGATCTCATATGCTTGATTCATAATGTTTCAATCAATAGGGGAGAAGAAGACTATTTGGAATTGCTATGCCAGAATTTGGGTAATTCAATTTCTTCTTTAGCTTTTAAAGCTTCAATTGAAGCAAATGATGATTACTGGTACTGGAATTGCTTCAAAATGATTAAACTTCTGCCATGAGTTGAAGTTTTTTTGTATTGTATTCTCAATAATGCAATACCAACATCTTATTACCTTTATAATAGAAGATTCCAAGTGGAAGATGTTTGTCCGAGAGGATGCAATGCACCAGAAGACCTGGAACATATCTTGCTTAAATGTTTGAAGATAACAGATTTCTTGAACCAACTCAACAAATGGGGGGTTAGTATTCCAGCATTCAATCTATTCTTGACTGTTTGAACTGGATAAAAATTAATGGAATAAAACAAAGCTTCATCAGAATTTGTATTGAAATTCATTCTTCTTCTCGTGGAAAGCAAGGAACAATCTATTTCATAAAGGTAAAGAGGAAAGTACTTTGATGATTGCCATCAATTCAGTTAACTATACTTCTATATCCTTCAAGTGTTATAAATTTAAATCGGGCAATTGGGTTACTAATCAATCTTATAGACTGTTAAATCGTTGGTACCCCCTCCTCCTGATTGGATCAAATTTAATGTGGATGCGGCACTATTAATATCTTATAAAGATAGAATTGGAGGTGTTATTATAGATTGCAAAGGAAGATTTATCATGGCTTATGGAAAATCATGCATTCATTGGTATGTTGCTTACTTGGAACTTTTCGCAATAAAGTTCATAAAAGAAATCATGAAAGATTGGATGGGGTCATTTAAAGGTCTTATTATTGAAGGAGACAATCTAAACATAATCAAGTACTTACAAGACTTAGGAGGTATGTGGAAAGAAGAACTTCATTTCTTAAGTTTGTTTAATTTTGTTATTTTTAATTGGGTTTAAAGAGAGAATAGTAAATTGGCAAATTTATGTGCCAATTATGTTATTTCAGGGGAGTTCATTTGGAATGAGTTTACTTCTAATAAGATTTCTCCTTCTTTTCTAAAATTATTGAAGGAGGAATCGGATATTTCTTTGTAATAACTTTAGGATTTTCTTTTTCTATTTAATGCAAGCTATTTTCTTTCCTTCAAAAAAAATTTAACTATAGGAGCTTGCACCTATAGGAAACTAGAACTCAAATCATAAAGTCCTCACAAAATAAGGGCAAAATTTCTAGGTAGTGTTTTATCTACAAACCCATCTACCTTTAAAGATTTACCCCATAACTTAATCCATTAAAACTCCCCCCAAAAAATCCACGGGGGAGGCCGGGGTTGAATTTTTGGAGCCCACATTAATCTCAACCTTTTGATCAAAGATCTAAGAACTAGAATAGCTTGGCTTGAAACTGCAAATGGAAGTGTATAATCCCATTTGACTCAATTTGGGTCATTCTTCCAATTTAAATTAGATCAACAAACCCTAATTTTATCTTTAACACCTGACACAATTTCTCAATTGTGAGTAAATTTTGGCTTAATCAAAGAATCCAATTAGGAAATCTTGCCCAATTTGAACCCAGTGGACAATTTGAACATGAACTTCCAATCCAATGGCTAGTTAGCCATGGATTAGAGGTTCTATTCATAGTTAACAAAAATTATCCTAAAGTGAGCTCATGTTTGAAAATTATATCTATCGGATTCTCAATTGAAGGAGTGTTTTGACTTGGATAAGTTTTTTTTTAATCCATGGAACTATTCCTATTCATGTTACAAAGGTAAAGACATTAAGAATCTGATCTTTGTATTTATATAGAACAGCTTGTAGAGCCTGGAGAAATTTACACAAGCAGACTAGAGGACTTGTAGAGCTTAGAGGTTCACTCTAGAACTTGCAAATGTGTTTTTAAATTTAAAATTAAAACTCTTACACTCTAAAGATGAGAGTATTTATAGTGTTTTTAAAACTATATAAAATATATTCCAAGTGAAGTGGCACTAGGTGGCACATTCAGTTAGGTACAAACAAATAGGAGCTAAAAAAGTTTTCTCAAAGTTTTCGTCCCATGTGGTTTATTATGGAGTTAGTTATGAATCAAGGCTTTCATAGGCTATTTTTTAAAGATTTTTGCCACCTCAAGCAGCCACCTAGCCTATGGTGAGCTGAAAATGTGTATGGGAAGTTTATGAAAAGTGCTATCAACATTACTTACAGGTTGTCGCTTAGTCTTGCAAGGGAAAGACTCCACTTAATGGCCAAAAAATCCATAATGGAAGCAAAGATGAGAAAGGCCCTCATACTCAACACTTTGAAAAAATCTTCCACTCAAGCCCTTAGTCTAAAACCCTAGAGAAAGTTTTTGTGTAAAATTAATGCGGACACAGACTCTAGCAAAAGAATTTTGACCGTAAGATGATGAATGCTCATCCATTCAAAGAGGTTCACCAATCATAGCAGCCATATGAGAAATATTAGAGGGATCCCAATACATCAAAGGAAGCTGAGGAAATTGGACCCAAACTCACGAGGAGAACCTCTTTATATCCTTTAGAGAGAAAGAACTTGACCATTGGTCAATGCCAATAATGCTCCCAACTACAATCTAAGGACCACCCCTAAGGATGGTATCTCGATCATGAGAGCTTTGAAAAATACTAATAAAAAATTTGGAGCAATGGTGATCAACTGAAACTCTCCAACATGAAACCATCACCTTGATAGTTCACCTTTGAGACAAGCAAAAGAGACCAGCTTGCCTAGAAGCTTCCCAACTATAAAACATTCCAATTTGAAAATATTTCATAAACTTTGTCCAAGTTCCGGATCATACAAATGCCATCCTCATCAAGCACCTCATCTTTAATGACCTTATCTAAAGGTGTATAAGATGGCTTCCTCCAAGAAAAATAACCTGGGCTCCGATCACCAAACACACAAGACTTAGGGGAATCTTAAATATGAGATTGTAGCTGATCATCAGCAGCAATAACCACAAAATTAATTAAAAAAATTCCTTTGAGGAAATAACATAAACTTTAGATGAGTAAACCTAAAGAAATGGCCTCTTGAGCTGAAACTACGTAATATTTAACACACCTGCATGAAGAACAAGCCAAGCTCCCATTCAAAACATTCACAATAATAATCAGATCTGTTGCAACTTTGGAATCGAGATTGATATTATAATTTTTTATGATAGGAAAATATTATTATTTTGTTAATTTTAGTATTTCTCTAAGCGTGTGCTCTACATTTCTATTTGTTCTTTATTTATACTAACATTTTTTGGGAAATTATACTCCAAACTGCTGAAGACTTCAAGACATAGTAGATTAGGATTTCATGTAATAAAGCATATAAATATTTTTTTTTATTTTTTTTGAGTCTGAGAGAGTATGATTGTAATTTGGTAATCGTGCACACACATACAGGGGGAGAGAGTTAAATTTTAAAATTTTAAAACTAATTATATTATATGACTTCCAATCGTACTATATGATTTGTCATATTTTTTCATCAAAATGTAGTTAATCAAATCATGGATTGTACTTTTGAACTGCTCATACTGTACGATATTAGTTCATACAGATGAGTGATAGTGTATAGATTTGGGTTCATACCAGTTTGTCCAAAACAAATTCATTTTTTTTTATACTGTTTGTGTTGTGTGATGTTAGTTCATACCGACGACTAATATAGTACAAAACTGGGTTCCTTCATGATCATACTAAATAAAAAATGATTTGTATTAAATGTTCATACTATATGATATTAGTTTATACATTCGACTGACAGTGTACAAAATAAGGTTTATACCATATTATACCATATGAACACATTGAACTTTTAATTATTTGTATAGTATGATGCCAGTTCGTATAGATGACTGACGGTGTATAAAATTAGGTTTGTATAGTATCGTACCAAGATTTTTGAACTATTTGTACAGATGATCCATGATCATACTATATGATCTGAAGTTGGTTCTATTATATTTTTAGTTTTTTGCATTATTTATCTTGTGTTTTCTATATAAGAAATCCTAAAAACAGACACTCAAGACCTTCGCTATGAATTTCTCTTAAGAGTGTCCATTAAGTGAGAATGTTTTGGAGAGATTGTGAGAGTGAAGTATGAGAGATCTTGTGAGGGGTAGTGGTGAGGGATTCATAAGGTTGCCCAAAGAGAGGTTCTCTTTATCTCCCTTAAATTTCTACTCAACTCCTCTAAAAACTTTTGAGAGAAGATTTTAAATATTATTTCAAGGTTCAAAGCCTTCACTAGGAGGGTGAAAAAGGATGAAGTTCTCTGTCTTCACCAGGAGAGTGAAAAAGGATGACGGATCTCTGCCTTCACCTAGAAGATGAAAAAGGATGAAGATTCTCTATCTTCACCAGGAGGGTGAAAAAGGACAATGATTCTCTACCCTGATTAGGTGGGTAAAAAAGAATGATAGTTCTCTACAGTACCAAGTTGGTAGAAGAGAGTTTGTAAGGCTTCTTTACCTTACTGTGGGGGAAAAGGATAGTCACTTTGATTTAGTGCAATACCTGGAAAAGTCTACAGGGAGTAGATGTATGTCATGTTTGGATCAAACCACCATAAAATTTGGTGTTCTTCTATTCACTATAATTTTTTGTATTTTAATATTTTTTCACTTTAAAGTTTAGTGGTTGAAAAATTATTTGTGATAATTATATCTAAACAACTCATATTTTAGAATCATTGATTAAATTTTCTAAAAATGCTTTTCAAGAATCCCAGAAAAATTTTTGTTAACCAGTTCACCCCAACCCCCTCTTAGCCTTGGGACAGTTTTATAAGGTCTAACAACCTACACAAACTTTTAAGTTATACTAGAGCATATTTCAAAAATTAAGGTTTAGAAAACTTTTTAAAAAATGATTATGGCTACTTTGGAAACTGGAACACTCCTGAAGGATACTCTATCACTTGACTACCTTTATTCGATAATATTCCTTTCAATTTTTTGAAAACTTGTATATCTACTTTTCTATAATCACTTGACATCTCATGTGGATATTAATAAAGGAGGGTTAAACTAGACCCACTAGACTTGTTAATAGTAATAGAGTTGAAACACCATTCATTGATTGAACATTAGAAGAAAAAGACTTGGCATAATTAAATGCCAAATGTTTAAATATGTTTTTTATACATTAAAATAAGAAGATTATATGCATGTTTCTACTTATAAAATTGGAAAATAAATCTGGGATTGACTATACATACCTTATGAAGGGACAAATGAGGTTAAATAATTTAGGTTGAATATTTTATTATATGACTACAAACTATTTTGCATGAAACTAAATGAGTCAATTTTTGATATGTATACAAGTTTAATCAGATTGTTACCTCATTGTATTCTTTAATTAGAGAACTAAAGAATTCAAAAAAAGTTAATAAAATCCTATATTATTTACCTACTGCTTATAATGCAAAGGTAACTGACATAACTGAGTAAAAAGATATGAATATATATTTTATTAACAATCTTCTTGGATCACTAATTGCTTATTAACAAGGAGTGAATCAAAGATAGATTGATGTAGGTGACAAGCAGAAAGAGAAGAATTTTATTTTGAAAATTGATGATTAATAAAGCAATTAATAAATGCCTGAGGATGAAAGAGATATTGCACTCATGACTTGGAAATTCAAAAGTTTGATCATAAGAAAGGACTGGAGACATTAATATTGGAACAAAGGTAAGTTTAATAAGAATGCAAAAGTTTTAATAAAGTCATTTATTATAAATGCAGAAAGCCTAGACATATAAAGACTGATTGCTCAAATATGAAAGCAAATTCTAGTAAGGAGAAAGTTGAGGAGAAAATAAGTATTAGGAAGGGCAAGAAAATAATATAAAGAGATTTCTGAGGCAACTCAGCTTTTGACTCCTCAGAAATAGAAGCAAAAGATGAAGTCACAAATTTGTGCTTAATGGTAGATAAACTTGATCATTCAAATCAAGAAGAGGTATATGACTTATCATATGATGAACTATTTAAAGTTTCTAAGAAAATTAATAATGTATATATGAAGCTTAAAAAATTACATTCTAATATTAACCTCGAGTATTTAAATTTATAAAAAGAATATAAAAATATTAGGAAAGATCATGCATACATAGATAGTAATAATATGGCTTTGTTGAATGAATTTGATGATTTGAATAAGAGCATGATTCTTTAAAAATGTATATTGAACTTGAAAATGATTTTAATGTGTTTATTAATGAATCAGATCAAAGAGAACATGAGTTAAAAGTTAACAATTCAGTTTTAAAAATTGAAAGCTCTTAAGGAAGATAAGACAACTCCCATATTTGAATAATTTTATAATCCTAATCAAAAGCATATAATTTCAAAATCTATGAAAAGATATTATAACTCACATAGATTAGTAAATCTTTTTCCTGGTGTTAAATGCTTTTTATGTGGAATGATAGGGCATATTTTTCACACTTGCACTATTCATTATAGAATACATATAGTGTGGAGACCTAAGATACATCAATCATAGCATATCAAACAAGAATCTAGATTATCATTGTCAAGAGGTGAACCCAAATTTACTTGGGTTCCCAAGTCTAATGTTTAATAATTTTGTAGATACGCTCTCATATAAACCCTCATGAAAGCATTTGGTACCTAGATAGTAGATGTTTGAAATATATGAATGGAGATACAACTCAATTCATATCGATGGAGGCCAGAGTTAGAGGCAAAGTGATAGTGGGAGATAATATCGCTAAGAGCTGAACTTATGAATGGAGAGTGATAGGTACAGGTATGATTGGCAACAAGAATAATTTCTTTATTAAAAATATTTTATTGATTGAAGGCTTAAAACATAACATGTTAAGTATTAGTCAGCTTTATTGCAAACCTAGATTTAATGATTATAATTTTGATGATAGCAAACATTTCTGACATTCCTGTTTTCTTACTACTATTACTACTACACATTTGTTTTGGTTTCCCTACCTTCTAATGTTTTAGGTCCACAAGGTCAGTTGCAATTCAAGCCATCTCAAGATTGGGTAGATTAGGACTGAGTCAAATATAAGTATAATTTTCGTATGTTTACCTTTCTTGAGTCAAATGTAATAAAGTAAATCTTGATGCTAAGTAACCTTACACACACACACACTCAGGGGGGAAATTCTATAGGTTTAAGAATTTTTCAATTTTTGATCATATCATATAAAATGATCCAAAATCATTATGAATGATCAGTCAAAAATAAAAACCCTAATTAGGGCATATTTGTTAAGACATCTAATTTAAGAAAATTATCATGGATGATATTAACATCATCAAAGATGATAGGCTTAAATTAGAAAGAATCAGCCGTTAAACTCTTTTAGGTAATATATTATTTTTAGAAATCATGCAGGACAATCTCATATCATCCTGGATGATTCATTACAATCATGCATAAATTAGTCAGGTAATTAAGGAAAGTAATTAAGTTTTGATTGATCGATCATATCATCCTAGACGATCTCAAGATCGTCTTGAATAATCAATTAGAAAAACCTTAGTTCTCTCCAAAATCACCTGAACAACCAAAATGATTTACTTGATGATACGTTAAAATTCTTCATCATTTAGGTGTATCTCCTGGATGACCAACACAATTTACTGGATGATAATACCTAATGTTGAACTAGTCGTATAAGATGATCCAAGAATCATCCTAGATGATAAGTTATATTTCTTCATCATCTAACATGTATCTCCTGGATGACCAGAATGATTTGTTGGATGATAATCACTAATTTTGAACAAATTGTGTATGATGAACCAAGAATCGTCCGGGATGATAAGCTATACTTCTTCATCATCCAACATATATCTTCTAGATGACAAGAACGTTGTGTTGGATTATATGTATGCTTTTGAACTAATCATATAGGATGATTTTCATATTATCTTGGATGATCAGAACAAATAGTGTGTTCTAATTATCTAGCCTACCCAGATCATCCAGGCTAAAAGGGCTAAAATATATTGATCGTACAGGATGATCTGTCGTTCATCTTAGATGATTTTTTATGGCAAGTTACAATTTAGGGCAAATTTTAAGCCCTTCTTTATAAGATCTTTTGATTATTTATGGCAAGATCTTTTGTTGCTTTCATGACCTGAGAGAACTTAGAGTAGGAGAAGAAGAGCTTGGGAGAGAGGGAGAGAATCTTATGAGGGAGAGTTTTTGAAGTGTTCACAAAGGTTGCTCCAAGAAAGGATTCGATTCATCTACTCCATTCATCATCCTTTGGTCCTTAGTGGCTCTAGGAAGGTCTTCTTCAGTAATTGATCAAGGTTTTCTGCCTGCTTCAGGAGGAAGCAAAAGGAGGTCGGGTTCTCTACCTCACTGGGGTTGATGAAAAGGAGTTTGTAAAGTCTTATTTGTCTTGTTGTGGGAGCAAAAGGAGAGTCACTATATTTTAGTATAATACCCAGAGGTGAGGCTCCAGGGAGTGGATGTAGGATAAGTTGATCGAACCACTATAAAATCTTGTGTGCTCTTTCTGTATTACTTCTACACTTTACTTTTCTGCATATTATTTTTGTGGTTGATTGCATTTGTTTTAAAATATTCAAAAAGACTTCAAAAAGTTTTTACTTTATATTTAAGAATTTTTAAAACTACCAATTCACACCCCCCCCCCCCTTGGCTAGCCTCGGGCTAGTTCGTAAGGGCTTAATAACCCTAACAAACTTTCAAGTGGTACAAGAGCGGGATTCATAAAATCTAGTTTTTGAAAACTTTTAAATTTTTATCCATGGCTAACTTTGGTAACTAAAATACTATGAAAGGGTATTCCATTACCTGATTACCATTATTTGATAATATACCTTTTGATTTCTGGAAAGCTCGCATGTTCACATTTTTATTATCTATAGATTATCGCACGTGGATGCTTATTAAAGATGGATATTCTGCACCAATATGTGAAATCAAAGGCATCAAAATTGAACTTCCTTTTACTGAATGGACTTTTGATGATTGGGATCTAACACAACATAATGCAAAATGCTTAAACTTTTTTTTTAGCATTAAAATATGAAGATTACACGCACGTCTCAACTTGTGCTACTGATAAAAAAATATGGGATATATTGTGTATTACTTATGAAGGCACAAGTAAAGTTAAGCAATGTAGTTTGAATATCTTACTTCACGACTATGAACTCTTTCACATGAAATCTAGTGAGTCAATATCTGAAATGTATACTAGGTTTACACAATTTTTCACCTCCCTGCATGCCTTAGAAAGAGAGCTTACTATACAAGAAAGTTAATAAAATTTTGAGATATTTACCTCCTCCCTTTCATGCTAAGAAAACTGTTATCATTGAATCCAAGGATTTGAATACTTATTATATTGATAACTAACTTGGATCACTCATTACTTACGAGTAAGGAGTGAACTAAAGACAATTTGATGCATGTGAGAAAAAGAAGTACAAAACCATGGTGCTGAAGGCTAATGATACAGATTCTAACTCATCTGGTTTTGAAAGTGATAATTTTGCCTCAATTATGATATAATTAAAGAGCTTCTTAAGGAAGAAAAAAAAAGTACCATTAGAAGTGGAGCAAATGTAAGAGTAGTAAGAATTCTAAAGGTTTTTCTAAAGTTATTTATTTTGAATACAAGAAGTTAGATCATGTAAATGAAGATTATCCTACACCTAAGGCTCACCCAAGAAAGGAGAAGGGTGAGGAGAAATCCAAGTTTAGGAAGGACAAAAAATAAATCCAAAAGGCTTTTTGTGCGGATTCTACATCAGACTCTTCTAAGAGTGAAGCTGAGGAGGAGACAACAAACTTTTGTTTGATGACAAATGATTATCTGGGCCAATCTGACCAAAAAGAGGTATGTGAACTATCATACGATCAATTTCTTGAAGTTTTTGAAAAAATTCATTCATCTTATAGAAAACTTAAAAAATTGCATGTTAGCTTAAAACTTGAATTTTTGAATTTACAAAAAGTGCATGAAATGTTTATTAAAGATCATTCTACACTTGATAATAATCACATAAAACTATTGGATGAGTTTGATGAATTAAACAAATAGCTTAAATTATTCGAATCATCCCACACTAAACTTCAAAATGATTTTAAAACATTTATAATTGAATCTGAGAGTAGAGAGCACTATTTGAAAGTTGACACTGATATTTTAGAAAGTGGTAACTCATTTTTTAAAGCTAAATTGAAAGCACATGAAGAAAATAGGATTCCATCCACACTTGAACAAATTTTAAATCTTGATCCAAAGCCAAAAATTTTGAAACCTAAGAAGAGGCACTATAACCCAAATAGATCAGTAAACCCTTTTTCTGGTGTTAGATATTTTTCAAGTGGCATGCTATGACATATTTTCCACACATGCACTATGCACCATAGAACAAATTTGGTGTGGAGACCCAAATTTCATGATTCACAACATAACACACATTCATTGCATTTTTCTTTCTATAAGAAGGGATCCAAACTTGTTTGGGTTCCTATATCTAATGTTTGACAATTTTGTAGGTGTGCTCTCACACAAGACCTCATGCATGTGGTACCTAGATAGCAGATGTTCATGCCATATATCTAGAGATACCAATCAATTTATTTTTGTGGAGGTCGGGGCTGGAAGAAAGGTCACCTTGAAGACAATACCACCAGGAAAGTGGTGGGCGTTTATATAATCAGAAACTATAAGAACCTTTTGATTGAAAATGTTTTACTTATTGAAGGCTTGAAACACAACTTGCTTGGTATCAGTTAGATTTAGATAATGGATTTATTATATTTTTTTTGTCAAATGCATGCATCATTAGCTATAATAATAATAATATTTTGTAGGGAAAAAGGATCAACAATGTTTGCATGCTTAATTTAAATAATATTAAATGTGTTGCATCTTTTTGTTTAAAATCTATTTCCAATGAGCCTTGGTTATGGAATAGGAGGTTATCCCATGCTAGCATGAAAACACTTAGAAAATTAACCCAAAAAGGCTTAGTGAGAGGAATCCCCAAGCTTAAGTTCACTAAGGACCACTTGTGTGATGCCTTTCAACTAGGGAAATAAGTCAAATCCTCTTTCCATTCTATTAAGGACATTAGCACCTCTAAACTTTTAGAATTAATTCACATGGATTCTTTAGATCCATTAGCATTGCCAGCTTAGGGGGAAAAGTCTTTGGATTTATTATAGTCGATGACTACTCAAAGTTCACTTGGATTAGATTTTTGTCGCATAAAAGTGAGTCATTTGATGAATTTAAATCATTTTCTACTTAGATTAAAAAAAAACTAGATTGTGAGATCTTGACCATCCATAATGACCATGGTGGAGAGTTTGAAAATGAGAGATTTGAAAACTTCTATGAGGATCAAAAGATTAGTCATAACTTCTCAGCTCCTAGGACCCCTTAGCAGAATAAGATAGCTGAAAGGAAGAATAAGACCTTATTAGAATCCTCTAGAGTCATGCTTGCTGAATATTCACTTCTAAAATACATTTAGGCTGAAGTGATAAACATAGCTTGTTATATGTTGAATAGAATGAATGATAGATCCAAATTAAATAAGACAACCTATGAGATCATTAAGGTTAGAACACCCAACCTTTCTCACCTCCACGTCTTTGGTTATAAGGTTTTCATTATAAATAATAGAAAATCACTCTTAGGAAAGGTTGATCAAAAATTTGATGGAGTGTTCTTAGGCTATTCAAGTGTGGGGAAATCCTTTAGAGTGTTCAATAAGAGAACTTTGGTGGTGGAGGAGACTACTCATGTAGTATTTGATGAATCTAATTTTGAGAAGTCTATAGTTAAGGAAGAAGATGAAGAAGGTGAGATTACCTAAGGAGTAGAACTACAAATCTATAGGAAAGGTTAGAACCTCGAAACACTTTGCTTAGATATTAGAGATATTCTTCAAGTCATCATAAAGAACTGATCTTAGGAGACCCTTCTGAAGGTATTATAACTAGGCATGGACTTAGAAAAGAAGTTAACCACTATGTATTCATCTCAATGACTAAACCCACTAATATCAATCAAGCCCTTTATGATGAATTTTGAATCTTAAACATGTAACAAGAATTAAACCAATTTTTTTAAGAATGATATTTGGGAGCTTGTAGAAATACTGAAGGGCCAAAGTGTAGTAGAATCCAAATGAATGATTCTGATGTGGTGATTAGGAATAAGGCAAAATTGATGGCTAAAGGATATAATCTAATAGAAGGGATTTATTTCAAGAAGACTTTTACCCATGTAGTAAGATTGGAAGTAATTACAGTGCTACTAGACTTTTGCTTATTATAAAGGATTTAAGCTTTTCCAAATGGATATCAAGAGTGTCTTTTTAAACGGGATAATAAAAGAAGATGTATTTGTAGAGTAATCCCCGGGTTTTAAGAATTCTCAATTTCTAAATCATGTTTTCAAATTAAAAAAGGCTTTGTATGGATTAAAATAGACACTCATAGCATAGTATGAGAGGATTAACACATTCCTGTTAGAAAGGAAGTTTATTGAGGGGAGCATAGATACCACACTTTTTTTTTAGGAGAGTAGGAGATGAATTACTCATTACTTAGATCTATGTTGATGATATACTTTTTGGATTTTTTGGTAAAAAAGTTATGTGATGATTTTTTTAAAATAATGAGTAAGGAAATTGAGATGAGTATGATGGGAGAATTATCCTACTTTTTGGGGTTTAGCATAAGACAAATGGATGATGGAACCCTTCTTAATCAATCGAAATATATTAAGGACATCTTGAAGAAATATAAAATAAATAAAGCTAAGCTAATAAACACTCTCATGAGCTCTAGTGTTCAATTAAATAATGATTCAAATGGAAAATAAGTTAATCGGAAGAAATATAGAGGAATAATTAGATCCCTTCTTATCTTTACTACTAGCAGACCTGATATAATGTTTAGTATTTGTCTTTGTGCTAGATTTCAAGCTGATCCAAAGGGGTCCCACCTGACTGCAGTTAAGAGAATTCTTATGTATCTCTTAGGAATCCAAAACTTAAGAATCTGGTATCCAAGGCACAACACTTTTTTTGAGATTATAGGATATTTTGACTCAGACTTTGTAGGATGTAAGGTGGATAGAAAGAGAACCTCTGAAACATGTTAATTCATAGGAAATTCATTAGTCTCTTGGTCCAGCATAAAATAAAACTTAATTGCACTTTCCACTATTGAAGCTGAATACATAGCCTTAGGAAGTTGCGTGGCCCAAGTCTTTTGGTTAAAGTAATAGATTCTAGATTTAGGATTACCTATATAAATAATGTCAATTCTATATGATAATACTAGTGTCGTCTATATTTCTAAAAATCCTATCCAACACTATCGAACTAAACACATTGACATAAGGCATCACTTTATAAAGGACCATTTTACTAAAGGAGACATTGAGCTACACCATGTACTAACTAAAACTAAATTGGCTGACATTTTTACTAAACCATTATCCTTTAAAACTTTCAGCATCTTAAGGACTAGATTGGTGTCATAGACATAAATGCATTAACTTGATGATTTTTTTTAGTCAGAATTTTTAATTTTTCTGATCTTTTTTTAGTCTTTAGTGTTTGCATGTATATATTTTTTGTGTTACTATTTTCCTTTATGTTTTGAGCTTTATTGTTATATATTTTATTAGTCACTACTAGAATGATATGTTTTTCCTTATTTTTGTTTTTAAAAATTTGTATTCAATGATTGACATCCCTAAATCAGTTAAAGGGAGAAAAATCGTTGATTGTTTCCCTTCCTCTAACTCCTTTTAGTAATATAAATTTCATTTCTAAATAAAACTCTATCTCAAATTAACAACTGGACTTTGCAATTGAGATATTTTCATCTTCTTACAGCTATCTATCTCATATGAATCATAGTCAAAGTCTTTCAATCACTTTCAAGCTTTTCTTAATCTAGTTGTTGAATTTATCAAATGTATATGATTCTGCTTTGGGGTCTACTCCTCTTTATATTAGAGAATGAGTTCTTTTTCTCTAATATCTAGAGGATATTCTCACAACTGAGAGTCTTTAAAGATTTTTGAAAGGGAGCTAGCTTGAAAAAAAAAATCACAAGAGGCATAAAATGAGCCCAAAAGGAAAAACTAAAAAGATACGCAATGATCGTCAAAAATTTAAAAGATACAAAAAGTGTATCATCAAATGATGCACAAAGTGTGCCAAAAATTGAGAAGAGACATAAAATGAGCCCACAAGAAATCAAGCTTCCTTCTCTTTCAAACCTTTAAATCTTAGAATAATTCATGTGTCAATTAATATTTTCAAATACTTGATTTCCAAATTCATGATTATGACTAATTATTTTGCTATATTATTCTATAAGATATTTTTCTAGAATGAATTCTTGAACATATCACTTTTTTCTTCTCTGATTGCTTTTTTTGAGTTAGATCTTTATTTTCAAAAGATTGTTTACCCTGTAAGAAGTCCAATCTAAGGTTAACAAGATCGGTTATTCTACCATTTTTTAAAATTTCAATGATGTTAACTCATTTTTTGCTAATTTTTAAATAAAATCATAAGGAAATTTTATCATTATCTAACATTGATTAAAAATTAAAAAAAAAACTTAGTTTTTTTGCTCTTATTTTTATTTTAGCATTTTTTATCATATTTTGGTGTTTTCTTTATTAATTTTTGCTTGCTTTTTCATTTTTTGTCTTTCTATGATCAACACCTTCCATCCTAAAAATTCTTTTTTTATATACTTTGTTCTATTTTGTGGTTATTTTTCTGTTTCCTCCTTTTTGTGATGTCAAAAGCGAGAGTAGTGTTAATGTTTGTATCATTGTATCGTTAAGTTTTTATACTATTTTTTGTTGTATCACCGGCATGTTTTAGTAAAATTTGCACTTCTTAGTTTATATTGTTCTCCTTTACCTTATGTTTCACTCTTATTAATCTGCTTGAATTATATTTTCTAACAAATGTTTGTCATTATCCAAATAGAGGATATTATTGCAAAGATGGATTCAAGGATTATAATTTTGATGATAGTAAACATTTTTAACATTCATGTTTTCTTACTACTATTAATACTGCACATCTATTTTGGTTGCTCTGCCATCTAATGTTTCAGGTCCAAACGGTCAATTACAATTCAAGCTAGCTCAAGATTGGGTAGATTAGGACTAAGTTAATTTATAATTATAATTCCAATATTTTTAGATTTTCTTGAGTCAAATGTAATAAGGTGGATCCAGATACTAAGTAACCTTGCACACACACACTTAGGGCGAGAAATTCTATAGGTTTAAGAGTTTTTCTATTATTGATCATATCGTAAAGGATGATCCAAAATTATCCTGAATGATTAGTTAAAAATAGAAACCCTAATTAGGGCATCTTTGTTAAGATGGCTAAATCAAGCAAATTAACCTGAACGATATTAACATCATCCTAAATTATAGGCTCAAATCAAAAAGAATCAGCCACCAAACTCTTTTAGGTATGATATTATTTTTAGAAATCATACTGGATGATCCCATATCATTCTAGAAGATTCATTACAATCATGCCTAAATTAGTCAAGTGATTAAGGAAAGTAATTAAGGTTTGATTGATCAATCATATCATCTTGGATGATCTTAGGATCATCTTGGATGATTAGTTAGAAAAACCTTAGTTCTCTCATAAATCACCTAGATGACCAGAATGATTTGCTGGATGATCAATTGAAATTCTTTGTCCAGGTGTATCTCCTAGACAACAAAAATGATTTTCTGAACAATAATCCCTAATTTTGAACTAATTATATAGTACAATCCAAGAATTCTTCTGGATGATAAGTTATATTTCCCCATCATCCAACATGTATCTCTTGGATGAACAAAAATGATTTACTAGACGATAATCACTTATTTTGAATAAATCATATAGGATGATCCATGAATCGATCAGGATGATAAGTTATATTTCTTCATTGTCTAATATATATCTTCTGGATGACAAGAATGATGTGTTAGATGATATATATGGTTTTAAACTAATCATATAGGATGATGTCTATATCATCTTGGATGATCTGAATAAATAGTATATTCTAATCATCCAACCCATCTAGATCGTCCAGGCTGAAAGGGCTCAAATACACTAATCGCACAAGAAGATCTGTCAATCACCCTAGATGATCCTTGATGGCAAGTTATAAATTAGGGAAAATTTTAAGCCCTTCTTTATAAGATCTCTTAATTATTGATAATGAGATCTTTTGCTTCTTTCCTGACATGAGAGAGCTTAAAGAAGGAGAGCGAGAGCTTGGGGGAGAGAGAGAGAATCTTGTGAAGGGGAGTGTGTGAGGAGTTCACAATGTATTCGTCATCCTTGGATCCTTAGTGGCTCTAGTAAGGTTTTCTTGAGCAATCGATCAAGGTTCTCTTCCAATTTCAAGACGGTGCAAAAGGAGGTCAGGTTCTCTACCTCACCGAGTTCGATGAAAAGGAGTTTGTAAAGGCTTCTTCGCCTTGCTGTGGAAGAAAAAGGAGAGTCTCTATGTTTTAGTGCAATACCCAAAGGAGAGGCTCCAGGGAGTGGATGTAGATTAAGTTGACTAAACCACTATAAAATATGATGTGTTCTTTCTGTGTAACTTCCTTACTTTACTTTTCCGTATATTAATTTATGTGGTCGATTGAGTTTGTTTTAAAATTTTCAAAAAGACTTCAAAAAGTTTTTATTCTGCATTTAAGAATTTTTAAAACTACCAATTCATCCCCCTTCTTGATTAGCCTTGGGCTAGTTAATAAGGGCTTAACAACCCTAACAAACTTTCAAGCTTATTGATAGGGGTTTTAATATTAAATTTTTATCTAAAAGCTACCTTATAAGCTAAAATGGAGTTGATGTGTTGTATGAAAATAGGGTAAATAATGTATACATGCTTGAATTAAATTATGTTAAATCTTCTAATGATTTTATCTCAAAACTATCACTAATGAATCTTGGTTATGGTATAGAAGACATTGTCATGTAAGCATGAAAAATCTTAGGAAGATTACCCAAAAAGAATTAGTTAGAAAAATACCCAAATTATACTTCTCTAAAGATTATCTATGTGATGCATGTCAATTAAGAAAATAAGTTAAGTCCTCCTTTCATTCAATTAAAGATCTTAGAACTAGCAAATCATTAGAAGTCATTCACATAGATCTTTTTGGACCAGTTAGCATTATAAGTATAGGAGGAAAAGTTTTTGGGTATGTAATTATTAATGATTATTCAAGATTTACTTGGATTAGATTCGTATCAAAAAAGAGTAAATCATTTGATGAATTTAGAATTTTTTCTACTTGGATTCAGAGGAAGCTAGGTTGTGAAATTCTTTCAATTCAAAGTGATCAAGGAGGATAATTTAAAAATGAAAATTTTAAAGTTTTTTATAAAGAGCAAGGAATATATTGAAAGTTCGTTAGGGATGTTAAGCCCTATGAACTTAGTCCCAAGCTAACCAAGAGGGGGGTGAATTGGTATTTCAAAATTTCTTTTTAATAAAAGCAATATAACAAACCAAAACCAAATCACACCACAAGATAAAACAATGCGGAAATTAAAGTGCAGAAAAAAGAAAACAATAACACAGAAATTTATAATGGTTCGGTCAACTTGACCTATGTCCACTCCTTGGAGGCACCCTCCAAGTATTGCACTACAAAACGTGTCTCTCCTTTAGCCCCCACAGCTAGGCGGAGAAGCCCTCATAAAGAAGTCCTTTTTGCCAGCCCCGGCAAGGCAGAGAACCTATCTCCTTTTGCTTCCTCCTGAAGCTGGCAGAGAACCATGATCCGTTGCTAAAAACCTTACCTCTACCGACCCTTCCACAGACAAGAAACTCTAGACAAAGAAGAAGCAGAGCGATCCTTGAAGTACCCTTGTGAATCCCCTCACAAGATCCTCTGTCTCTCTCTCTCTCTCTCTCTCTCTCTCTCTTTCTCTCCTCAAGGTCTTCTCAGGTCAAGGCAGCAGCAAAAGATTGTTCAAAATGTTGAATAAGAGCTCTTAAATAGAAGAGCTTCAAAGGAGCTCATTAATTGCAAGTTGCCGACAATATCGTCCAGGCCGATATGAATATTGTCCAGACCGATATGGACATCGTCCTGGCCGATCAGTACAAATCTCAGAGGATCAGCCAGAGCATCGCCCTGAATGCAAGCCGGACGATTTAAAATTGGCTTGATCATCCAAGATGATCTCATGATCATCCAAGCCGATCAGTTCAAATCAGATCAAAATCGTCTAGAGCATTGCCCTGAATTTGTGCTGACCGATATTTATCGTCCAGAAGTAACTAAGGTTTTTGAATAGATCTCCCTAGACAATCCTGCGATCGTCCAGGACGATATGATCCTATCAATCAACCTTAATTACTTTCTTGATTTGTCTGATTAATTAAGGCATAATTGTGCATATCATCCAGGCCGATCCAAGATCGTCCTGGTCGATTACCAAAAATTATAGAATGCCTTAATTGTTTATGGCGGCAACTTCTTTCTGTTTTGAGCTTATTGTCCTGGCCGATACACGTATTGTCCAGGATGATCTGTTAATGACGGCTGCCTTAATTAAGAATCCCGAATAGAATCTTTGTTTTAAACTAAATCGTCCAGGCCATTAAAGATATCGTCCTGGCCGATATGAGTAAAAACAAAAATTCTAAGTCTCTCAAGTGTGTGTGTGTGTAGGGTTACTTAGCATCAGTCTCTTTGAACATTATAAATAGACTCAAGAAGAGAAAAAGCAAATTACAGACTGACTCAACCTTAACCTACGCAATCTAGAGCTGGCTTCATTTGTTTGTCCGATCTTTGATTCCTGAAAAGTTAGAAATAACAGGCAGTCCAAGAGAATCAATAGTGTTTGTCAATCATCAAAATATAAGTCATAAAAATAGATTTGCAACAATCTCCCCCTTTTTAATAATGGCAAACACTAGTAGGAAAAACTTAGTAAAAATAGCAGTTCATTTAAAATTTCAAAGTTACAAGCACGTCAACTTTTTCCTACCACATCCTAACCACATCCTACTCCCCCTTTTGTCATCACAAAAAGAGGGTCCTAGACACACAAAAGAAAAAGGGGAAAATAAAAAACAAAAAACAATAGAAATTAAAATAAAGTGCAAGATAAACTACAAAAATCAGAAAACAGAAAAAAAAAAACTAGAAAAACGAGGGACCCTGATCATCAGATGGAGGTGGTGGAGGTGGCTGCTGAAAGTAGCTGGCAAGCATAGTAAACTGAGCATTGAACCAGGCGATGTTCTGGTCATGCTGCTACTATTGGTGAGTAATGTAGCTGTCAAATTGGGCTAAGTCCTCTGTGCGGTGATGCTCATAGCGTGCCATGTCCTCAGAATGTTGCTGCTCCTCTGCAGTAACGTAAGCATCGAAGAGGGTCTCCCATTGATCAAACCTCTCCACTAACTGGTCAAGCTGAGAGTGCTGGTGAAGAGGAGTAGGATCAGGAATAGGAGCAGAAGCGGGAGCCTCCTCCTCCTCAGCCCCCCAACCTTCCCCATCTCCTGGGTGGAGATGAGTACTATGAAGGATAGTGAAAGAATTGTTTGAGTAGCAAGGAGGTTGAAGGTCGTGACGAGCAGGATATTGAAGATTGTATTTGGTTTTAAGAATGTAGGCTATGAGATGTCCTAAAGCAAGGTTGGGTTTCCTCCTATGGCCTAGATCGCAAATAGTTGTTAAATGATCAATGTAGCGAAAGAGTATATCAGTGACATTAAATTCTCTCTGAGCCATAATGAAAAAGGTAGTCAAAGAAAGTAGAGGAGTGATGTGGATTCGGTCCCCGGCTTTTGGAATAATTGAGGTGCGAAGGATATGCTGAATTGTCCTAGCATCTTTGACTAAAGAGCTAGTCTCTCCAACATGAAAAGGTGTGTTGGTTTGGTGAAGAAAATGGTTTGCCGTGGACCAATTAAAATCAGGATCTGAAATAATTATATGCAGCTTATCCCCGGTGGTGGATAGCTGTAAAAGTTCTGCACAGTCCTGATATGTGATTTCGACCGGGCGTCGATTCACATAGGAGGTCAGGGCTGTGAAAGTAGAATTTATGCGAAGATTTGCATAAAATTCTAGCAGAAGTTTAGAAGAAAAAGGGACAGCGAGGATAAGTATGAAACAAAGAGAAGTGTGGGCAAAGAGATCCATTACCGGATATGAAAGGTGTGCAGGATTAATTGTTCTTGAAAGGGTAATGCCACACTCTTTGTAGCGACGATAAGCTGCCTGATCCTCTGCCTCCCTGAATCGAGGGTCCAGAGTGGCCCTCGAGGAACTTCCAGAAGCCTGTCGAACTCGTTTCCCACCAGCCATAGTAAGGAGTTAGCAAGGAAACACAAGAGGAGAAGGGATGTGAAGTGGAAAACATGGTTGGAACGGCCTAAATTTAAAGAAACGGCCATATCGTCCAGGCCAATCGCAGAATCGTCCAGGACGATATGGTATAATAATTGCGTATAGGCCGATTGGTCAAAAAGGCGGTCCGATCGGCCTGGCCAATCAGATATTGGCCAGGCCGATTAGAGACAGGCGATCGTCCCGAGGAGTCAAGCCGGATGACCATTGAAAAAGCATATCGTCTGGGCCGATTAGGTGTATCGTCCAAGACGATGCATAATAATTGATCATACCGACCGAAGTTAAAATGTTTTAAATAAGTGCCACCTATATCGTCCAGGATGAATAGTGGATCGGCTAGGACGATTGTTCAATAATGGATCGTCCGGGGCCGAATTTAATGATTTTAAAAGATCGACACGTAGATCGTCCAGGATGATCAAGTGTATCGGCAAGGACGATGACCATAAAATGCATCGGCCAGGACGAAGATAATATCGACCAAAATGATCAACATGATTGCAACAGAGTTCGATCAGATCGTCTAGGACGATAATGGATAGTCCAGGATGAAGAGTTATAGTAAGCACTAAAAAGTTCAGCAGATGGAAATTTGAAGAGAATTTGTCATATCGTCTAGGACGATAAAAGTATCGGCCATAATGATGTGACTAGAATTTGAAAAATAATGAAGGATGATGATGATCAAAGCCCTCAAAAATGAAACAAAAGAAAAGCAGAAGAAAAGAAAAAGAACAGCGATAAAAAGCTAAAAACAAACAATGTGAATAGAAGCCAAAAAATTTTTTTTTTTATCAAAGCAATTCATATGAGAATTTCTTAAATAATTTAAACTTTAAATTTTCAAGAGATCAATAGGTTAACAAATTTCAATCGGAAGAAGGTAGAATATCCGATTCTGTTAACCCTAGATCGGACATCCTTCAGGGTATAAATTATCTTTTGAAAAACAAAGGCCTAACTCATAATAACTAAATAGGATAAAAAGAAGATCCATTCAAAACTTGTTTACAAAGAAAATATCTCATAAATAATATGTCAAAGTAATTTTTCTCAATCATGGAATTTGAAATCAAGCCTTTGAAAATTTCATATAACCCATAAGTTCTTCTAAGTTTTAAAAGTTTTGAAAAGAGAGGATAGCTTGCTTTTAGTGGGCTCATTTTATGCCTCTTGAATCTTTGATTGGCTCTTTTGAGCATCTTTTGATTTTTGATACACATTTGTGAATATACTTTTTATTTCAATTTTGGCGTCTTTGCCACTTTTCATTTTTATCTTTTGCAAGCTCAATTCTCTTTTGTAAACTCTTAAAAGAAGTTCTTAGTTGTGAGTATATATTCTAGATATTAGAGAATAGGAGCACTCTCTCTAACATAGGGAAGAACTACCCACAAAACAAAACTAAAAATCATATGATTAGTGCAAAGGCAAGATCTCAATTAACTTGAGAGATATATAAGAACTTTGGATATTATGCACAAGATAGTTTTTTGTAGCAAGATAAAAAGAATCTTAGTTTCAAAAACCATTGGCTAAAATGAGTTAGACTTTTGTTTAGAGAAGAAAATTATACCACTAAACAAGGTCAGAAGGAGGGAAACCATCAACTGTATTCCTCCCTTTAACCGATTTAGAAATGCTAAACATAATCTCTAAAACTCCAAAATTTAAATGCTTAAAAATTAATCATATAGGAAACCGAACATAAAAAATAAAATAAAAACAAAGCAATCTAGAACAACACAAAGCAAGCACACAACAAAAATAACACAAAACTAATTAAAGAAAAATCATTTCAAGAATTTATGAAGCAGTGAGCTTAAGCAATTTTGAGCTGCGAGCCTCCATATATCAAATTATCCTATACTCCCACGAGGTCTTTGGTGAGAGCACACCTGCAAAACTCAACAACAGTCAGATTTAGGAACCCAACCTAGTTTAGGTCCCTTCTTAGGAAAAGTAGAATGCAATGCAGGTGTGGTATGCTGTGAATCATGAACCTTAGGTCTCTACACTCAATGTGTACTACGGTGAAAAGTGCAAGTGTGTGAGATGTGTCCTAGCATGTGACATGAAAAACATCTAACTCCAGGAAAAGAATTTCTTAAATGGTTTGAGTTATAATGCCTCTTCCTAGGTCTTGGCTTAAAATCAAAAGTGGGTGTCTTCCAATTTCCTTTAAGTGAATCCAATTCGTTCTTTAGTCTCAAGTTTGTATTTTCCAAAACATTATTATCAATCCTCAACTTTTCTTCTATCTCTTGAGATTTCTTAAACTTAGTCTCAAGTGAGGTGTGTGAAGCTTGCAATGCAACATGCTCATCAATTAATTCCAAATTCTTTTTATTTAATTCATCAAATTCATCAAGTAGAGTCATGTGATTTGAATCAATTGTAGAATGATCTTTGAGAATAATTGCATACTCTTTTTGTAAATTAGAAAGTTCTAACTTTAAACTAGCATGAGTCTTTTTATGTTTTTTGTATGATACATGAATTTTCTCACAAATTTCAAACAATTCATCATAGGTTGGTTTACATACCTCTTCTTCATCACTTTTCTCAAGATGATCTTCCCCCATTAAGCACAGGTTTGTAGTCTCTTCCTCTGGTTCAGTCTCAGAGGAATCAGTACCAGATTCTGTCCAGAACGCCTTTTGGAATCTCTTCTTGTCCTTTTTAAACTTAGGTTTCTCCTCACCTTTTTCCTTTTCTTTGCTCGAGTGATCTTGAAGTGTAGGACAATCGGCTTTCACATGTCCAAGCTTCATGCATACATAACAAACAACATCAGAAGATCCTTTAGAATGTTTATGATCTCTACCTTTTCTCCAATGATGCTTTTGCTTCTTCCTTAGAAAGCTTCTGAATTGCCTTGTGATGAAGGCAACTTCATCGCTTTCAGACCCGGAAGATTCAGAATCTGATTTGTGCGCCTTTAGTGCAACTATTTTCTCCTTCTTTTTCTCACCTGCATCAAGATTTCTTTGATTCACCCCTTGCCCGTAAGCAATGAGTGAGCCAAGTAAGTTATCAATAGAATAAGTATTCAAATCCTTAGATTCAGTGATTGCAGTGATTTTAGCATCATATGATGAAGGCAAGCATCTCAGAATCTTGTTTACTTTTTTTCAAAGTTTGAAAGTTCTCTTCCTAGGGCATGCAATGAAGTAACAATTTGAGTAAACCTTGTATACATGTCAGAAATAGATTCATGAGGTTTCATACGAAAAAGTTCGTAGTCATGCAAGAGAATGTTTAAACGAGATTGTTTAACTTCATTAGTGCCTTCATAAGTAATACACAATTTATCCCAAATTTCTTTAGCAGTTTTGCAAGTGGAGACACGCATGTAATCCTCAGATTTTAAAGCACAGAAAAAATAGTTCAAACATTTTGCATTTAATTGGGCTAAATCTCTTTCATCGAAAGTCCATTTAGTAAAAGCAATTTCAGTTTTAACATAATTAATTTCACGAGAAGGTGGAGAATAACCTTCTTTGATAAGCATCCACATGCAATAATCAGTAGATTGTAATAATATCGACATGAGGGTTTTCCAGAAATCAAAAGGTAGGTTATCAAACAGGGGAGGTCGGGTAATAGAATACCCTTCCGTAGTGCCCAAGATTAGCCATGGATCAAAATTCAAAAACTTTTCAAACTAATTTTTTATGAATCCCGCTCTGATACCACTTGAAAGTTCATTAGGGATGTTAAGCCCTATAAACTTAGTCCCAAGCTAACCAAGAGGGGGGTGAATTGGTACTTTAAAATTTCTTTTCAACAAAAGCAATATCACAAACCAAAACCAAATCACACCACAAGACAAAATAATGCGAAAATTAAAGTGCGGAAGCAAGAAAATAATAACACAGAAATTTATAGTGGTTCGGTCAACTTGACCTACGTCCACTCCTTGGAGGCACCCTCCAAGTATTGCACTATAAAATGTGTCTCTCCTTTAGCCCCCACAGCTAGGCGGAGAAGCCCTCACAAAGAAGTCCTTTTTGCCACCTCGGCAAGGCAGAGAACTTATCTCCTTTTGCTTCCTCCTAAAGCTGGCAGAGAACCACGATCCATTGCTAAAAACCTTACCTCTACCGACCCTTCCATGGACAAAAAACTCTAGACGAAGAAGAAGCAGAGCGATCCTTGAAGCACCCTTGTGAATCCCCTCACAAGCTCCCCCTCACAAGATCCTCTCTCTCTCTCTCTCTCTCTCTCTCTCTCTCTCTCTCTCTCTCTCTCTCTCTCTCTCTCTCTCTTTCTCTCCTCAAGGTCTTCTCAGGTCAAGACAGCAGTAAAAGATTGTTCAAAACATTGAACAAGAGCTCTTAAATAGAAGAGCTTCAAAGGAACTCATTAATTGCAAGTTGCCGATAATATCGTCCAGGCCAATATGGACATCATCCTGGCCGATCAGTACAAATCTCAGAGGATCGGCCAGAGCATCGCCCTGAATGTAAGCTGTATAATTTAAAATTGGCTTGATCATCCAAGACGATCTCACGATCGTCAAGGCCGATCATTTCAAATCAGATGAAAATCGTCCAGAGCATCGCCCTGAATTTGTGCTGGCCGATATTTATTGTCCAGAAGTAACTAAGATTTTTGAATAGATCATCCTGGCCGAACCTGTGATCGTCCAAGATGATATGATCGTATCAATCATCCTTAATTATTTTCTTGATTTGTCTGATTAATTAAGGCATAATTGTGCATATCGTTCAGGCCGATCCAAGATCGTCTTGGCCGATTACCAAAAATTACAGAATGCCTTAATTATTTATGGCGGCAACTTCTTTCTATTTTGAGCTTATCGTCCTGGCCGATACACGTATCATCCAGGATGATTTATTAATGACGGCTGCCTTAATTAAGAATCCCGAATAGAATCTTTATTTTAAACTAAATCGTCCAGGCCGATAAAGATATCGTCTTAGCCAATGTGAGTAAAAACAAAAATTCTAAGTCTCTCAAATGTGTGTGTAGGGTTACTTAGCATCAGTCTCTTTGAACATTACAAATAGACTCAAGAAGAGAAAAAGCAAATTACAGACTGACTCAACCCTAACCTACGCAATCTTGAGCTGGCTTCGTTTATTCGTCCAATCTTCGATTCCTGAAAAGTTAGAAATAACAGACAGTCCAAGAGAATCAATAGTGTTTCTCAATCATCAAAACATAAGTCATGAAAATAGATTTGCAACATATATCACAATATTTCAGCTCCTAAAACTCCTCAATTGAATGGGGTTAATGAAGAAATAACCAAAGGAATTGAAAATGCAAATCTTGAAGAAAAGGTTGAAACAAAAAATATATTGCCTAGAGAATAGAAATATTCTAAATGTCATCCTAAAGAATTGATTTTAAGTGAACTAAATGAAGGTGTTATAACTAGGCATGGACTTAGAAAAAAAGTGAACCACTCAGCCTTTATTTCAATGTTTGAACCCACTAATATAAATTAAGCACTTTATGATAAATTTTGGATTTTAACCATGTTTAAAGAATTGAATTAATTTGTTAGAAATAATGTTTGGGAGTTGATTAAAGACCTAAAAAATAAAGTGTTGTTAGAACTAAGTGGGTTTTCAAAACCAAGATGAATTATTCAGGTGTAGTGGTTAGAAATAGAGTAAGATTGGTGGCCAAGGGGTACAATCAAATAGAAGGAATTGATTTTAAAAAAAAGTTTTCCCACGTGGCTATACTTGAAGTGATAAGGTGCTACTAGCTTTTGCCTAATTTAAATATTTTAAATTGTTTCAAATGGATATTAAAAGTGCATTTCTTAATGGGGTGATATAAGATGAAGTTTTTGTTGAGCAACCTTTAGGTTTTGAAAATTTACAATTGCCTAAACATTTGTTTAAATTGAAAAAGGCATTGCTTGGACTAAAATAGGTACCTAGGGCATAGTATAAAAGGCTAAGCACATTCCTACTAGAATGATCATTTATTAAACAAAGTGTGGACACCACTCCCTTTTAAAAAGAGTAGGATAATATACTCATTATTCAAATATATGTTGATGATATCTTATTTGAATCCACTAATAAAAATATTTGTGATGAATTTTTTAAAATAATTAGTAAATTTAAAATGAGTTTGATGGGAGACTTGAGTTATTTTTATGGTTTTAACATAAAATAGAAAGACGATGGCACATTTTTGAGTCAGTCAAAATATATTAAGGATATCCATAAAAAATATGAAATAGATAAAGCTAAACTAATAAGTACACCAATGAGTTCCTTAGTGCAGTTAGACAAGGACTCTAAAAAAAATCTACTGTTCAAAAGAAATTTAGGTGAATTATTAGATCACTACTTTAGTTTTAACTACTAGCAATCTGAATATCATGTTTAGTATTTATCTTTATGTTAGATTTCAAGCTGATTCAAAGGAATCCCATTTGACTGTTGTTAAAAGAATTTTGAGATATCTTTTGAGAACTCAAAATTTAGGGATATATATCCTAGGGACAACTCTTCTTTTGAAATAATTGGATATTCTGATTTAGATTTTGCAGTATTATAGTTGAACAAAAAAGTATTTCTGAAACTTGTTAATTCATTGGAAACTCTTTAGTTTCCTGGTCTAATAGAAAATAGAATTCAGTAGCCTTTTCCATTGCTGAAATAGAATACATTGCCTTAGGTAGTTGTGTGGCACATGTTCTTTGGTTAAAATAATAAATTACATATTTAAGTTTCTCAATTGGCATTATTCCAATTTTTTGTGATAATACAAGTGTCATATGTATTTCAAAGAATTTAATTCAACATTGTAGGACCAAGCATATAGATATAAGACATCACTTCACTAGAGACCATATCACTAAAGGAGAAATTGAGCTACATCATGTAGCTACTGAAAATTAACTTCCTGATATTTTAACAAAACCACTTACTTTTGAAATGTTTAGTACCTTAAGAACCAGATTGAGTGTTATTGATATTCATGCATAACAATTATAATTCTACAAATTCTATTTGTGATGTATCTTTTTATTGATGTTTATGTTTTATTCATTGTTTGTGATTTGTTTTTTTTTTCTCTATTTTGGTTTATTTTCTCATTTATTGTATTTTTGTTTTCATTTTTATGTCTCATGGTTCCTATTAATTTTTTTTTTAATCATGATTAACATGTGCAAATCTAAAAATTCTTTTTCTATTCATACTGTACGAAATAACTAGATTTTACATGATAATTTTTCTGAGTTAGTAAGATAAAAAATGTGATTTTGTAAGACATTATACTATACGATTATGTCATCATACTATATGAATTGATTATTTTTTGTCTATGTGAATAGGGAGAGAATTCCAAGTGCAGTTATTTTTTAAAGTACATCTGTACAAACAACTATTAGTCTGTACAATCTTGTTATCAATTTGTGTGCGGATGAATCTAATTATCAGGTATGATCATTATTACCTAATTGTCCTGGATGAACACAAGTTTTTTTGTACGATTATTTTGGTCAAAAGTCATATAAAATAACTCCTCGGGAATTATAATTTATGAAAAGTCATTTCATTCTTGATCGATTTCATTCGTATGTATGAAAATTTTTTATCACATACGAAATCATAGTTGTACGTATGAACCTTGTTTAGTAGTCTACAAATGTTCTTGATTTCTTTAAATTGGAAGCTATCCGTTGAGTTTTCTTCACAATCTCTTTCAATCTTAATTCATCTTGTGCTCAAAACTCTCCAAATGGCAAGCAATAACAGCAAGCGGGTTCAATATTCTAGAGGCTCTTCATCTCGTTCTAATCAACTATATGATAACTTCCTTTCTAAAGAAAATAAAGAAGCCTATCAGCATTTCTTTGAGGCAAAAATCACTCCATCTCATCTTCTTATCCAAGAAGATATCAACTTTTCTGTAATGCCTCTTTTTTATTCTACCCAATTCTCTTTCATCCTCACCTTAATCTATGCATTTCATTCTGATACATTTTACTATTTCCTTGCTAATCTGAGAATTAGGGAAAAGCCATACCAAAATGTCCTCATTCGTGTTTAAAGAAAGAGTAGAGATCACTAAAGAGGATTTAGGCACTTTTCTACACCTTAGACCTGAGGAGTAAGGGCACAAACTATAACTTCAAGAGTTAATTTTTCTTGTTTATCATAAATCAAACCCTTGGAGGTATACATTCAGTCTATCACATATCACATGTATATTCTTTAAATCAAAAAGCTAGGATCATAAAGCATATTTTAAAAACATCCATTATTTGTAAAGTTAGTGATCGAATCAACCTTACTCATTTTTCTATTATCACATATCTTATAATATCAAACACTCCAATTGATGAGGCCCAATTGATTATGGACTACATCAATAATCTTACTGACATTAGACTTCCTACAACTAAAAGGAAACGAATGTGGCTTTAGGACACTTGATTGCCTATATTCTTGAAAAGAAATACAATTTAATTTATCCCCATCCCCCAAACAATCTTCCAATCTATTTCATAAATTCTTTCTTTCATAATCTTTTTCATCGGGATCAAAGGGATGAAGGAGATGAAATTTGAGAAGGAGAAGCACATGCTCCTACACCTACACCTGCATCTGCTTGTGGACTTGAGCATCATTTCTATCAAGAAATGATCAAAATATTTGGTCATCTTGAGTCTCATTTTAATCAATGATTTGATCATATAGAGATTCGTATGGACTAGTAGGATGCTAGATACAATGAAGAGATGGGCTGGGTCAGAGGATAGTTTGAATCAATCAACACTCAAGTAGCTACCATCAATGGCTACTTTATAATGTTTAATCCTCCTCAGCCACCTCAGAATCAAGATCCTCTAGCAGTTTAGTTTTTATTTTCTATTGTAGTTAATGTATGCTTTGTTTCTTTTTTGTATTCATTTGATGGAATTTAGATATTTGTATTTATGTATTAGTTGTATTTGCATTATATGTTTAATAAAATACTTGTCTTATGTTGGTATTAATCCTCATAAATTATCTTTAAGTTTCTATTATTTAAGTTACTAATGTTGATTTAAGAGAAAACTTTAAAATATTTTGCACTACAACTTAATTTGCCTAGCAATTTTTTTTCTCTTCTCAAACTTTAAATTAATTTATAAATTAGATTTAGATAATAATATCATTTCAATATTCAAATAGATCTATATCTTATAATTATAATTATTGCAAAATTAGTGACTTGTTTTTTCTTTTATTTTCTTATTCAAGGTATTGATTTTAAACTTAACAATAGGATTTTATTTTATGGATTATTCTTCTTTATACAAGAAAGGTTTTTATTTTGTTTGGAAGATAATCACACAAGCTAAGATTTACTGAGTTAGGTTATTGAAAGAACGAAATGTCAAAAGATGCACAAGGTGTACCAAATTTGAAAAGAGGCACAAAATGAGCCCAACATAAAAAGATGCACAATGTTCATCAAATTTGAAAAGAGGCACAAAATGAGCCCAACATAAAAAAGATGTACAATGTTTGCCACTGATATAATTTTTATTGAAAAAGAGGCATAAAATGAGCCAACACTACATTTAGTTCTCTCCTCTTTATCTTTAATTCTTAGCAAAATCCTTGTATTAAATGATAATTTCAACTATTGAATTTAAAACTATAATATTTCAATTTAATTAATTTTGTGATGATTATTCTATTTGATATTTTTGCTTTCTAGAGCTAACATTGAACCGGTTCAATTTTCATGTCTAAATTATTCTTTGATTTAATATTTGAGGCTTTCTTTTTCCCATCAGGACTTTAATGTTGTCTGTGCAAATAGTTTAAAATTCTCTTCTTTATCATCTATTAGATTTTTTTATAGCAACTTATTTTTTTTCAGGGGATTCTTTTTTTCTGATGGCAAAAGGAGGGAGGTTATTGTTTGTGTCCATTTGAAGTCTTCTAGTTTGTGTTTTTGGTTTGGTTTATATTTTTTTATTTTGTATTTTTTTTTTCTTTTATGATAAGTTTGTTTTGAATTTATGTTCTATGATAAAATGCTCTCAATGAGAGGCTATTTATGGTTTTAGTTTTCTTGTATTTTTCTTGTCATTCGTGCTGTACAAACTTGTTTTGTGCTTGTTTATAAAACTAAAATTAGAAAGAGGGATGAAATTTTATTATTTCCTATGAATTTTTTTTTTAATTTATTGATGAGGAGTTTAGGAAAAAAGAACTTTATTTTTAATTCAAATAATAATTATTTTTGCTATCATAAAAAAAGGGGTAGATTATTGCAACTCAGGAATCCATATTGAGATTTTACTTTTTTATGATAGCAAAATATTATTATTCTATTAATTGTATTATTTCTTCAAGCATGAACTGGATATTTTATGTTTGTTATTTGTGTGTACCAATATTTCAGCAAATTCATACTCCAGACTGTTGAAGACTTCAAGACAGAGTAGATTAAGATTTTATGTAATAAAGTTTGTAAATCTTCATTTTTTATTTTATTGAGTTTGAGATAGAGTGATTATAATTTGGTTACTGTACACACACATATATGAAGAGAGAGTCAAAACTTAAAATTTTAAAACTAATTATAATGTACAACTTCCAATCGTACTGTATGATTTATCATGTTTTTTCCTTCAAAATATAATTAATCAAATCATGTCTTGTACTTTTAAGCTATTTGTACTATACGAAGTTAGTTCATATAGACGATTAAAAGTGTATGAAATTGGGTTCATACGAGTTCGTTCCAAATAGATTAATTTATTTTTTGTATTGTTTGTATTATACGATATTAGTTCATACCTATGACTGATAGAGTACAAAATTAGGTTCATCCATGATCGTACCAGATGAAGAATGATTTGTATTAACTATTTATATTATATAATATTAATTCATACTGATGACTAATAGTGTACAAAATAAGGTTTATACCATATCATACCAGACAAACACATTCAATTTTGAACTATTCGTATAGTACGATATCAGTTTGTATATATGACAAATAGTGCAAAAAATTAGGTTCATATAGGATCATACCATGATTTTGAAATTGTTCGTATAGATAATTCACGATCATACTATACAATGTGAAGTCGATTCACTTGTAATTTTTAGCTTTTAAAATAGTTTTGCTTGTATTTTCTATATAATAAGTCCTAAAAACTGACAATCAAGTCCTTTGCTATGAATTTTTGTTGAGCATGTCCATTGAATGTGAGTGTTTGGGAGAGATTATGAGAGTGAAGTGTGAGAGATCTAGTGAGGGGGAGTTATGAGGGATTAACAAGATTTCCCAAAGCAAGGATCTTTTTATTTTCTTCAAATTTCTGCCCAACTCCTCTAGAAACTTTTGAGGGAAGATTTTTAACATTGTGTCAAGATTCTCTGCCTTCACCAGGAGGGTGAAAAAGGATGAAGGTTCTCTGCCTCCACCAGGAGGGTGAAAAAGGATGATGGTTCTCTACCTTCCTTGAAAAAGGATGAAGGTTCTCTACCTTCACCGGGAGGGTGAAAAAGGATAACAGTTCTTTACCGTACCAAGTTGGTAGAAGAGAGTTTGTAAGGGCTTCTCCACCTTGCTATGGGGGTAAAAGTAGAGTCACTTTGATTTAATGCAATGCCTGGAGAAAAAGTCTCCATGGAGTGGACGTAGGTCATGTTTGGACCGAACCACTATAAAATTTGGTGTTCTTCTGTTCACTTTAATTTTTTTGTATTTTTATTTTTTCTGCGCTTTAAAGTTTTATAGTTTAAAATTCTTTTGTGATAATTTTATCTAAATAACTACATATTTAAGAATTATTGATTAAATTTTAAAGAAAGGTTTTCAAGAATCCATGAAAAAAAATTTTAACCAATTCATCCTCCTTTTGGTTAGCCTTGGGATAGTTCTATAAGATCTAACAACTTACAAAAACTTTCAAGATCATCATCATCAAATAAAGGAATATATGACCCAGGATTACCAACCTGCTGTAGTGGGATGTAGTTGAAAATTGGTGGAGGATTCACTGGTAAAACAAAGACCATCAAAACTATTTGAGGTAGGAAAAACCTACTCGATATCCCTAAGGGAAATAGACACCTGAAGTTGGTCGACGGCCTACAAGCTCGGGTTACATTTAGACTTAAATTCACAAATGGATATGTCCATAAAACGATGAACAGCCAGAAAATCTTGTTGAGGAGCGGCTTGAAAATCAAAAGGAACTGGCTAAAAGTCATCGAATGAGCTAAACTCTTGCTTAGATCTATCTAGTGAACAACTTGTAGCTGAGATATCAATGAACTCAGCCAAAAAAGCCTGAATGCAATTCATGCCATCCATATAATATGATTCATGCATATAAAGTAATTTTAGGGTTTAACAAACTAGGTTAACCATGGACCCCAATGATTTAAATAATTTCAATGATGATTATGAACATATTTAGGTATTTTTTAAGGACTTACAAGGTGTTTATGTCAAGATGCCATGTTAAGTGGCATGGATTATCAATATTTAATGGTTTTAGAACCATGCTTGTGGTTTGAAGTTTTAAAGTTTTGAATGGGACGGGGGCATCCAAAATGGCTAGGGATATTATTTGGTGGTTGCTAATCAATGTGTATATGACTAAATACTACACTAGGGGCTTCACCTAGGATTTTTAGAAAGCTAAAGATTTTAATAAAAAAGGGGAAATTAAAGGATTTTTTTGTTTGAATTTGAACGATTTCGAATGATTGAATATTGAAGAGGATTAAAAGATTTAAGATCTTTGAATGGATTTGAATTAAGTTTTATTGAATCTGATTGAGGCATTAAACATGATTAATCAAGATGACTAGATTAAAATTAATTGAACTTGATTTGGTAGAGAAATTAACTTGAGTTTATTATTTAAAAGATGATTAAAGAATTAATATTCATTGATAATCATTTGATGACTAAATGAAGATTGAATTGATTGAATTTTAGTTATTAAACATTATGATTGAATAGTAGTTGAAGGATTGACCTAATGCAAAAATGAGGTCAACACTAGCCTTAAAAATTTGGTTCTTAAAGCTCCCATATTCTTAGCACATCAGATATTCAAAAATTCAAGCCTTTATAACTCCTAGTCTATTCAACAAAAAAGAACTTTCTCTTAACATTAGAACTCCTTATTAAAAGTTTGACAGGGATGTTAAGCCCTAATGAACTAATCCCAAGGCTAACCAAGAGGGGGGTGAATTGGTATTTAAAAAATTCTTTAAACAAAACACAAACTCAAACCAAAGTTCACCACAAAAAAATAAAAGTGAGAAAAATTAAATACGAAAGCAGTAATAAAGAACACGGAGATTTATAGTGGTTTGGTCAACTCGACCTACGTCCACTCCTCGGAGGCGCCCTCTGAGTATTGCACTAAACTCAGTGACCCTCCTTTTGCTCCCACAGCAAGGCGGAGAAGCCTATACAAACCTCCTTTTCACCAACCCCAGTGAGGTAGAGAACCCAACTCCTTTTGCTTCCTCCTAAAGCAAGCAGAGAACCTCAACTCCTTTTGCTTCCTCCCGAAGAAGGTAGAGAACCTTGATCAGTTGTTGAAGTAGACATCTCTAGAACTCCCAAGGAACTAGGGACGGAGAAGAAGATGATGAATCCTTGCTTTGAGCAACCTTTATTAAACCCCTCTCAAACTCCCCCTCATAAGATCCTCTATCTCTCTCCCTTGCTCTCCCTCTCCTCTTAGCTCTCTCAAGTTAGAATAGTAGCAAAAGATGATCTCTTGGGTAGAACAAGAGGTATTAAATATAAGAACTTCATAATAGCTCATAATTGCAACAAATAAACTTTATCATCCAGGATGATATAATCCTATACAATCAGTACAAATGTAGCTCAATCAGCCAGGATGATTTGGGATAATTAGAAGGTTTTTATTCATATCATCAAGGCTGATAGTATATCATCCTACATGATTAGTATAAGTCGTTGAATATCATCCTGAATGGATGTTTGGACAAAAGAAAAATAACCTGATCGTTAAGGCCGATCTCGTGATCATCCTAGACGATTAGTTCAATTCAGTGCATATCATCTAGAGCATCGCCCTGAATAGAAGTTGGCCAATGTTTGGTTATCTATGAATAATTAAGGTTTTTAAATTGATCATCCCAGTCGATCCTACGATCATCCAAGATGATATGATCGAACAATCAAACCTTAATTATTTTCCTTAATTACTATATTAATTTAGGTATAATTATATTGTAACATCCAGGATGATGTTTTTGATGATGTCCAAAAATAAAAGCTACCTAAATAGATCTGGCAGCTGATTCTTTCTAATTTGAGACTATCATCCCGAGCGATACGAATATCGTCCAGGATGATGCGCTTAATAATTACTACCTTAACCAAGATGCTCTAATTAGGGTTTCTATTTTTAACTAATCATCCAAGCCAACTCTTTGGATCATCCCGAATGATGTAAGAAAAATAGAGAACTCTAAAAATAGTCAGAAAATCTACCACATGCATGTGTGTGTAAGGTTACTTGCATTAGGACACATAATATTACAATGAACTCATGAAAAGGTAACGATATAATTTATACACTACAAACTGACTCAATCCTAGTCTATCAAATCTTGAGCTAGTTCAACTTGCAGTTTGATCTTGTGGAACTAAAATATTAATAGGCAAGACAGCCGTAGAGAAATAGAAGTATTTGCTATCATCAAAATTTTATTTCCTAATATCAAATTCATACTAATCTCCCATATTTTAATGATGGTAAACACAAAAATAATTAAAGTAGTTCAAAGCAGTTTAATGGAAATAGTGAGAAAAAATAAATACAGTTTAACTATCCAACATAAAACATAATAGAATAAATAGTACAACTACTCCCCCTTTTGACATCACAAAAAGGAGGAAAACCATAAAAAGAAATAAAATAGATATTACTAAACAGAATCAAACTACAACAAGAAAAAAAGAAATAATATCATTTAAAAAACTAAAAGAAGGATGGCCCCTGATCATTCGAAGGAGGTGGTGGTGGTGGTGGTGGCTGAAAAAGCTAGAAAAAGTAGCAAACTATTCTCCAAACCAGGCTATGTCCTGGTCATGCTAACGCTGCTAGTGAGCCATGTAAGAGTCAAAGCGAGCAATTTCCTTAACATATTGCTGCTCCTATGCAGCAATATATGTCTCGAAGTGAGTCTCCCACTAGTTGAACGTCTTTACCAGCTGATCCAACTGTGAGTGCTGATGGAGCAGAGCAGGTGCAGGAGCTACCTCCTCCTCAGCTCCCTCAGCTTCCTCGTGTCCTGAGTGGAGACAAGTACTACGAAGAATGTGGGGGTTGATAGTTTGGGAAATAGTGATCTCGGCCTTCTTGTATCTCTGATAGGTGGCTTGATCGGCCACCTCAGTGAATTGAGGATCCAGATTTGCCCTCGAGGAGCTTTCAGAAGGCATGCGAGACCTTTTGCCACTTGTTGACCTCATTTTTTTTGTATGAGGTCTTCAATAAGATCCTAAATCCAATCCAGACTCAAGTCATTTTAAACCCAATCAAATCTAGACCCAAATCCAAATTACTAAAGCTTGGTCCTAAAGGACTTTTCCAGCAAATCTTCCAGAATTTCAAAACCCAGTGAAATGGACTCTGATTTAGCTTCTGTCAGTTTCATTTTGATGGGGCATGTCACTAGAGCCAACCCTCCAAATTTGAGCTCATTCTGAGCTCTCTAACCCCAGTAACTAAATAAAAATTCAAAAGCTGTAAAACCTTCAAATATTTACAGCCCATGCCACTGGACCTGTCACTTTGAAGATTTTGATCTTAGAGACCTCTCCAAAGCCTGCAATCACTTCCAGACCATTAATCCTAATATGTTGATTAATAAACTGCATTTTTTCTGGACTCATTTCAGCCCCCAGTGGTCATGGGCCCCAAATGACCAAAATATCCCTATGGGGCTCAAATGGTGATTTCAAACCAAACGACCTCCAAATCAAGTTCAACCACTTCCAGCAAGTTTCAAATGTCAAACCGAACCTGTTGGACCCATTCCTAGCCCCTGGGTCAACCTGGTTGACCAAGTCAACAGGTTTGACCCAAGAAGGCCCTTAAGGGTCCAAATGGGTGTTTTGACCCAAATGGCTCATTTAAACCCTGGAATCACCTCTACCATACTCCAAATATCATTTCAAACATGTCTAGCCCAGACCCATCCTTTGAGTCAACTTGGTTGACCCAGTCAACCTAGGTTGACTCAAAACCCCTTTAAGGCCTTCTTAGTAGGTTACTTCAACCCATTCAATGTATTGAATCCTTCTTAGGCCTTAGACTAACTCAATCACACCTTTTTAACTCTCTTTGGTTAATCCACTCAAATCAAGTTGGCTTGGTCAACCCAAGCAACCATGGTCAAATCCCACTTTATGTCATACAAAGCATATAGCCACTTGAACCTTCTACAAAGCATTCAACCAGCTCATTTGGACTACTTAGATGCTATCTCATCAACCATTGGCTGATTTGACTGGTCAAATCAGTCAACTCAAAGCTTAAAGGATCATTCCTTTAGTCAAACTTTTCAATCCAGTAAACCCAGCCTAAACTTGGCTCATCCAGCCATTGAAACATATTCTAGGCTTGGTCTTGATGCCAACTCAGCAGCTTTGACTTCCCTTGACCAGTCAAATGGTCAACTAGAGCTCAAATGAGCTCTAGTAATCAACCCGACCCCTCAAGCATGCCAAGACCAAACCAAACCTTTGTAGCCTCTGGGATCAATCCCATAAAATTCCCTGGACCTAACCCGAGCCTTGGCCTGCTCCCTAGCCCGTCTAAAAGCCCAGTTGAACTCCCACGATCACCATGGTCAACCCGACCAAGGGAGCCCAATTCAGCCCAGCCCAGGTCCTTCCAGCCTCTAGAATCAACTCCAGAAGTTTCCCTGTAGCTAGATCAATCTCCCCCAGCAGCTGGTGTAGTCCCTAGACCCGAGCTACCAACCTAGTGGTCCCCCCCACTTGAGAACGACTTGGGGTCATTTTCACCTGGCCAGTACGATCCCCTACTCCTCTAACAGCCAGAGACAGATTTTTCACATCCAGGACGTCCCTCTGAGCGATCCCAGCCGTCCAAGTGAGCTCCCACAGCTGGAATAGGGCAAGAGAGGCGGGAATCCTGATTCCAAGCAATTTTTGTATCCCAGTCACTCCCCAGAGCTCTCAGAGTTTCGTTTCAACTTCCCTATCTCTACCTTCATTTTCCCATCGATTCTCGACGTTTCGAAGCTACCGCCAGCGAGATCCGTGGTTGACCGAGAACTGATTCCGTCCAAGTCATCCCTACTTCGTGCAGAAGCCTTCTCCAAGCTTGAAGCCTGAAAGATATCAACACGTGGACAGTCTACAAGTTCAGCCGTTATAAAATTAGCCGAATCAATCCTTCCTTCGGTGAGAGATCTCAAACCCTAGTTTATTTTCTAGGTTCTTAAATAACTCACCAAACATTGCATCAATGGCTAAGAAAACAATCCCCCATTCCTCCTTAGATCCTTTTATGTCTTTGTTTAAAGTTTTAAAGCATTTGGTTGCTTATTTCTTGAAAACAAAATGAAAAATAGGCTTAGGGTTTTTCGGTTTAGCTGAGTGGGGAAGACGAAATCAGGACCGTCCATTCATTCTGTTTGAAACGGATGGTCGTGATTTCGTCATCTTAAGGGTCTGATCCAACTCATCAGGACAATGGATGAACGGGTTCCGTATGGATTCATCTGATCCATTCATCACAAAATGCGGGGACAGATCTGACCGTTCAAACTTCTCTGTGTTGAAATCAAACCGCGGGATCCGATCTCAACCGTTAGATCAGAACCGCGGAAGATCGAACGATCTCAAACCCCGCTGAGCTGGTTAAGTGGCGGGTCCCTCCTGACCGCCGCCGTCCGCGTGGCTCTCTACGTGTGCGCCGCGTGTCTGGTCAGCGCCGCCAGCTGACCAGATATTTAAAATCTTCAACAATAAATTCAGTTAATCTTCAGAACTTCAAAAATTTGTCAGAATTTCATTTCTGATCCATTTTTAAGGTTCTTGGGCTTGTTTTGTTCGTATTTTCAAGTAGTTTATTATAAAAATAGTAAAAAATTATTTTGAGTAATATATTATAAATAATTTCAATAATACCGAAATCTTTATTTTATTTTTAAATAAAAATATACAGATTATATTGAGCTGAAATTTGGCAGAGATGTTTTAGGGTCTAAGGGTGATGTCCCATATTTTTCTTAGGCCATTTGATGCAATATAAACTTAATTATGGATTTAAAAAATCTTGATCATGATTTGATCTTGATTTTTTATAAATTCATAATACACTCAATCCAAAATCCATTCAAAGCATGTTAGAGTTATATGGGATAAGTGTGAAGTCATCTTTCCACTGAAAATAGGTTTAGACCCATGATCATATATAACGCAATTAAATTTTATTTCCAAGAGCATGTTAATCTAACTTGAGAAGCTAACAAATCTTATATGATCATGCTATGGAATTGATCTAGCTTTGATTAAAGATATATTTACATATATCTCTAATAAACTTAACCTAATTTCATTATCTATTCCTTTACAATTAATTATTTAAGCTCATAGGTTAGCATATAACCTATGATTAAAGTAATTCATTGTAAAACTCCTTCCATAGAACATTAGGTGCACTTCTATATTATTCATGATTGTTTTGTCGTGCTTGTATTTAGTGTCCAAAGGGTTAGATAAACTTTGATTCTAATCCATACAACTTAGTGACATTAAGGACAACAATTAAGGTTGAGTCTTAGCCAAATTAGCCAAATCTAGGAAGAATTACACACATTCCTTTTGGGATGAAACTCAAACTTAGAGAACTACTGTCATGTAACCTTTTAATCAAATACACTGTGATTTGACATTAAGTGATCGCAAAATAACTAGTAGATTAAGGACTCTCTCCTTTCCTCGATTCCAATAAATTCAAATAAATCAAATAAAACTCATGAAAAACCTATAACCAGTCTCAATCAATTCTAATCAATCATAAAACAAAGTTACAGCAATTGAAAATCAAAACTCAAAGCCTAAACATCATTAAACCTAAATTAACTTTTAATCACTTAAACTTCCAAAAAATGTAATAAATCAAGATTAAACCATAAAAAATATAAATAATACCTCTAACTGACCATAATTCAATCCTTAACCAATAAAAATTAAGATCAAATCAATTTGACAGCAATTTAAACTTTAATTTAATTTTAAGTAAAATTCAACATTTAATTAATTTAATTAATTAATAATAATTAAAAAATTCCAATAAATTCCCAAACACTTGGAAATCCCTCCTTGGGTCATCCCTGACCTTTAGAGCTGAATTCAAGAGGTTTGGAATCCATTTGGAGCAAAATCATAAACAAGGGCCTTAATTAAACAATTTCCAAAAATTCATTAAAAACCCCAAACTTTGAAAAATCATAACTAATTCAAGAAAAATCCAAATTGACCAAACTCTGTTGCATTCAACTCATAATAAGGCCTCATATTTATTAAAAATGTAAAACTTCTAGAAAATTATCAAATTCAAAAAGTCAACATATTGGTCAACCGTAGGTTAAAACTAGTTCAAAACTTCAAACCTTCATAACTAAATCCATAAAAATCCAATTTTAGCAAACTTACCTTCTAACTGATCGACTTAAGGTCTAATATTTTAATAAAATGCTAACTTTCCAGAATTTAACCTTAAATAAAAAGTCAATTTTCGACCCCTTAATTAAATGATTAAAATATTCCAATAATTTCTAAAAAAATTCAAAAATTGTTTTAAAACTCTAAAAATGATTCACCAACTTCTAAAATCAGTAATCCAACACATTTCTAATAAAATTCATTAACTCCTAATTTTTAACTAACTTAAGCTACTTAATTATACCGGGTACCACTCGGTAACCCAAGCCTACGAGGCTATTAGCTTAGCCCCAAGGAAGGTGAAATAAACTTCACGGCCTCGGTGTGAAACAAAGGTGGGATCCAACCAATATTAAAAATTAAATCTCTTTAAATCAAATCTCAAGTCCTTAATAATTCAATAAACCCCCAATTCTTAAGATTTCTGAATATTATTAATTAAAATTCATTAATTATTTAATTAAATTCTAAATTCCTTTAATCTAAATTAGTTTGATAATTTGATTGGTTAAGATTTTTCTTAATCAATCAGATTTGATAATTAATTTAGATTAAACGAATTCAGGTCTTCTATGCCTAAAGTCGGATTCCTTCTGGAGGACTTTGGGCATTTTGATTTCAAAAGACCCCTAAAACATTTAAATAACAAAAGATCTCCCATGGGTTGTGCACGACTCCTTTTAGGAAGGCACTAATCCATTTGGATTTAGAAATCTCCGAACAAAAATAATAAACTACTGACCTTATACGACGTGCTAGATTCCTTCGGGAGGGCACGTTGTATTACATTTGTAAGGTCCCTTTCTCTCTCCTTAATAAATTTTAAGGACTCTCAAAATAAATACCTATCTTCTATTTAAGACGGGTATTTATTCTGGAAGTCCTAGGATTTATAAATTGATGATTTCCTGCGCTTAGGGAATTATCAATCTATAAATTCTTTATAACTAAATTAAATAACTCCAACATTTAAAATAGGAATAATTCTTAATAAATCTAAATATACTTTACTTATAAACTTTAACCAAATTCCTTTGACCTATAATAAATCAATCCTAATAATACATGTAATTTGAACAAATAAACCCATTAGGACTTACCCAAGCCACACAGCTTTCTTCACACACTTAGATGCTTGCTAGGACAACCAACTTTAGCCTAGGCTACGCCGGTGGTTTGTTGTGGTTTGTTTGCGGGTGTCTTGCCTAGAGGGCACCTATGTGTGATTGCTTACTATTCTATACTGCATAAACATAGCATATCTACTTTTTCTGTCTGTACACCAGAGTGCGGAGTGAATAAAGTGAGGGCCGCTGTACTTACTTTTCTGTCTTTACTTTCCTGCATTTATAACTGTACACTACGCACTCATAACATGCATCATTATATACAACTGCTTTACTTCATGTCTTCTATATTACTGCTGCAGTAGAATGTTCTTATGATCTGATGTACTGCTTTTATTTCCTAGAATTATTATATATAGATTGAGCCTGTACAGCGTCTGGAGTCTGTCAAAGAATTAAAGATAACTGCTTATAAATATATAAATGGGGCTCCAAAAAGTAATGTCCTCTTTCAGGAGGACGTTCCTTTTTGGAATTCCATAGAAGACCCGGAGCCTGAAGATCATAAGCAGTTGTATTTAATTCTATTTTCTCGTAGGCTTAGAACCCAGGTTTGTTGTCGGTGGGGCCTGGCCACCATTACTTTACTGCAAATTCTAGGGTGTAACCGATAAATTCAATATTAATAAAATCAGCTCTTTCATATATATCTGTTTCATGCATCATTAACATTCGTGCAGATTTTTGGTTTTTGTAAGCATATTCAATTGCATATGGTTTAAGATCCTTAGACCACTCCTTGATTCCTAGGATAGAGCCATCTTAACTCCTGCATCATCGGCGAATTGTTGTGATTTGGATTGTTAGCTGGCAGCCCACTCTAGGCAGGTGGTAAGTCCAGATCGTATACACTTCTCTCTGCACTTTCTCCTTCTTCAAATCAATTCTAAATCTTCTAAAGTCAAATAATAATTCTATAATCTAAAGCGTGATCGTGAAAATCTAATTGCCCAAATATTTAATTAAATATATATATATAATTTTGGAAACCATTTAGTCTTTATTTAAATCGAGAGTGCTCTCTTAGGAGATGTAATTAACTACAGGGGCTTGCCCCTATAGGGAGTCTAAATCCCAGAATAATCTAAACCCTACCTAAGTTCTTTTCTGAGGTAGGGGAAAGATCTGTGGAAGTAGATTAGGTTTTATTCACGTTTAGGAGTTATTTCTATAATTAGGAAATAGATAGATAGTTGATTTGTTTCTCACTAACAAATCAAATGTCTTCTATACTTAATTATAGAAATAAACTTACAATTCGTTAATCTAATCAGATCGATTAGAGAATGTACTCGTCATCCCTTCAGGATGATTTGAATATTCTTTATACTACACCTGATTAGGAGAATGAATTGTACGACTTCTCCCTTTAAAATCAATAGGAGGATATTAGTCTGTCCTTCGGGGCAGTATAATATCCGACTATGTAGATCTAATCGGGAGAAATATATCCTAAATATAAATAAAATGAATCGTGTGGGAAAATAAAGGTCTTATTTTTTTTAAAAGAAAACCTTGCTTTATCTATATTTAGACCCATTCCTTACAATCAAGAAATAGATAGGTATCTGATTTACTTTCACGAGTAGATCAAATATCGTCTGTATACTTGATTTTGGGAAGGAATCAACAATTCACTGATCTAATTAGGTAAGTAGGGAAGAGACTGATCATCCTTTCGAGTGATTTGTATACTCCCTACGTCATACCCGATTAGGAAAGTGAATTGTCTGTTCTCTTTCTTTAGAATCAACAGAAGGATATCAGTCTATCTTTCGAGGCGGTCTGACATCCGACTATACAGATTCAATCGAAAGAGAATATTCAAAAAATATAAATAAAGCAAACTATTTTCCATATCTACGTAAAATATATTTTATTTCAAAATTATTTTAAAAATCTATCTCTCTCTCCTTCTCTTTCTCTATTTAAATAATATAGACTTATTATACAATATAAATTTTATATATTCTATTAAATTAATTATTCACATAAAAGAATTATATTTAAATAAAAATTAGAATAATTAAAATAAAGCGTTAGAGATTTTATTTTCGCACAGATTTTTCTGGCGACTCCGCTGGGGATAGACTTCTCTCTCCATTTCAAATGAAGACTAAATTCTTTCTAAAAATTATATATAATTTAATTAAATATTTGGGCAATTAAATTTTCATATAAATTTTGTTCCTCGGTGTCTGTCACTGTCTCTGTGGATATTTTCTATAATTCTGTGATGTTGTTCTGCCGACTGTTTTATGCTTGGTTTTCTCGCCGCAATTTGATTCCTTGATTTTATCGATAGATTTAGTCTCCTTAGCCTTTTTTATAAGACTGAGCAGTTGAGTTAACAGTCAGCACCGATGTAGGCCCCACAGCCTGCAGAAGTGCTGCCCGTTTCTCTTCTAATTTTTGAGTAGCCTTAGTGAGTCTACAGTCTTTCAGACTTCACTTTTATATATTTGGGTCTTTTCGGTCCGCTTTTCTTTTTCTACTACGATTCTTTTCGTAGATCTTTCCGATTTGTTTTGACTTTGCAGTTTTCGAGCCGTATTTTGTTTTTTTTAGCCTGATTGAGATTTATACTTAAATTATAAAACTGTAAAATTTCAAGTAAATTGAGTCAGCCCAGCTTGTATGTCATTTGTATGGCATTTGCAGTAAATTGAGTCAGCCCAGCTTGTATGTCATTTGTATGGCATTTGCATGTTTATTTTACACTGTTTGCATGTTTATGGCCACGCGAGTGGCCATCACCCATGGTTACCAGAGCTTCTCCTAAAAGCCTGGCGGACGTCCACCCAAAAATGGAGGTTTGGTCCTAAGTCTGGTAGGGGTTATGCCGTCCGTTTGTTGTCTCACATTTGTGTGCCACTTGTATGGTTTTCAGTGTCAGAGTTCTTTCCTAAGTCTTTCTGAGATCTATTCTGAGTTTTTGAATTTATTATAAATTTTTTTCTACGCTCATTTCTACTGTTGGATTCCTGTTTTGTGGCATTGATTTGCAAAGTGCTATTGATTTGATTCTTTTTGTCTTTTATTTTAAATGCATAATTGTTAGAATTCCAAGTAAATCGAGTCAACCCAGCCTAGATGTCATTTGTATGGCATTTGCATGTTTATTTTACATTGTTTGCATGTTTATGGCCACGCGAGTGGCCATCACCCATGGTTACTAGAGCTTCTCCTAAAATCCTAGCGGACGTCCACCCGAAAACGGAGGTTTGGTCCTAGGTCTGGTAGGGGTTATGCCGCCCGTTTGTAGTCTCACATTTTGTATGTCATTTTGTATGTTTTAGTCACTTAGAAATCTTTCTGAGTCCGCTCAAAATCATATTCGATTTCTTTATAAGCATTACATTCAATTTTCCCTTTTTTTATTTATTTTGGGGTCTCGATATTTTGGCTCTCGTTTATTGATTTAATTTTGGATTGACTGTCTTTTATATTTAACTGCATAACTGCTAGAATTCCAAGTAAATCGAGTCAACCCAGCCTATATGTCATTTGTATGGCATTTGCATGTTTATTTTACACTGTTTGCATGTTTATGGGCACGCGAGTGGCCATCACCCATAGTTACCATAGCTTCTCCTAAAAGCCTAGCGGACGTCCACCCGGAAATGGAGGTTTGGTCCTAGGTCTGGTAGGGGTTATGCCGCCCGTTTGTCGTCTTGCATTTGCATGTCAGTTGCATGTCATGTGTTACTTTTAGAATTTTCTTTTTCACTCGTGTCGGTTTTGGTTTTATTTAATGCGTTGAGATCAGGCTTTAGATTATAAAATTCCACATTCTTCTCTTTCTTAATCTTATTTGCTTATGCTTGTCTAAGCTCTTACTTTAAATGTTTAAGAGTAAAGGTCCTTAACTCGTTATCAAATCTAATGATTTCATCTTATCAAACTCCCAATCAAAAATCAATCTACTCTAAATTATTCACTGTGTGATTATGTCCCTTTGGTGTGGGTCCTTAAACGGATCATCTCCTATCAAATCTTCAATCTTTTTCATTCTTATCACAATACTCCAACTATACTTCAGTTAGTGCAACTAGCAGCAGTCAGATTATCTGCAGACAATTGTAAGGATCAGTTTCTGATTGGAATTACATTGAATTACAGAAAATGTCTGGAAAACTGATCTTCAACATCAACATCATCGCTGCCCAGTCTGCTGAGGGCAACCAGATTCAGTTCGGGTCTGGATTCGAGAATCTGCAAGTTACTGTTAGAGCACCACGGGCTGAGATGGTGACTCCTGTCATAGAATCTGTCTGATCTGCTCCTGTTCAGATTACTCCTGAGGGCAGGTCTGCAGTTGCCCCCATAGCTCCCAAACCCTCTGTTTTTACTCGTCTGACCTACCCTCAGTCAGCTGCCATGGCTAAGGGAAAGTCTCCTATTGTGGTTGATTCTCCAACTTTTGGAACTTTGAACTGGGATCTTCCTCTGCTGTGCCTGAGATCACTAAATCTCAGCGCCGCAATATGATCCGCCGCGCAAGGCGAAGGGCTGAAAGAGCTCAAGCATCAAGGAACAATCCTGTTACTGTTGCCCAGACTGAAGTATCAAAGAATATAACGCCTGAATTCACTGAGGTGTTCTTCAACTCCCCTTAGTTGGCTGGTAGCAGGTTCCACCCATTGTCTGCGGCTGCAGGAGAAGAGAGTGTGGCACGGATAGCTCATTCTCCGCCAACACCATTCCGGGATGATCCAATCGTCCCTTCCCTGTACGAGAAGAAAAGAAAATTCAAGAACCTACTGAATGGACTGATCCAGGACTGCGTCATTGATTATGGCCAGTCAAAGACTGAATTTCTGAAAAGTGTAAAGGACGTCATTTATACCGAAGTACATCCAAGAGGAAGGAGAGGAGATTCCCCTCCTACTAAAAGAAGGGTACAATTCCAAGAAGCGGGTCCCAGTCGACCAGCGACTTCATCTGATCGTCACAGACATCTGAAGAGCGTTCCTTCTCAGGATCAGTATCAAGGTTCTGGTTATCAAGATAGCCAACAGACTCCTATTAAATCTCTGGGATATGGAGTATTAGCCCGAAGAGGGTATAATCCCATATCCCCTCCTTCCCCACGTCAGTCTGGCAATCGTCCGCTTAGGATTTATGATAATCCACCTGTTCGACACCCTTCAAGAGCTGATTCTCAGCGTCACCAGGGTAGCGAACCTTCTTCTGGTTTCGATAGGAGGAGACTGAAGTTTCCAAATCAGTCTTCCTCATTATCTAACCAAGAGAGGGTATGGCAGCCCAAGATGACTCCGACCCCTACTGTGTTGATGAAGAAGAAGAAAGACATGGTAGAAGAAAGAGCGAGAAGAGGAAAGTTCATCATAGAACCTTCCCCGTCTAGAGAATACACTCCTGTCGATCCACATGATGTGGGAGGCAAAACTATAGAAGAGATGGTCAATCATTTGAAGGAGAGTATTCGCCAGATTGATGAAGAAGAAGGAAAATAAGGAAATACAGATCAAGAAATGTCTGGAAGTGTCAATATGGTTGACACTCGTTCTTCTTTGCAGAGAGAAAAGGAAAAGGGCAAAGGGGAAGCAGGACCAGCTGAAGCCGAGGACGATGAAGAAGATACTGCAGATTCTACTCATCGTCTTCGAGAACAGTTGAGTCAGAAAGATGAGCAGATACTCAGAATGGAAAAGAAGCTCGATGAAATGATGACGATGATTTTGGTCATGCAAGGTAAAAATCCACCTACTCCTCAAGCACAAGTCCAATCATCTCCTGAGGAATCAGTACAGTTAAATGTAAAGAACAAGGCAGTCAGGATTGAAGAACCCGAGAAACCTGTACAGAAATTGATAAGAGTAGAACCGCCGTCGATACAATTAGTAGATATTAAACAGATAGTCGAACAACAAGTCAAGGATGCTTTGGCTAAAGCTCACAATACATCATCTATTTCAAAGGGTAGGCCCTATCCAGAGGAGTTTGATTCGGTTCCCTACCCGAAAGGATTCGTTCCTCCTTCCTTCAAGAATTTTGATGGTACGAGAAATCCCAAACAACACTTAGCTCACTTCAGAGCTAGTTGTTGTAATGCAGGAGGTAGTGATGCTCTATTGTTTAGACAATTTGTTAGAAGTCTATCTTGAATTGCATTTGATTGGTATGCTGAACTGCCTAATGGGTCGGTCCATACCTTTAATGATTTGGAAGCAATGTTTGTCAAGAGGTTCGCCGGCGCAAAACATCATATCACAGTTGGTGACCTAGTGGTGGAAACCCAGAAGCCAGGTGAGAACCTTGTGGATTATATTCTGAGATGGAGAAATCTTAGCATGCGATGTGAACCTCAATTGCAAGAACAACATGCTATAGAAATTCTCCTAAAGAATATTCATGGTCCAGTCGCCTTCCTACTCAAGGGCTTTACAATTAAAACCTTTGAGAAACTTTTAAACAAAGCTTCTAACTTCCAAGAGGAAGCTTCTCAACTTCCGTTCGCCAAAGATTCAGCTTCTTTAGAAATTAAGAAGTTAAAACCTTAGAAAGTTTTAGAAAAGAAATCAGGAACAGTGTCAGCTGTGGATAAGGGGAAGCAACTGCAGAGAATCTTAACCGACCGCCTCAATATCAGCAGTATAACAGACCTCAGGGTGATCAATAGATTAGACCCCAGTCTTATCTAACTCCAGAACAGCGTAAAGAAAAGTTTGACTTCTTCACAAACAAAGTTTATCCTTTTAAGTGAGAAGCAATCAAGAAGATGTTCAAGAGCTTAGTCAAGAAACCAAGGTTCAAACTTCCTGAATCTAAAAGACCAGAAGAAGATGTTAAAGCCAGACAACCCAACTTTTGTCCATATCACCGAATATCAGGACATGAGATAGAGGATTGCATTACCTTCAAAGAATGGCTGGACAGAAATCATAAGGACGGTACAGTCGTGATACCCAAAGAATACTTAGTAGATCCGAGCCAGGGATCGGCTAAGTGTATATTTGGTGAGCCTTCTGCACCTCCTTCCACTTTGAAATCTGATAACGAATGGGATATGGTTCTATCTCATTCTTCTAAAAAGATTCTTAATAAACTATATCGTTCTTCTTTCCAAGAACCCCCGAGAATTCAGAATCCCATCCAGGTTGATTCGATACCTCAAAAGTAGGAGAAGAATAAGGCTCCAATCATAGAGCCTAAAGAAGTACAAGCTGATCAAGCTCCACTAGTCTCGGAGAAGGAGCAGAAAAAGAAGGCAGAGTTATGTTCTGATAAGTTAGTTGTTTCTGAAAATGGTGAGCATGTGTCGCTCAAACCATTAACTCTGTATGACTTTTATTTTGTCCCTCCTGGGACTAAGAAAACAATGAAAAAAGATTTCGCGTATATCATGTTTGTTTCTGCTGATGAATACTCCGATCATAACTTAAATAATAATGAAAACAATTCCCAAGACATAAATACCAATGAAACAGACGAACAGTTTCAATACTATTATGATAGTGACTCCCCTATTCTCGATGTCGAGGGTGATCCTATTAATATAGAATTGGAACTATCGGATTCAGATACACTGCCAGAAGAAGTTCAGACAGCAATCAACGATCAATAGATAAAGACAACTGAAAATGCTTCATTCGAAGAAGTAGTGCAAGTCAATCTCCGTAGTGGTAAAGTTTTACCTCCACGACTTGCATCTACTGAGAAGGAGAAGCAAGTTACAGATAATCCTGAAACTTCTAATCACCCGCAACTAGTACAAGGGCCAGAATTACAGAATACCGAGGTTTCAAAGGTTGACTACAACGTTCTAGCACATCTTAGGAAACTGCCGGCGAAATTGAGTATATACGACGCTCTGGTTCTTTCCAAAGAAATGAGAGAAGCTTTAATTAAAGCTTTACTCGATCCAGAGATCTGTATGGCTCAATTAGCCTCAACGCAGTCTGACAAAGAGGCGTTATACTTCAAGGAAGTTCCCGGTGTTACGTTTTTAGATGAGGATTTGTTATTAGGGACAGCGGATCACAATCGTCCGTTGTATATATCAGTTAATATTGACAATTTCAAGGTATCTCGCGTGCTCGTCGATCCGGGTGCATCGGTCAACATCATGGCGCTCAAAACTCTCGCATATTTAAAGGTTGATACTCGTAAACTCAGTTCCGACAAGATGATGCTACGAGGATTCAACGAGAAGGGAGAGAGAGCCTTAGGCTCGATAACCCTTCTTTTAGATTTAGATACCTTTAAGACCGAAGCCAAATTCCATATAATAGATTCCGAGACTTCTTTTAACGCCCTCCTAGGTAGACCCTGGCTTCATGAATATAGAATGGTACCTTCCTCCTTACATCAGTGCATCAAATTCTCCAGAGATGGAGTGGAACACTGTATCAAAGGAGATTTGCAACCGTTCTCAGTTCATGAAGTCGGAATATACGAAGATGCTTCATACTATCTGCCTAAAAAGTAGACAGCATTCTCTAAAAATCTCAAATTGGCTGAAGTAGAAATACAAGAGGTGAAGGAAAGAAAGGAAAAAGAGAAAGAAAAAAAGAAAGAAAAAGAGAAGGAAAAGGAAAAAAGAAAAGGAAGAAGAAAAGCATCCCGACCTCGAACACGATGTTCGTTGGGCACCTGCTCCTCCCTTACAAAGAGGTGGTAGAATGTCACAATGGTCTAGAGGGAGAGGTCGAGGATGGCAAAATAGAGGAACGTATGAAAATACGACGCAAAATATACAAATCAGGGAACCTGCAATACATATTGATTTGGAATCCAGTTCGGAGGACGAATCATATATGCTTGAGAAAGACCCACAGGTTGTAGAATATAGGAAATTTCTAAATCAGCCAAAATTTGAAATTTCTATAGAATCTGATAGTGACGAGGACTGGGTCCAAGTCACTAGGGAAGATAATTCGGATCTATCTACTATGGAGAGATTAAAGAAGTATGTGGAAAATATTACCCTAACTCCTTTGACCCAAAATGATGTAAAGAGGTTGGAAGTGAAAGCTTCTCTCCCTCTAAACCCTGAAACCAAAGCCAACAATTTCATACCTTCTACCAGCAAACCCCCAGAGACTGATGTAACCCTTGATGATCCTTTTATGGACGAGATAATAGAGCTGCCTTTTGATTGGTATTCGAATTCTGCAAACAGATTTGCTAAACAAGGTTTAACGCTGTTGAAATGGACTAGAGGCAAAGCCCAACAATTTGAACATCTGTGGAATAGAAAATACCATAAACAACTTTCAAAACATGGTATCGGCTTTGCTACTCTATGTTCGTTCGACGACGATGAATACTGTTTAGTCATTTTTAATAATTTTGAGTCTGATAGTCTCTTTTCGGCGAACGTTAAATCTTTTAACGAACTCTGTTTAGAAGCTTCAGATGATCTCGATGACTTTCAAGTTCGAGATGCACCTCCGGAATTTGAGGAAGAAATACGGTCTACTATTGATGATCTTAGAGAAATAAATCTGGGTACTGAAAAAGACCCTCGTCTGATCTTCATCAGTTCTCTGTTGAATGAGGACGAGGCAAAAGATATGATCCAACTTTTATCTGAATTCAAAGATTGCTTTTCTTGGAGCTACGAAGAGATGCCCGGATTATCCCCAGATATAGCAGTGCACAAGTTAGCAGTTCAACCAGAAGCATTTCCAATAAAACAAGCACCCCGACGAATGCGGCTCGACATCGAACAGCAGGTCGTCATTGAAGTGAAGAAACTAATCGACGCAGGCTTTATTAGGGAGGAGAAATACCCAAGCTAGTTAGCTAGCGTCGTGCCAGTCAAGAAGAAGAACGGTCAAATACGTGTTTGCATCGATTTCAGAGATCTGAACAAAGCATGTCCTAAAGATGAGTTCCCACTCCCTATACCGGAACTCATGGTAGATATCGCTTCCTCTCATGCGATATTCTCCTTTATGGACGGCTCATCCGGATATAATCAAATCAGGATGGATCCCGAAGATGAGAAGTATACCGCATTTTGAACACCGATAAGAGTTTACTGTTACAAAGTCATGCCTTTCGGTCTAAAGAATGCGGGAGCGACTTATCAAAGGGCAATGACGAGGATTTTTGATGAACTTATCCATAATCAAGTGGAATGTTATGTCGATGATCTAGTCGTTAAGAGTGTTGAGAGGAATGATCATCTATACGATCTGAGGATCGTATTTCAAAGAATACGAAAATATGATTTAAAAATGAATCCTTTGAAGTGTGCTTTCGGCGTCACTTCAGGGAAGTTCTTGGGTTTCGTGGTTCGACACCGTGGAATCGAGATTGATCCGACTAAGATCAAGGCGATACTAGAGATGCCACATCCTAAAACACTCACCCAACTGAGATCTTTTCAAGGCCGATTAGCATATCTTAGGAGATTCATATCAAATCTTTCGGGCAGATGCCAGCCATTCGCAACATTATGCAAGAAAGACGCTCCGTTCAGATGGGATCAGAATTGCCAGAAAGCTTTCGACAACATCAAACAGTACTTTATGAATCCTCCAGTGCTTGCAGCTCCTATACCAGGGAAACCTTTGATTTTGTATACAACAGCTCTAAGTGAATCTCTTGGCGCCTTATTAGCCCAATATAATGAGGAAGGAAAAGAGAATGCACTATATTATCTGAGTAGACATTTACTTCCCACTGAACTAAATTATCCTCCGATCGAGAAACATTGTCTGGCTTTAATCTTCACTGCTCAGAAGTTAATGCATTATATGCTTTCTCACCAAGTAAATCTCATATCCAGAATAAATCCTTTGCAATATTTGATGACTCGACCAACATTATCAGGGAGATTAGCTCGTTGGTCAATGATATTATCACAATTTGATATCACATTTACTCCTTTACGAGCAGTTAAAGGACAAGCAGTAGCAAATTTCTTAGCAGCTCATCCTATTTAGGATGATTGCCCGATAAATGATGAACTACCAGATGAACAAGTCATGGAACTCGAGACGAATGAGGAGTTCACCTGGGAATTCTATTTTGACGGCGCCGCTTCTATTCAACAAGAAGAATCAGATGAAACTTTGCCCGGTCAAGCAGGAATTGGTATAGTGTTCGTTACGCCTGACAGAGGTATCATGTACTACTCCTATCACTTGTCAGAACCACGTACCAATAACGAAGATGAATACGAGGCATTAATAACTGGGTTAGAATTGACCATTCTGAATGGGATCGAAGAAGTCAAGATCTTTGGAGATTCACAGCTTGTTATCAATCAAATAGCAGGGATTTTCAAAGTGTTAAAAGATACTTTGGTTCCTTATCATCAGTATGCAATGCATCTTTTGGAAAAGATCCCAAACGTCACGTTGTATCGAATTCCCCGAGGAAAGAACTCTACAGCGGATGCTCTTGCTAAGCTTGCTAAAGCACTTGCATGCTCTGAAGAAGACTCAATTCCGATAGAAGTGCAAGGTCGACAAGTTCTTTCTCCTATAGACCTTGAATACATAAACAAAGAACCAATAACTGAGGTGAAAATTATTTTAGCAATAGACGATGAGGTTTCAGATTGGAGAAAACCCTTCATCGAATACTTGCGAGAAAATAAGCTCCCTCAAGAGAAATCTACAGCAGATCAAATTAAAAGAAGATCGCTATCCTACGCCCTGATTAATGAAACCTTATATAGAAGATCATTTGATCAGATGTGGTTACGATGTTTAAATAAATCAGAAGCACAGAAGATCGTAGAAGAAGTGCATGCTGGTTTATGTGGTGCACATCAATCCGGCCCGAAGATGAAGATGAAAATCAAACGAATGGGATATTATTGGCCATCTATGATAGATGATTGCATGAAAACTGCACGTCACTTCCATCAATGTCAGGTGCACGGTGTAGTTCTTCATCAACCTCCAAATGTTCTACATCCAACTATTGCTTCTTGGCCTTTCGAAAGCTGGGGTACTGATATCATCGGTCCGATAGATCCTCCGTCTTCCAGAGGTCATAGATTCATTCTAGCAGCTACAGATTACTTTTCCAAATGGGCAGAGGCTGTTCCTTTGAGAGAGGTCAAAGCTCAACAAGTTCTAAAATTCTTCAAAGAAAATGTCGTGTACCGATTCGGAGTCCCTCGTCGGATCATCTCGGATAACGGTCCTTCATTCAGAAGTACTAAAATCAACAATTTTGCCAGACGACATAACATCGATTGGAGATACTCCACTATCTATTACCCTCGGGTGAATGGATTGGTGGAGGCCTTCAACAAAACCCTGATTCAGATCTTAAAGAAGACTCTAGACGATAATAAGCGTCAATGGCACGAGAAGTTGGTTGAAGCTTTATGGGCATATCGTACCACATATAGAACTCCAACTCAATCTACGCCATTCGCTTTAGTCTTTGGTTCAGAAGCAATCATTCCTTTAGAAGTCCAATTGCCCTCGCTCAGAGTTGCAGTGAACTACGAGATTACCGCAGAACAGAACGCAAAACTTAGACTAGAAGAACTCGAAGGTTTAGAAGAGAAGCGCTTGCAGGCTCAACAGAATCTCGAGTTGTATAAAGTTAAAATGATACAGGCCCACGATAAACTATTTCGACCAAGAAATTTTCAAGTAGGAGACTTGGTACTAGTTCTTCGAAGACCTATCTTATCTCATCGGAAGATCAGAGGAAAATTCGAACCAACATGGGAAGGCCCTTTTGTGGTGGAGAAAGCCTATCAAGGAGGATCTTATCAACTAATAGATTGTAAAGGCAATCATCCTATGTTGCCTATCAATGGACGATATCTTAAGAGATATTATGATAGCTGATGTATTTGATAAACATTGCAAAGAAATAAAATGTTGAAATTTGAAGCTTCTACTGCTGATATCACATCTTTTGAACGAAATAATTCAAACTCCTAATTTTTCTTTAATGGTTTGATTTCTAAATCTACTCATTAGAGAATCGCTCTCTCGCCTAAGGATCCGCTTTTTCTGGAAATCGATCTTCCAGTCAAAGTTTAAATTTCACCTTTCCGATAATCGATCTATCGGTCAGGTTCTAAATTCGCTCATTCGAGAATCGATCTCTCGTCTGGGTTTTTGCTTTTTCTGGAAATCGATCTTCCAGTCAAAGTTTAAATTTCATCTTTCTGATAATCGATCTATCGGTCAGATTCTAAATCCGCCCATTCGAGAATCGATCTCTCGTTTGGGTGATCACTTTTTCTAGAAATCGATCTTCCAGTCAAAGTTTAAATTTCACCTTTCCGATAATCGATCTATCGGTCAGGTTCTAAATCCGCTCATTCGAGAATCGATCTCTCGTCTGGGTGTTCGCTTTTTCTGGAAATCGATCTTCCAGTCAAAGTTTAAATTTCACCTTTTCGATAATCGATCTATCGGTCAGGTTCTAAATCCGCTCATTTGAGAATCGATCTCTCGTTTGGGTATCGCTTTTTCTGGAAATCGATCTTCCAGTCAAAGTTTAAATTTCACCTTTTCGATAATTGATCTATCAGTTAAGTTCTAAATCCGCTCATTCGAGAATCGATCTCTCGTTTGGGTATCGCTTTTTCTGGAAATTGATCTTCTAGTCAAAGTTTAAATTTCACCTTTCCGTTAATCGATCTATCGGTCAGGTTTTAAAATCCGCTCATTCGAGAATCGATCTCTCGTTTGGGTATCGCTTTTTCTGGAAATCGATCTTTCAGTCAAAGTTTAAATTTCACCTTTTCGATAATAGATCTATCGGTCAGGTTTTAAAATCCGCTCATTCGAGAATCGATCTCTCGTTTGGGTATCGCTTTTTCTGGAAATCGATCTTCTAGTCAAAGTTTAAATTCCACCTTTCCGATAATCGATCTATCGGTTGGGTCCTGATGCCTGCTTACCCGGGAATTAATTCCCATTTAAAATTCAAATTCATTCTTTTGAGAATCAACCTCTCAATTGGGTCCAGTTATTTGATGAAAATCAACCCATCAATCAAATTCCCAGTTTCTAAATTTCACTGATCTACTTCGGTCAACGCCAACATATGTGATTTATTCTTCGAATTCATCACACATGTTGGGGGTCCATTTGTTGACCTCATTTTTTTTGTATGAGGTCTTCAATAAGATCCTAAATCCAATCCAGACTCAAGTCATTTTAAACCCAATCAAATCCAGACCCAAATCCAAAGTCTTAAAGCTTGGTCCTAAAGGCCTTTTCCAACAAATCTTCCAGAATTTCAAAACCCAGTGAAATGGACTCTGATTTAGCTTCTGTCAGTTTCATATTGATGGGGCATGTCACTAGAGCCAACCCTCCAAATTTGAGCTCATTCTGAGCTCTCTAACCCCAGTAACTAAATTAAAATCCAAAAGCTGTAAAACCTTCAAATATTTATAGCCCATGCCACTGGACCTGTCACTTTGAAGATTTTGATCTTAGAGACCTCTCCAAAGCCTGCAATCACTTCCAGATCATTAATCCTGATATGTTGATCAATAAACTGCATTTTTTCTGGACTCATTTCAGCCCCCAGTGGTCATGGGCCCCAAATGACCAAAATATCTCTATGGGGCTCAAATGGTGATTTCAAACCAAATGACCTCCAAATCAAGTTCAACCACTTCCAGCAAGTTTCAAATGTCAAACTGAACCTGTTGGACCCATTCCTAGCCCCTAGGTCAACCTGGTTGACCAAGTCAACAGGTTTGACCCAAAAAGGCCCTTAAGGGTCCAATGGGTATTTTGACCCAAATGGCTCATTTAAACCCTGGAATCACCTCTACCATACTCCAAATATCATTTCAAACATGTCTAGCCTAGACCCATTTTTTGAGTCAACTTGGTTGACCCAGTCAACCTAGGTTGACTCAAAACCCCTTTAAGGCCTTAGTAGGTTACTTCAACCCATTCAATGTATTGAATCCTTCTTAGGCCTTAGACTAACTCAATCACACCTTTTTAACTCTCTTTGGTTACCACCCCATCCACTCAAATCAAGTTGGCTTGGTCAACCCAAGCAACCATGGTCAAATCCCACTTTATAAAACCCCTTTTAGTCATACAAAGCATATAGCCACTTGAACCTTCTACAAAGCATTCAACCAGCTCATTTGGACTACTTAGATGCTATCTCATCAACCATTGGCTGAGTTGACTGGTCAAATCAATCAACTCAAAGCTTAAAGGATCATTCCTTTAGTCAAACTTTTCAATCCAGTAAACCCAACCTAAACTTGGCTCATCCAGCCATTGAAACATATTCTAGGCTTGGTCTTGATGCCAACTCAGCAGCTTTGACTTCCCTTGACCAGTCAAATGGTCAACTAGAGCTCAAATGAGCTCTAGTAATCAACCCGACCTCTCAAGCATGCCAAGACCAAACCAAACCTTTCAAGCCCCTGGGATCAATCCCATAAAATTCCCTGGACCTAACCCGAGCCTTGGCCTGCTCCCTAGCCCGTCTAAAAGCCCAGTTGAACTCCCACGATCACCATGGTCACCCGACCAAGGGAGCCCAATTCAGCCTAGCCCAGGTCCTTCCAGCCTCTGGAATCGACTCCAGAAGTTTCCCTGTAGCTAGATCAATCTCCCCCAGCAGCTGGTGTAGTCCCTAGACCCGAGCTACCAACCTAGTGGTCCCCCCCACTTGAGAACGACTTGGGGCCATTTTCACCTGGCCAGTACGATCCCCTGCTCCTCTAACGGCCAGAGACAGATGTCTCACATCCGGGACGTCCGTCTGAGCGATCCCAGCCGTCCAAGCGAGCTCCCACAGCTGGAATAGGGCAAAAGAGGCGGGAATCCTGATTCCAAGCAATTTTTGCATCCCAGTCACACCCCAGAGCTCTCACAGTTTTGTTTCAACTTCCCTGATCTCTACCTTCATTTTCCCATCGATTCTTGACGTTTCGAAGCTACCGCCGGCGAGATCCGTGGTTGACCGAGAGCTGATTCCGTCCAAGTCATCCCTACTTCGTGCAGAAGCCTTCTCCAAGCTTGAAGCCTGAAAGATATCAACACGTGGACAGTCTACAAATTTAGTCGTTAAAAAATCAGCCGAATCAATCCTTCCTTCGGTGAGAGATCTCAAACCCTAGTTTATTTTCTAGGTTCTTAAATAACTCACCAAACATTGCATCAATGGCTAAGAAAATAATCCCCCATTCTTCCATAGATCCTTTTATTTCTCTGTTTAAAGTTTTAAAGCATTTGGTTGCTTATTTCTCGAAAATGAAATGAAAAATAGGCTTAGGGTTTTTCGGTTTAGCTGAGTAGGGAAGACGAAATCAGGACCGTCTATTCATTCTATTTGAAACGGATGGTCGTGATTTCGTCATCTTAAGGGTCTGTCCGACTCATCAGGACAATGGATGAACGGGTTCCGTATGGATTCATCTGATCCATTCATCATGAAACGCGGGGACAAATCTGACCGTTCAAACTTCTCTGTGTTGAGATCAAACCGCGGGATCCGATCTCAACCGTTAGATCGGAACCGCGGAAGATCGAACGGTCTCAAACCCCGTTGAGCTGGTTAAGTGGCGGGTCCCTCCTGACCGCCGCCGTCCGCGTGGCTCTCTACGTGTGCGCCGCGTGTCTGGTCAGCGCCGCCGGCTGACCAGATATTTAAAATCTTCAACAATAAATTCAGTTAATCTTCAGAACGTCAAAAATTTGCCAGAATTTCATTTCTGATCCATTTTTGGAGTTCTTGGGCTTGTTTTGTTTGTATTTTCAAGTAATTTATTATAAAAATAGTAAAAAATTATTTTGAGTAATATATTTTTAATAATTTCAATAATACCGAAATCTTTATTTTATTTTTAAATAAAAATATACATATTATATTGAGCTGAAAATTGGCAGAGATGTTTTAGGGTCTAAGGGTGATGTCCCATATTTTTCTTAGGCCCTTTGATGCAATATAAACTGAATTATGGATTTTATAAAATCTTGATCATGATTTGATCTTGATTTTTTATAAATTCATAATACACTCAATCCAAAATCCATTCAAAGCATGTTAGAGTTCTATGGGATAAGTGTGAAGTCATCTTTCCACTGAAAATAGGTTTAGACCCATGATCATATATAACGCAATTAAATTTTATTTCCAAGAGCATGTTAATCTAACTTGAGAAGCTAACAAATCTTATATGATCATGCTATGGAATTGAGCTAGCTTTGATTAAAGATATATTTACATATATCACTAATAAACTTAACCTAATTTCATTATTTATTCCTTTACAATTAATTATTTAAGCTCATAGGTTAGCATATAACCTATGATTAAAGTAATTCATTGTAAAACTCCTTCCATAGAACATTAGGTGCACTTCTATATTATTCATGATTGTTTTGTCGTGCTTGTATTTAGTGTCCAAAGGGTTAGATAAACTTTGATTCTAATCCCTACAACTTAGTGACATTAAGGACAACAATTAAGGTTGAGTCTTAGCCAATTTAGCCAAATCTAGGAAGAATTACACACATTCCTTTTGGGATGAAACTCAAACTTAGAGAACTACTGTCATGTAACCTTTTAATCAAATACATTGTGATTTGACATTAAGTGATCTAAAAATAACTAGTAGATTAAGGACTCTCTCCTTTCCTCGATTCCAATAAATTCAAATAAATCAAATAAAACTCATAAAAAACCTATAACCAGTCTCAATCAATTCTAATCAATCATAAAACAAAGTTACAGTAATTCAAAATCAAAACTCAAAGCCTAAACATCATTAAACCTAAATTAACTTTTAATCACTTAAACTTCCATAAAATATAATAAATCAAGATTAAACCATAAAAAATATAAATAATACCTCTAACTGACCATAATTCAATCCTTAACCAATAAAAATTAAGATCAAATCAATTTGACAGCAATTTACACTTTAATTTAATTTTAAGTAAAATTCAACATTTAATTAATTTAATTAATTAATAATAATTAAAAATTCCAATAAATTCCCAAACACTTGGAAATCCCTCCTTTGGTCATCCCTGACCTTTAGAGCTGATTTCAAGAGGTTTGGAATCCATTTGGAGCAAAATCATAAACAAGGGCCTTAATTAAACAATTTCCAAAAATTCATTAAAAACCCCAAACTTTGAAAAATCATAACTAATTCAAGAAAACTCCATATTGACCAAACTCAGTTGCATTCAACTCATAATAAGGCCTAATATTTATTAAAAAGGTAAAACTTCCAGAAAATTATCAAATTCAAAAAGTCAATATATTGGTCAACCGTAGGTTAAAACTAGTTCAAAACTTCAAACCTTCATAACTAAATCTAGAAAAATCCAATTTTAGCAAACTTACCTTCTAACTGATCGTCTTAAGGTCTAATATTTCAATAAAATGCTAACTTTCCAGAATTTAACCGTAAATAAAAAGTCAATTTTCGACCCCTTAATTAAATGATTAAAATATTCCAATAATTTCTAAAAAAAAATTCAAAAATTGTTTTAAAACTCTAAAAATGATTCACCAACTACTAAAATCAGTAATCCAACATATTTCTAATAAAATTCATTAACTCCTAATTTTTAACTAACTTAAGCTACTTAATTATACCGGGTACCATTGGGTAACCCAAGCCTACGAGGCTATTAGCTTAGCCCCAAGGAAGGTGAAATAAACTTCACGGCCTCAGTGTGAAACAAAGGTGGGATCCAACCAATATTAAAAATCAAATCTCTTTAAATCAAATCTCAAGTCCTTAATAATTCAATAAACCCCCAATTCTTAAGATTTCTAAATATTATTAATTAAAATTCATTAATTATTTAATTAAATTCTAAATTCCTTTAATCTAAATTAGTTTGATAATTTGATTGGTTAAGAGTTTTCTTAATCAATTAGATTTGATAATTAATTTAGATTAAACGAATTCAGGTCTTCTATGCCTAAAGTCGGATTCCTTCTGGAGGACTTTGGGCATTTTGATTTCAAAAGACCCCTAAAACATTTAAATAACAAAAGATATCCTATGGGTTGTGCATGACTCCTTTTAGGAAGGCACTAATCCATTTGGATTTGGAAATCTCCGAACAAAAATAATAAACTACCGACCTTATACGACGTGCTAGATTCCTTCGGGAGGGCACGTTGTATTACATTTGTAAGGTCCCTTTCTCTCTCCTTAATAAATTTTAAGGACTCTCAAAATAAATACCTATCTTCTGTTTAAGACGGGTATTTATTCTGGAAGTCCTAGGATTTATAAATTGATGATTTCCTGCACTTAGGGAATTATCAATCTATAAATTCTTTATAACTAAATTAAATAACTCCAACATTCAAAATAGGAATAATTCTTAATAAATCTAAATATACTTTACTTAAACTTTAACCAAATTCCTTTGACCTATAATAAATCAATCCTAATAATACATGCAATTTGAACAAATAAACCCATTAGGACTTACCCAAGCCACACAGCTTTCTGCACACACTTAGATGCTTGCTAGGACAACCAACTTTAGCCTAGGCTAGGCCGGTGGTTTGTTGTGGTTTGTTTGCGGGTGTCTTGCCTAGAGGGCACTTGTGTGTGATTGCTTACTTTTCTGTACTGCATAAACATAGCATATCTACTTTTTCTGTCTGTACACCAGAGAGCAGAGTGAATAAAGTGAGGGCCGCTATACTTACTTTTCTGTCTTTACTTTCCTGCATTTATAACTGTACACTACGCACTCATAACATGCATCATTATATACAACTGCTTTACTTCCTGTCTTCTATATTACTGCTGCAATAGAATGTTCTTAGGATCTGATGTACTGCTTTTATTTTCTAGAATTGTTGTATATAGATTGAGTCTGTACAGCATCTGGAGTCTGTCAAAGAATTAAAGATAACTGCTTATAAATATATAAATGGGGCTCCAAAAAGTAATGTCCTCTTTCAGGAGGACGTTCCTTTTTGGAATTCCATAGAAGACCCGGAGCCTGAAGATCATAAGCAGTTGTATTTAATTCTATTTTCTCGTAGGCTTAGAACCCAGGTTTGTTGTCGGTGGGGCCTGGCCACCATTACTTTACTGCAAATTCTAGGGTGTAACCGATAAATTCAATATTAATAAAATCAGCTCTTTCATATATATCTGTTTCATGCATCATTAACATTCGTGTAGATTTTTGGTTTTTGTAAGCATATTCAATTGCATATGGTTTAAGATCCTTAGACCACTCCTTGATTCCTAGGATAGAGCCATCTTAACTCCTGCATCATCGGCGAATTGTTGTGATTAGGATTGTTAGCTGGCAACCCACTCTAGGCAGGTGGTAAGTCCAGATCGTATACACTTCTCTCTGCACTTTCTCCTTCTTCAAATCAATTCTAAATCTTCTAAAGTCAAATAATAATTCTATAATCTAAAGCCTGATCATGAAAATCTAATTGCCCAAATATTTAATTAAATATATATATATATATAATTTTGGAAACCATTTAGTCTTCATTTAAATCGAGAGTGTTCTCATAGGAGATGTAATTAACTACAGGGGCTTGCCCCTGTAGGGAGTCTAGATCCCAGAATAATCTAAACCTTACCTAAGTTCTTTTCTGAGGTAAGGGAAAGATCTGTGGAAGTAGATTAGGTTTTATTCACGTTTAGGAGTTATTTCTATAATTAGGAAATAGATAGATAGTTGATTTTTTTCTCACTAACAAATCAAATGTCTTCTATACTTAATTATAGAAATAAACTTACAATTCGCTAATCTAATCAGGTCAATTAGAGAATGTACTCGTCATCCCTTCAGGATGATTTGATTATTCTCTATACTACACCTGATTAGGAGAATGAATTGTACGACTTCTCCCTTTAAAATCAATAGGAGGATATTAGTTTGTCCTTCGGGGCAGTATAATATCCGACTATGTAGATCTAATCGGGAGAAATATATCCTAAATATAAATAAAATGAATCGTGTGGGAAAATAAAGGTCTTATTTTTTTAAAAGAAAACCTTGCTTTATCTATATTTAGACCCATTCCTTACAATCAAGAAATAGATAGGTATCTGATTTACTTTCACGAGTAGATCAAATATCATCTGTATACTTGATTTTGGGAAGGAATCAACAATTCACTGATCTAATTAGGTAAGTAGGGAAGAGACTGATCATCCTTTCGGGTGATTTGTATACTCCCTACGTCATACCCGATTAGGAAAGTGAATTGTTTGTTCTCTTTCTTTAGAATCAACAGAAGGATATCAGTCTATCTTTCGAGGCGGTCTGACATCCGACTATACAGATTCAATTGAAAGAGAATATTCAAAAAAAATAAATAAAGCAAACTATTTTCCATATCTACGTAAAATATATTTTATTTCAAAATTATTTTAAAAATCTATCTCTCTCTCCTTCTCTTTCTCTATTTAAATAATATAGACTTTTTATACAATATAAATTTTATATATTCTATTAAATTAATTATTCACATAAAAGAATTATATTTAAATAAAAATTAGAATAATTAAAATAAAGCGTTAGAGATTTTATTTTCGCACACCACCAGCCATGATCAGGAAAACAAAGAAGAAGTAAGAGAAAAGAGGATTCAAGAAAGTTGTTACGAGAAAAATGTTAGAAAGCCTTAGTTTTTAAAGAATCGATCTGATCATCCCGGACTATCGCAGAATTATCTAGGACGATTAGGTGCAATAATTGCGTTCAGGATGATTGGACAAAAAGGTGGTAAAGTCATCCATGATGATCAGACATCATCCAGGATGATAAGACACAGGCAATCATCTTGAGGAGTCAAGTCGGACGACCGTTAAAAAAGAATATTATCCTGGCCGATTAGGTGGATCATTTAGGCTGATACACAATAATGAATCATACATGCCAAATTTAAAATGTTTAAAGTATTTCCATGTATATCATCCATGATGAATAGGTAGATCATTCGAGATGATCAATAATAATTAATTGTACTGATTCAATTTAAAGGGTTTAAACGTATTGCCACGTGTATCATCCAGGACAAGCAGGTGGATCGTATAGGTAAATTACTCATAATTAAGCAAAGATTTAAGAACATCATCCAAGATGAAGATGATCATCTAAGACGATCACAATAAGCAAAGTAGGATATAATTAGATCGTCCAGGATGATAAAGTTTCATTCAAGATGAAGTTAAATAGAGAAAACATATCAGCCGTCATATAAAAGGTTAGGAGTGGATTGAATGCATCATCCAAGATAATAGAAAAATCATCCAGGATGATGGGACCAAAAAATTAAATTTAAGAGATGGATGTAGATAATCAAAGAAGGCCCAAAAAAATACAAAAACACCAGTAAAAGATAAAGTTAAAATACGAAAAAGATATAAAAGAAGAGACAAAAAGAAACAAAAATAAGAAATTTTTTTATTTTTCATTATTATTTTTTTAAAATAAACAAGGCACGAAAATGATTAAATCTACAAGTTATTGAATTTAAAGATTTGTAAGACCAATTAGTTAACATCGTCGAGATTCAAAAATGGTAGAATATTTGATCATGTTTGTTGAGAGTGTTGCTACTTAGCTTTGCATGATTTATATTCTTACAACTTGTATGTTTTGATGATTCTAAATATTATTGTTTTGATTATTATCTTCTCCTAACATATTTTGGAAGAATTATTTTTGCTCTTGTGTGTACTAACTTTTTAAGAAAATCATACTCCATATTGTTAAAACTTCAAATCAAGATCTGTTTAGAATGTGTTGTAATATTGAAGTCTGTATTTTTCTCTTTATTTGAATTTGAGAGAGTGTGTGATTGTAATTAAGTAACTTAACACACACACACCCACATCGGAGGACAGTTAAAATTCATAATTTTTAAAATTGATCGTACAGTACGAATCATGTTCGTACGGGACAATCTGGTCAGTTAAAACTCTCAAATGAGCGAAAGAACAAATAGAGTGGGCAAAATTTTTTCCAAGTACTATTCATCCATACAATGTTTTTCATTCATCCCTGGATGATGGTCTTTGGACTCATTCATTTAAATGATAATTATCATTCGTTACAGGATGATGCTCTCTAGATGCGTTCTTTTGGACCAAAATTATGGTTCGTCCTAGGACGAAGGGCTCTATATTCCCCAACATAAACTATGCATCTGGACGATGTTTTTAGTTTGTCCCAGGATGATGGGATATAGACGTATTCATTTGAATGATATTTATCTTGCGTCCCAGGATGGTACTCTCTGGATGGGTTCGTACAGACGATAATTATTGTTCATCCTAGGACGATAGGCTCTGGATTTGCCAAAATGAGCTATTCGTCCAGACAATATTTATGGTTCATCTTAGGACAATCTTCTCTATTCTGGAGATTTTAAATTCATCCTATATTTTCATACCAATGAACTTTGGAAATAACTGTTTGTACCGGATGAACTTAGTTTGTATGGGATGATTATCAGGTATGAAGGTAGTTCATACTGATTCATATATTGTTCGTACATAATAGCTTTTATATTGTTTGTATGTATGAAATTGGATCATACAGGATGATCGTGGACGATCAAAAATTGAAAATAGCAGTTTTTGGAAGGTTTTTCGTGTCTTTTCTATAAAAGATCCAGTTTTGACTGTCTTAAAATCTTTTTGTCTACTAGAGCGTAAAGAGTTCACTTGGTTACTCAAAGATAAGAATCTCTATTTTTAATTTGTGATTACTTCACTCTTTTCTCTTATCCTTCTAGATTTATTATGAGAAGATCTTTCAAGGAGATCCAGTTCTCTACCGACACTCAAGGAGTGTGAATAGCTGAAAGGTTCTCTGCCTGCACTTAGAGAGTGTGAAAGGACGAAAGGTTTTCTACCTACACTTAGAGAGTGTAAAAGGATGAAGGTTCTCTTCCTACACTTGGAGAGTGTGAACAGCCAACGGTTCTCTGCCTATACTTGGAGGGTGTAAAAGGACGATAGTTCTCTGCCAATTCTAGTTAGTGGTGGAAGAGAGTTTTTGTGAAGGCTTCTCCACCTTGCTGTGGGGCAAAAGAAAAGACACTTGTGGTAATAGTGCACCTGAAGTGGGAGACTTTGGGGAGTGGATGTAGGTCGTTTTAGACTGAACCACTATAAATTTTGTGTCTTTTTATTTTTTATTATTTTTTACTTTGCTTTTGTGTTGATCTATGGTTGAAAAATTATTTTAAAATTTCACTAAAACTTTAATCGGTTTAAAGAGGAAGAATTTTTTAAATTACCAATTCACCCCTCTCCCCCTCTTGGTTAGCCTTTTGGGATATAAGCTTAGGTCTAACAACCTAATTCATAATTAACAAGTTTCAATAAGTGGTATCAGAGCTTTATTTCAAAAATAAAAGTTTAAACTACTTTTTTATTAACGACCATGGCTACATTTGGAAACCAAAATACACCTGAAGGATATTCAACCATAAGACCTCCTTTGTTTGATAATATCCCTTTTAATTTATAGAAAACATGTATGTCTATGCTTTTACAGTCACTTGATTATTGCATGTGAATTTTAGTGCAAGAAGAATATACAAAACTAACTAGACTAGTTGATGGCATTAGAGTAGAAACACTCTTTGTGGACTGGACAGTGGAAGAACGTGACTTAGCTCAACTAAATGCTAAATATTTAAATAGTTTCTTTTGTGCACTTAAGTCAGAAGATTCCATACGGGTTTCCGCTTGCAAGAGTGGAAATGACATATGGGATAGATTTTGTATAACATATGAAGGGACTAATGAAGTTAAACAATCCAGACTTAATATCTTGTTGCATGACTATGAATTATTTCACATGAAATCTAATGAATCCATTTCTAACATGTATACAAGATTTACATAATAGTCACCTCTTTACATGCATTGGGTAGGAAACTAACGAATGCTAAAATGGTTAATAAGATACTTCGTTGTTTTCCTACTATATATGATCCAAAATAATTATGATTACAGAGTCTAAAAATTTAAATGTTTACTCTATTGACAATCTTCTTGGATCACTAATTACTTGCAAGCAAAGAGTGAGTCAAAGAAAGATTGATGCATGTGAACAACGAAGGGAGAACAACATAGCACTGAAAGTGGAGGAGTTAGAGAGTGATCTATCACAACCTGAAGATAAAGATAACATTATACTAATGAATAGACAGTTCAGAAGTTTTTTGAAGAGGAAGTAAAAGAGACGCCAGCAATGAAATTGAGGTAAATTTAATATGAATGTCAATGTTTCAAATTATGTTATTTGCTATGAGTACAGAAAACCTAGACACATTAAGTTAGCCTACCTGAAACTCAAAGTCACTCCTAGCAAGGAGAAGGTAGAGGAGAAACCAATAGTGAAGAAGGGTAAGAAGAAATTTAAAAAAGCTTTCTGGGCAGACTCAACTTCAAACTCGTCAGAAACTAAAAAGGAAGAAGAAGTCACCAATCTATGCCTGATGGCCGATAATCTTGATCAGTTAGATCAAGAAGAGGTATGTGACTTGACTTACAATGAACTTTTAGAAGTTTCTGAATGTATATATGTTGCATATAGGAAGTTAAAGAAAATGCATGTTAGTCTGAACTTAGAGTTACATGAACTACGAAGAAAATAAGAGATCCTTGGGAAAGATCATGCTTTAATTGATAACAACCACATGAAATTACTTGATGAGTTTTGATGATTTGAATAAGAACCATGAAAATTTAAAATCATCCTATACAAAACTTGAAAAAGAATTTTAAAGATTTTAAGGATGAATCTGAGAGCAAAAACTATCGGATAAATTATGCAAATCGTATATTGGAAAATATGAATTCATTTCATAAACTAAAGATAAAAACTCTTGAGGATAATAGGATACCCTCAAGACTTCAAGATTTCACTAATCTTATTTTGTATCCTAAATTTATGCAATCCATGAATAGACAAAAAATTATAGAAGATTAAGAAACCCATTTCTTGGAGTCAAATACTTTAATTATGGATTGTTTGGAAATATAGCATACACCTATACATTAGATAAGAAAACTCATTTGGTGTGGATACCTAAGATGCATAAACCTAAACATAACATGCATGCATCTATTTATAACTTGCAAAAAGGTGAAACCAAACTTGTTTGGATTCCCAGGTCTAACGTTTAATGTTTTTACCGGATTGCTCTCACACAAAGCCTCATAAGAGCATATGGTACATGGACAGTGGTTGCTCAAAGCATATGACTGGACAGACTACACAATTCATATCACTGGAAGTCAGGAGTGGAGGCAGAGTTACACTTGGAGATAACACCACAAGGAAGGTGGTAGGATCAGGTATAATTGGGAACTTGAAAAACTTTTTTATAGAAAATGTTTTGTTAGTAAAAGGCTTAAAGCATAATCTTCTAAGTATTAGACAGCTATGTGATAAAGGTTATTGTGTAAAATTTTTTCCTACTAGCTGCATATTAAGCCTAAATTGTACTAATGTTTTGAATGGTATTAGGGTAAACAATATGTATATGCTAGATTTGAACTGTATCAAAACTCCTATTACTTTTTATTTAAAAACTATTTCTAATGAGTCATGGCTTTGACATAGGAGACTTTATCACTCTATCATAAAAAACCTTAGGAGGATTACCCAAAAGAACCTAGTGAGAGGTATACCAAAACTAGACTTTATTAAGGACCACCTTTATGATGCTTGTCAACTAGGAAAATAGGTGAAGTCATCTTTTCAGCCCAATAAGAATCTTAGAACTAGTAAACCATTAGAGATTTTACATATGGATATTTTTGAACCAGTTAGAACTGTAAGTCTAGGAGGAAAGATATACGGATTTATAATTATAGATGATTTATTGAGATTCACATGGGTTAGATTTCTATATCATAAGAGTGAATCATTTGAAGAATTTAGAAATTTTTCAACTTGGATTTAAAGGAAACTAGGATGCAAGATTTTGACAATTCAAAGTGATTATATAGGAGAATTTGAAAATGAAAAATTTGAGGAATTTTATAAGGAGAAATGGATTGATCATAATTTTCTGCACCTAGAACCCCTCGGCAAAATGGGGTAGTCGAAAGGAAAAATAAAACATTAATTGAAGCTGCTCTAGACATGTTGGCAGAATATTCACTTCCTAAATATTTTTGGGCTGAGGCAGTTAGCACAGCATGTTATGTTCTGACTAGGGTGAATATAAGACCAAACTTGAATAAAATACCCTATGAGTTACTTAAGGGGAGAACACCTAATTTATCACATTTGCATGTTTTTGAATGTAAGGTGTTCATTCATAACAATGGAAAATCTGCCTTAGGAAAATTTGATCCAAAATCAGATGAAAGAATTTTTATAGGATACTCAAGTGTTGGAAAATCTTATAGAGTATTCAATAAAAGAACTTTGATAATTGAAGAGACTACACATGTTGTATTTGATGAATTTGGAATTTTGGTAGAGCCGATTGATGAAGAGGATGAAATGGAGTTTGACTCCCAAAAGATTGAGAAAATAAATTTAGATGAAATTTTGGAGATAGAAAACCTGATGCCTAGAGATTTGAGATTTTCTAAAAATCACCCAAAGGAACTAATTATAGGTTAACCTAGTGAGCGTGTTAGGACTAAGTATGGACTGAATAAAGAAGTCAATCATTCAGCCTTTATTTTAATGATAGAACCCACAAATATTGATCAAGTACTTTCGAATGAATTTTAGATATTGGCTATACAAGAAGAATTAAATTAATTTGTAAGAAATAAAGTTTGGGAATTAACTGCAAGGCTAAATGATCAAAGTATAGTTGGAACTAAGTGGGTATTCAAAACAAAATGAATGACTCAAGAGTATTCATTAGAAATAAGGCTAGATTTGTGGCAAATGGGTATAATCATATTGAAGGGATTGATTTTGAGGAGACTTTTGCCCCTGTAGCTAGACTTGAAGCAATTAGGGTTTTATTAGTTTTGCCTGTTTTAGAGGATTTAATTGTATCAAATGGATATTAAAATTATCTTTTTAAATGGGGTGATTCAAGAGGATGTTTATGTGGAATAACCTCCAGGCTTTGAAAATTCTAAACACCCAAACCATATTTTCAAATTGAAAAATGCATTATACGGATTGAAACAAGCACCTAGGGCTTTGTATGAGAGGTTGAGCACCTTTCTACTTGAGAGATCTTTTGAAAAAGGAAGTGTGGACACAACTATCTTTTTGAAAAAATTGGGAGAGGATATACTCATTGTACAAATTTATGTTAATGATATCATTTTTAGATCTTCAAATAAAAATCTTTGTAATGGTTTTTCTAAAATAATGAGTAGTGAATTTGATATGACTCTAATGGGAGATTTGAATTACTTTCTAGGCTTTAGCATTAAGCAAATTGAGGAGGGTATATTTCTTAGTCAATCGAAGTATATTAAGGATATTCTCAAAAAGTATGAAATAGAATTTGCTAAACATATTAGTACACCTATGAGTTCCTCTATTCAGTTGGATAAGGACCCTAAGAGAAATCTATTGATCAAAAGAAATTTAGAGGAATTACTGTATCTTTGTTTTACTTGATAGCTATCTGACCCGATATTATGTTTAGTGTTTATTTATGTGCTAGATTTCAATCAGAACCAAAAGAATCACATTTGACAGTAGTAAAAAAGATTTTAAGATATCTCTTAGGAACTCAAAACTTAGGGATTTGATATCCTAAGTTTAGCTCTTCATTTGAAATAATTGGATATTCATATTCTAACTTTGCAGGTTGTAGGGTTGATAGAAAAAGTACATCTGGAATAAATCAATTTATTGGAAATTCTTTAGTTTCTTGGTCTTATAGAAAATAGAATTTTGTAACCCTATCTACTGCTGAAGCTGAATACATTGCCTTAGGAAGTTGTGTGGCATAAGTACATTGATTGAAATAACAGTTAATTAATTTAGGATTAATAATAGGTACTATTCCTATTTATTATGATAACACTATTGCCATTTGTATTTCTAAAAATCATATTCAACATTCAAGAACCAAACATATAGACATCAGGTATCATTCCATAAGGCATCATGTATCCAAATGAGAAATTGAACTCAATCATGTTTCAATTGAAAATCAACTTGTAGAGCTTTTTACTAAACTATTAGTCTTTGATACTTTCAGTACATTAAGAATAAGGCTTGGTGTAATTGATTTGAATACTTAAATAAAGATTTCTATAACATTGACATATGTTTTGTTTGTGTGTTTTATGATTTTATGATTTTTCGTATGTGTTTTTTTTTTTCAGTTCTTGTTCGTGTTTGTTTTTGCAATCATGTATGTTTGTTTTATGTACTCTCACATCAAAATTCATGTTTTTGAGAATTGGTATGAAATTTTCTAAGTGTGACATTCGTCTGTACAAAAATATTTTTGTACGGGATGAATCCTGTAGTGTATTAATTATTGAGTTGAACGGTTTGCATATAGTTTTTCAAATTTCAATACAGTTTATCTGTATGATCATCACGATCGTCTGGATAATGTGTATTCAATCATATATATGCATCTAGACGGTTATACGGATAAGGATAAGTATTAATTTTTTATCATGCGTACGAACTTGAAGTTCGTACATACAAACCAGAGGCACTCTAAGTGGGGGACGATTCAAACAGTTATAAAAATGATCTTAAATAATTGATCATCTCGAACAAACACCTGTTCGTTTATATGATCATGTGGTTAAAAATTCTGTACGAAGGGACGCCTCGTAACTCATATGATTACAAAAAATCTTTTCATTTCTAACGCATGCATTTGTACATGCAAAATTTTCATTCATACGTACAAACAAAAGTTTCGTACATGATGAATCTAAATTTTGTTCATACGAAAGGTCATTTTTTATTTAAATTGGAAAGGTTTAGATTTTAAACTTCATTCACCTCAAAAGCCTTTTCTACCTTCTATTCCTTTTTTATCTTTTCTAATGGCTAGCTCTAGCAAGAGGGTTAGGTAAGCTAAGGAACTCACCAGGGAGCCTAGGAAAGCCAATAACAAATTTCTTTCCAAGGAAAATGAAGCATCATTCCCTAGGTTTGTATCTGCAAAATTGACTCCATCTAGAGTTTTGATTCAGGAGAATACAGTTTATTAGATACTACCACTCTTTGCTTCCACTCAGTTTGAACTTATCCTTACTCTGATTTACTCTTTCAATATTTCTAAATTTTATTATTTCCTAGCGAACATGACCTTTAACTTTGATCATGATAGGATTAGATCCTTTGTTCTAGGAAAGAATGTAGAAATAACCAAGCAGGATCTGGGAGCTTTCTTAAACTTAAGGACTAAAGGAATATGAGCCCACACTTTGACTTCTTTCACAACTTTTGATTGGAGTGAGATTACCCTAGTGCTTAAAGGGATTAGACAAGAATGCCATTTTCCCAAAGTGAACACTTTGTATCAAGATGTTAGAATCATCCAGCATGTGCTCAGAACTTCCATCATACCAAAAGTTGGTGATAGAATCAATACAACTCCTCTTCTTTCCACTATTACTTATTTGATTCTTACTGGTCAACTCATTGATGAAGCCCAACTCATTCTTGACTACCTTTATGAGCTTTCTAAAATTGGCCATGTATCCTATAAGAGAAAGAATAACATTGCTCAAGGACATCTTGTGGCTTATATTCTTAATAATAAGTATGAATTAGTTGATCCTGATGTGTCTCATCTTTAAGAGCCTCTATTCTACAATGATAGTTAATTCCAAGCTATCTTTGCAAAACATGATGAAGGTGCTGACACTGAGGGGGAGGAGAGAGCACCTACACCTGTGCCCGCTCGTGAACCAAACTTTCAAGATATAGTTCACAAGTTTAATCATCTTGAGACTCATTTTGATCACCACTTTGGTCAAATTGAGACTCATCTACTATAGCAAAATGCACAGCACCAGTAGGCATGGGTTGGATACGACTATAATGAGTAGCTATTTTAATTTCTTCAACCAAGGACCTCCTCAAGATCATGGCCCCTCTGAGTGATGATTGTACTTCTTTTATGAATTTCTCTAGCAATGGTGATGTGATGTGATGTGTTATTAGTTGTTATGTTTTTTTATGTCTTCATGTTCTATGTTTTTATGTCTAATGTTTTATTGCATCTATGTGTATTTATATCCTATATACTCAAATATTTTATCATTCACCATGATATCAATAAAAGTTATTTTGTCATGTCTCTAGAAATGTTTGATAGTTTATATAATTATCCTTAAATAATTATCTACCAAGTGCTTTATTTTGAAATGCAATACAAAATTGAATTCATTAGAAAATCTAATTTTTTTTAAATTTAAGTTGTGTTATAACTCGATCTAGTTAAGAATATAAATCTCATGTCTCTTATTAGACAAACATAATTTTAATATTATTATTGCAAATTTAATGTTTTCTTATTTTTATTTCTCTTTTTAATATAAACATCATTGTACTTACAGAAATTTGAGATTTTAGATTATTGATTTTGAAAAAATCAAATAAATACTTGGAATTGTAAAAATTTATAAAAAAATAAAAGAATGCGTAATAGTTTGCAATTTGAAAAAGAGGCACAAAATTAGCCCACAAATAAAAAAATGCACAAGTTGTGCGACAAATATTAAAAAAATGCGCAAAGCGCCACAAGTATATGTTCTTTCCTCAATCTTTTAATCTTCAAATTCAAATTAATCTTCTATCTAATTTTATTATGTATTGAAATTTGAAATTTACAAATTTTTTATTCATCTACTTTGCAATAATTTTTCTTATCTCATTATCTAAACTGATTCATGCTCTTGATATTTTTTTTCTTATTTGTGTTATATATATACTTAAATTATATGAATCCTTCTATTTCTCTAATGACATTTTATTTTAGTTGCTTAAATAACTCAATCTTTTTCAGGATCAACTATTATAGGCTTCTCATATGACTCCTTACATTTCTGGATTGCTTTGGTTTCTTTCTTCTTCTCTTTTTGCTGTTGTCAAATAGGGGGAGAAATATTATTTGAAGTATTTTTGAGTTGAAGTGTTTTGACATGTTGTTAGTATTTTTGTGTTCATATTTTATTTGTTTTGATGTTTCAGTGTGATTGTTTTTGTGTGTGTGAAAAACTTTAAAATTTAAAAATTAAAAAAAAATGTGTGATTAGTTCAACAAAAATGCCCCTTATTCTCACATGCTTATTTATTCATGGGGAGCTTAGGAGAAACTTAGGAATTTCAAATTTATACAAACAATAATTGTTTGTATAAATTTGAAATTCCTAAGAGAGTTGCTACTTAGCTTTATATGATTTATATTCTTGCAACTTGTATGTTTTGATGATTCCAAATATTATTATTTTGATTATTATCTTCTCCTAACACATTTTGGAAGAATTAATTTTGCTCTTGTGTGTACTAACATTTCAGGAAAATCATACTCCAGATTGTTAAAGACTTCAAATCAAGATCTGTTTAGAATGTGTTGTAATATTGAAGTCTATATTTTTCTCTTTATTTGAATCTGAGAGAGTGTGTGTGATTGTAATTAAGTAACTTAACACACAAACATCAGAGGAGAGTTAAAATTCATAATTTTTAAAATTGATCGTACAGTACGAACCACGTTCATACGGGATGATCTGGTCAGTTAAAACTCTCGAATGAATGAAAAAATGAACAGAGTGGGCAAAAATTTTTCCAAGTACTATTCATCCACACGATATTTTTCATTTGTCCCAGGATAATGGGCTCTGGACTTGTTCGTTCAAACAATAATTATCATTCATTCTAGGATGATGCTCTCTGGATACATTCGTCCGGACAAAAATTATGGTTCATCCTAGGACGAAGGGCACTGTATTCGCCAAAATAAACTATTCGTCTAGACGATGTTTTTAGTTCGTCCCAGGATGATGGACTCTTGATGCATTCATTCGAATGATATTTATCATGCATCCCAGGATGATGCTCTCTGGATGGGTTCATCCAAACAATAATTATCGTTCGTCCTAGGATGATAAGCTCTGGATTGGCAAAAATGAACTATTCATCCAGATGATATTTATGGTTCATCCCAGGATGATCTTATCTATTTTGGAGACTTGAAATTTATCCTGTATTTTTATACCAACAAACTTTAGGAATAACTCATATGGGATGATTATCAGGTACGAAGGTAATTCGTACTGATTCAAATATTATTCATATGTAACAATTTTTACACTATTCATACGTACAAAATTGGATTGTACGGGATGATCGTGGATGGTCAGAAATTGAAATTTACAATTTTTGGATGATTTTTTGTGTCTTTTCTATAAAAGGTCTAGTTTTGACTGTCTTAAAATATTTTATCTTTTGGTCTTCGTGCATACTCAAGGGAGATTAAAGGAGAGAGTGAGAGAGAGAGTGTTTCAAGGAGAATTCTTACTACTGGAGTGTGAAGGGTTGACTTAGTTACTCAAAGGTAAGAATCTCTATTTGTAATTTATGATTGCTTCACTCATTTCTATTATCCTTCTAGATTTCTTGTGAGAAGATCTTTTAAGGAGATCTGGTTATCTACCAACACTTGAGGAGTGTGAACAGCAGAAAGGCTCTCTGCCTACACTTGGAGAGTGTGAAAGGACGAAAGATTCTCTACCTACACTTTGAGAGTGTGAAAGGATAAAGGTTCTTTGCCTACACTTAGTGTGAACAGCTGCCGATACTTGGAGGGTATAAAAGGATAATGGTTCTCTGTCGCACCGGGTAGTGGTGGAAGAGATTTTTTGTCAAGACTTCTCTGCCTTGCTATGGGGGTAAAAGGAGAGACACTTGTGGTAATAGTACAATACCTAAAGTGGGAGACTTCAGGGAGTGGATGTAGGTCATGTTTGATCGAATCACTATAAATTTTATGTCTATTTAATTTCTACTATTTTTTACTTTACTGTTTTTGTGTTAATCTGTGGTTGAAAAACTATTTTAAAATTTCACTAAAACTTTAATCGGTTTAAAGATGAAGAATTTTTTAAATTACCAATTCCCCCCCCCCCCCCCCCCCCCGCCCTCTTGGTTAGTATTTTGGGACATAAGCTTAGGTATAATAACTTAATTCATAATTAATAAGTTTCAACACTATTAACCCTAGCTCAGACTTCTCTTAGGGTAAAATCATTTTTTGAAAATAAAAGACCTAACTCAGAACAAACCAATTGGATAAGAAAAAGAGATCCGTTTAAAACTTGGTTCTAGAAAAAAAAAATATCTTATAGAATAATATTCCAAAGTAATTTGTCACAATCAAGAAATTTGAAATCAAGCCTTTGAAAATATCAAGTGACATATAAATTCTTCTAAGATTAAAAAGTTTAAAAGAGAGGGAAGCTTGCTTTTTGTGGGCTCATTTTATGCCTCTTATCAATTGATTGGTTCACTTTATGCATCTTTTGATTTTTTATAAACTTTATATATCTTTCTTTTTTTTGTGATCATTGCACATTTTTTTTTACTTTTCTTTTTTTTTTTGGGGGGGGGGGGGGAGGGGGCTAATTTGGGACCTTGTCATTTTTTGCAAGCTAGACCCCTTTTCAAAACTCTTAAAAACACTTAGTTGTGAGTATATCTTCCATATATTAGAGAAGAAAAACTCACTCTCTCATAAAGGGAAGAATAAATCACAAAATAGAATAAATTTTATATGATACATGCAATAACTAGCTTTTAAAGAATTTAAAAGTAATATAAAGACTTTGAATATTATAAATATAAGATAGATTACTATAGCAAGATATAAAAGATCTCAACCGCAAAGTCCAGTTATTGATTTGAGATAAACTTCTATTTAGAAAAGAAAATTATACCACTAAAATAAGTTAGAGGAAGAGAAATAATCAATAATGTTTTCTCACTTTAATAGATTAAGAGATGTAAAACATTAGCTACAAATTTTCAAAAAACAAAAATATAGCATAAAATATCATTTCAGCAGTGTCCAAAAAGGTAAAACTAATAAACAAAAAAAAAATAGCAGAGATGAAACAACTACAAAATAATAACATAAATAAAAAACTAACTCAAAATTAGAATAGAAAGAATAGAAAATAATAATAATAATCAACAAAGTAGCACGAGCCTTCGTTATCCAAGTACTATATGCTCTCACGAGATCTTTGGTGAGAGCACACCTACAAAGTCATCAAATGTCATATTTATGAACCCAAATAGGTTTGTGTCCCTTCTTATGAAAAGAAAAATGCAATGCATGTGTGTTATATTGTGAATCAAGTAATTTGGGTCTCCACACCTAATATGTACTATAATGAACAATGCAAGTGTGTGAAATGTGTCCTAGCATGCCACATGAAAATATCTAACTCTAGGAAAATGATTTACTAATTTTGTTCAGGTTATGATATCTTTTCCTAGGTTTTGGCTTTAGATCAAGCGTGTATGTATTCCAATTTCTCTCAAGTGCATTCAATTTAGCTTTAATCCTCAAGTTAGCACTTTCTAAAATAGTATTATCAACATTCAAATAGTGCTCCTTATGCTCAGATTGTTCAATATAAGTTTTAAAATCAGATTCAAGTGAGTTGTAGGATGCTTTCAAAGAATCATGCTCAATAATTAATTCAGAATATTTTTATTCAATTCATCAAACTCATCAAGTAATGATATGTGATTGCTATCAAGTTGAGCTTGTTCTTTACTTAAAACTTCATGCTCTTTTTGTAAATTCAAAAACTATAATTTTAAACTAGCATATGATTTCTTAAGTTTTTTATATGATGCATGAATTTTCTCACAAATTTTAAGTAATTGATCATAGGTTTATTTGCATACCTCTTCTTGATCAAATTGACCAAGATGATCACCCATCAAGCACAAGTTTTATTATGAATCTGAAATTATGGATTAGACTTTTGATGATAGCAAACATTCATGTTTTTATATGACTGCCTTGCATACTAATTTTTCAGGTCCACAAGATCGAACGCAACTCAAGATCAGCTCAAGATTGGGTAGATTTAGTTTGAGTCAATCTGTATTGTTTTTCTTTTTCTTGAGTCAATTATAAAATTGGTTCCTGATGCTAAGTAACCTTGCACACACACTTGAGGGATTTTCTATATTTTTTTTGTTTTAAGTACATCGGCCTGGATAATGTTCATATCGGCCAGGACGATCCGACTAAAAATAGAAACCCTAATTAGGGCATTCTGGTTAAGGCAGCCGTCATTAAGCACATTATCCCAGACAATCCTTGTATCGGCCAGATGAAAGGCTCAAATCAGAAAGAATCAGCCACCATGATCAATTTAGGTATTCTCTATTTTAGGACATTGGCCAGGACGATCTCTACATCGGCCTGGATGATGTAGCATAATTAAGCCTAAATTAATCTGGTAATTATGGAAAGCTATTAAGGCTAATTGATATGATCACATCAGCCGGGCTGATCGCAGGATCGGCCAGGACGATATGCTAGATGATTAACATCGGCTAGACTCTATTCTGGGTGATGTTCAAGATGATTGTACTCAAATTTGAACTAATCAGACAGGATGATATTGTATCAGCCTAGACGATATAACCAATTTTCTTCTGATCGTCCCAAATTGTTCTGGCTGATTGAGCTTATTTTATACTGATAGGCCAGGATGATATTTCTATCATCCTGGACGATAATGTTGGTTCTTAAAATTCTATTTAAAGGACCCAAATTGTCTCATGCAAAGAGACCTTTAGCTGTTGTCTTGACCTGAGAGAGCCAAGATGAGAGGGAGAGAGAGGGAGGAACTTGTGAGAGGGAGATGGTGAGAGGGATTCACAAAGGTTGCTCCAAGCAAAGTTCTAAGGCATCTTCTCCAGGCTTCGTCCTTCATCCTTGGGGGTTCAAGGGAGGTAAGCTTCAGCAATTGGTCGAGGTTCTCTGCCAGCTTCAGGAGGAAGCAAAAGGAGTTAGGTTCTCTGCCTGCTTCAGGTGGAAGCAAAATGAGTTGGGTTTTATGCCTCACCCGGGTTGGCAGAAAGGAGTTTTTGTGAGGACTTCTCTGTCTTGCTGTGGGAGCAAAAGGAGAGTCACTTTTATAGTGCAATACTCAGAGAGCGCCTCCGGGGAGTGGACGTAGGTCGAGTTGACTGAACCACTATAAATCCGGTGTGATCTTTCTTTATTTTGATAATCACATTTATTTTTTCGTATCTTGATTTCTGTGGTGATTTTGGTTTGTGCTTGTGCTTTGATTATAAGAAGATTTTTTAAAATACCAATTCACCCCCCCCCCCCCTTTTGGTTAGCCTCGGGCTAGTTCTTAAGAGTTTAATATCCCTAACAAACTTTTAAGTGGTATCAGAGCGGGATTCATAAAAATTAAGTTTGAAAACTTTTTGAATTTTGATCCGTGGCTAACAACGGTAATCTAATGCAATGAAAGGATATTCTATAACACGACCTCCTTTGTTTGATAATCTTTCTTTTGATTTTTAGAAAACTCGCATGTCTACTTTTTTTACAATCAATTGACTATCGTATATGATGCTTATTAAAGAAGGATATTCTCCACCTTCTCGTGAACTTAATGGAATTAAAACTGAAGTACCTTTTACTGAATGGACTTTTGATAAAATAGATTTAGCACAACTTAATACAGTGTTTGAACTGTCTTTTTTGTGCTTTAAAATAGGAAGATTACATGTGTGTTTCCACTTGCACCACTGGTAAAAAAATTTGGGATAAATTGTGTATCACCTATGAAGGCACTAATAAAGTTAAGCAATCTCATTTGAATATTTTATTGCATGATTACTAACTTTTTCATATGAAACCTAATGAAACGATTTCTAAAATGTATACAAGGTTTACTCATATTGTTACTTCAATGCATGCGTTAGGAAGAGAACTTACTAACTATGAAAAAGTGAACAAAATTTTAAGATGTTTGCCTTCCTATTTTTTGATGCTAAAATCACTACAATTTCTAAGTCTAAAGATTTAAATACCTATTCAATCGATAAATTATTTGGTTCACTCATTGCTTACGAGCAAGGGGTGAATCAAAGAAATCTTGATGCAGGTGAGAGGAAGAAGGAGAAAACGGTGGCACTTAAGGCAAACAACTTGGACACTGACTCATCTGGATCTGAAAGAAATAATGTTGCCTTCATCACTAGGCAATTCAAAAACTTTCTAAGGAAGAGTCACAAGCATCATCAGAATTGAAGAAAAGATAAGGATAACAAAAATTTTAAAGGTTCTTCTGATATTATTTATTTTGAATGTAGGAAACCTTGACATGTCATAGTTGATTATCCTACACTTCATAATCACTCAAGAAAAGAAAAGAATGAGGAGAAACCTAAGTTTAGAAAGGATAAGAAGCGAGCCCAAAAAGCTTTTTAGGCGGAGTATGTATCTAACTCATCTGAGACTAAACCTAAAGATGAGACAAAAACTTGTGCTTAATAGCTGATGATTTTGAACAATCTGACCAAGAAGAGGTGCTAACCAACCTATGACCAATTGCTTGAAATATGTGAGAAAATCCATGCATCATATAGAAAATTTAAGAAAACTCACGTTAGTTTGAAATTGAAGTTTTCGAACTTACAAAAAGATCATGAAATTTTGAGTAAAGATCACTTTCAAATTGATAGTAATCACATGTCTCTACTTGATAAATTTGATGATTTAAATAAAAAGCATTCTGAATTAATAATTAAGCATGATTCTTTGAAAGCTTCATACACCTCGCTTGAATCTGATTTTAAAGCTTCTTCTGAAGAATATGAGCATAAAAAGTATTGTTTGGAGATTAATTTAGAAAATGCTCACTTGAGGTTTAAAGGAAAATTGAATACACTTGAGAGAAATTAGAATACATCAACACTTAATTTAAAGCCAAAAACTAGGAAGAGACATTATAACCCGAACCGAATAAGAAATCCTTTTTCTAGAGTTAGATGATTTTCATGTAGCATGTTAGGAAACATAGCACATACTTGCACTATTCACTATAGTACACATTGGGTGTGGAGATCTAAATTACATAATTCACTGCATAACACTCATGCATCACATTCTTCTTTTCATAAGAATGAACCCAAACCTGTTTAGGTTCCTAAATCTGATATTTGATGATTTTGCATGTGTGATCTCACTAAAGATCTCGTGAGAGCATATAATACTTGGACAAAGGCTCGTGGCTCATAAATTGCTTAAACTTACTGCTAAATAAAATTTTGAATTGCATGATTACTACTCTATTGTGTGTTATTATTTTCTATGTTAGTTTTTGTGTTAGCTTTTCATATTTGCTAAATAAAAGTCTATCTCAAATTAACAACTGGTCTTTGAAATTAAGATCTTTTCTATCTTTCTACAATAATCTACCTTATATTTATAATATTCAAAGTTTTTATATATCTTTCAAGTTAATTGAAATCTTGTCATTATATTTATCATATAATTACTAAAGTCTGCTTTGTGGTCTATTCTTCCTTATATTAGAGAGTGAGTTTCTCTTCTCTAATATCTGGAAGATCTACTCACAACTAAAAATATTTTAAGAGTTTTTAAAAAGGGATCTAGCTTGCAATAACAAAAAATAAAAAGGCCAAAGATGCCAAAAATAAAAAGATGCGTAATGACACCAAATTGAAAAATATACACAAAAGTGTATAAAAAATCAAAAAATGCGCAAAGAGCGCCATTCAAATTGACAAGAGGCATAAAATGAGTCAACAGAAGGCAAGCTTACCCCTCTTTCAAACTTTTAAAATTTTAGAAGAATTCATGGATTACTTGATATTTTCAAATGCTTGATTTCAAATTTCATGATTGAGACAAATTGCTTTGGTATATTATTCTATAAGATATTTTCTTGGAGCAAGTTTTAAACGGATCTTTTTTTAACCCAATTAGTTTGTTCTGAGTTAGTTCTTTTATTATTAAAAGATGATTTTGCCCTGAAAAAAGTCTGAGCTAAGGTTAACAGGATCAGATATTCTACCATTTTTAGATTTAGACTTTGTTAACTCATTGATCTTATAAATCTTTAAAATTTAAATTATTTGGAGCATTTATCATATGCATGCCTTGCTAAACTTTTAAAAAAAAAACTTTATTTTTTTGCAATTTTTTATGCCTTTTTTGGTATTTTATCGTTGTTGTTCTTAGTTGATTTTACTACTTTTGGGCCTTCTCTGATCATCTCCATCCTTTTTCTGATTTCTAATTTTTGTCACATCGTCCTGGACGATCCTTATATCATCCTGGATGATGTGCTCATCCTTCTTCAAAAACTCCATCTGCTCAATATTTTGACTATTCTACTCTTCATCATCCTGGACGATCCATTATCTTCCTGGACAATATGATCGTCCTCTGCTACAATCATCTTAATCGTCCTAGCCGATACCATTTTCATCCTGGATGATGCATTTATTGGTAATCTTCCCGTCTAATACACCTGTTCGTCCTGTAAGATACATGTTTCAACACGTTTAAAATCTATAAATTTGCCCGGGATGATCCATTTTTGGACAATAGTCCTGAACGATCCACTGTTCATCCTGGACGATACACATGGCGCGTGATTTAAAATATTTTAAATTTGGCCGGTAAGATTCATTATTGAGCATCGTCTTGGACGATCCACATAATCGGCCTGGACGATCTTCTTTTTCAACGGTCATCTGGCTTGACTCCTCAGGACGATCGCCTGTGTCTAATTATCCCGGACGATCGGACCGCCTTTTTGACCAATCGTCCTGTACACAATAATTCCACCGGATCGTCTTAGACAATCTTGCAATCGGTCTGGATGATCTGGTTGATCCTTTAAATTCTGAGCCATCTAGCAAGTTTTTTCACACCAAAATTCCTTCTTTAGCTTTCTACTTCTTGTTCCTTACTTTTTTTCTTACTAATGGCTGGCAGCAAGCATTCTCGACACACGTCTGGAAGCTCCTCGAGGGGCAAACTGGACCCTCATTTTTGGGAAGCAAATGATCAGGCTGCCTACCACCTCTATAAAGAATGCAGCATTACTCTCTCCCGAACAATCAATCCAGTCCACCTCTCATATCCGGTACTCAACCTTTTCACTCACACCTCTTTGTGCTTTATTCTTACCCTCGCTATCCCCTTTAATTCTGAACTTCTTTTTGAATTTTATGCCAACCTTTACATCAATTCTACCTACATTGCTCTCACCTCGTATGTGAATCGACGCCCAATCGAGATCACATACTAAGATTATGCAGAATTGTTATAGCTTTTCACCACTGGGGATAAGCTGGATACCCTAATTTCTGATCCTGATTTTAACTGGGCTACGGCTAATCACTTTCTTCGTTACACCAATGCCCCTTTTCATGTTGGGGAGACTAGCTCTTTACTTAAAGATGCTAGGACGATCCAACACGTCCTTCACACCTCTGTAATTCCCAAAGCCGGCGACCATGTCCATATCACTCCCCTTCTTTCACTCACCACTTTTTATATAATAGCCAATCATGAATTCAATGCAACCGACCTGATCTTTTACTACATCAAACATTTGACTATAATTCGAGATCAAGGTTATAGAAGGAAGCCCAATCTTGCTCTAGGACATATCATTGCATATGTTCTAGAATCCAAATATAACCTTCAATATCCTGCTCCTCCCAACCTTCAGCCACCCTTCTACTCAAATAGTTTCTTTAACGTCCTTCACAGTACTCGTCTCCACCCCAGGGATGAGGAAGCTCGAGGGGCCAAGGAGGAGGAGTCTCTCGCTCCTCATCCTGCACCTATTCCTCTCCACCAGCACTCTTAGCTGGATCAGTTAGTGGAGAGATTTGATCAGTGAGAGGCACGCTTTGAGGCTTATGTTGTTACACATGAGCAGCAACATATTGAGGACATCATTCGCATGCAGCACCAACACGACCAAGACATGGCTTGGTTTGGATCTCAGTTTGCCACTTTGACTAGTTACTTTTCACCACCATCTCCTCCGTCTGATGATCAAGGTCCCTCGTTTCTTTAGTTTTCTTTGTTATGCTATTTTTCTGTAGTTTGTTCTTTCTTATGGTTATTTTAGTTTATGTTCTGTCTTTTAGTTTCCTCCTCCTTTTTGTGATGTCAAAAGGGGAAGTAGTCTGATGTATCCTGTAATGTGATTCTAGAACTTAATGAACTATTTTTTTATCACACTGTTTTTATTAAATTGTTATAACTGCTTGAACTTGTCTGATTGTGTTTGTCATCATCAAAAAGGGGGAGATTGTTGCGAATCTGAGATTATGGATTAGACTTTTGATGATAGCAAATATTCATGCTTTTCTACGACTTCCTTGCCTACTAACTTTTTAGATCCACAAGATCGAATGCAACTCAAGACCAGCTCAAGATTGAGTAGATTTACTTTGAGTCAGTCTGTAATATTTTTCTTTTTCTTGAGTCAATTGTAAAAGTGGTTCCTGATGCTAAGTAACCTTGCACACACACACTTGAGGGATTTTCTGTGTTTTTCTATTTTGAGTACATTGTTCTGGACGATGTTCATATCGACTAGCACAATCCGACTAAAAATAGAAACCCTAATTAGGGCATTATGGTTAAGGCAACTGTCATTAAGCACATCATCCCGAAGATCCTTGTATCGGCCGGGACGATATGCTCAAATTATAAAGAATCAGCCGCCATGATCAATTTAGGTATTCTTTATTTTAGGACATTGGTCAGGATGATCTCTACATCGGCCTAGACTATGCAGCACAATTATGCTTAAAGTAATCTAGTAATTATAGAAAGCAAATAAGGCTGATTTATATGATCACATCGGTCGAGCTGATCGTAGGATCGGCAGGGACGATGTCCTGGATGATTAACATCGGCCAGACTCTATTCCAGGCGATGTTCAGGACGATTGTACTCGGATTTGAACTAATCGGCCAGGATGATATTGTATCGGCCTAGATGATGTAACCAATTTTCTTTTGATTGTCCCAAATCATCCCGGCTGATTAAGCTTATTTTGTACTGATCGACCAGGACGATCGTCCTGAACAGTTCTTGAAATTCTATTTAAAGGGCCCAAATTTTCTCATGCAAAGAGACCTTTAACTGTTGTCTTGACCTGAGAGAGCCAATAGGAGAGGGAGAGAGAGAGGGAGAGAGAGGGAGGAACTTGTGAGGGGGAGTTATGAGAGGGATTCTCAAAGGTTGCTCCAAGTAAGGTTCTAAGGCATCTTCTCCAGTCTACGTCCTTCGTCCTTGGGGGTTCAAGGGAGGTAAGCTTCAGTAATTGGTCGAGGTTCTCTACCTGCTTCAGGAGGAAGCAAAAGGAGTTAGGTTCTCTGCCTGCTTCAGGAGGAAGCAAAAGGAGTTGGGTTCTCTGCCTCATCGAGGTTAGTGGAAAAGAGTTTTGTGAGGGCTTCTCCACCTTGCTGTGGGAGCAAAAGAAGAGTCACTTTTATAGTGCAATACTTAGAGGGCGCCTCCAAGGAGTGGACGTAGGTCGAGTTGATCGAACCACTATAAATTCGGTGTGATCTTTCTTTGTTTTGTTTTTTGCATTTATTTTTCTGCACCTTGATTTCTGTGGTGATTTTGGTTTGTGATTGTGCTTTGATTGTAAAAAATTTTTTTAAAATACCAATTCACCCCCTCCCCCCTCCCCCCCTTCAGTTAGCCTTGGGCTAATTCTTAAGGGCTTAATATCCCTAACAAACTTTCAAGTTTATTATATCCTCTTCAGCTTTAGTCTCAGATGAGTCAGATGTAGAATCCATCCAGAATGCCTTTTGGTACTACTTCTTGTCCTTCCTGTATTTGGGTTTCTCCTCACCTTTCTCTTTGCTTGAGTGATCCTTAAGTGTTGGACAATCAATTTTAACGTATTCATGCTTCCTGCATTCATAGAAAACAAGATCATAAGAACTTTTAAAATTTTTTCTATCCTTACCTTTTTCCACTTTTTATGATACTTGTTATTCTTCATTAGAAAGCTTTTGAATTTTCTAGTGATCAAGGCAACATCATCGCTTTCAGATTCGGAAGAATTAGTGTCCCTGTTGTTAGCCTTCAGCACCACAATTTTCTCTTTCTTTTTCTCACCTGCATCAAGGTTTCTTTGTTTCACCACTTGCTCGTAAACAATGAGTGGTCCAAATAAGTTATCAATAAAATAAGTATTTAAATCTTTAGATTTAGTAATTGCAGTAATCTTAGCATCAAAAGAAGAAGGCGAACATCTCAAAATTTTATTCACTCTTTCATAGTTAGTTAGCTCTCTTCCTAAAGCATGCAATGAGGTGATAATTTTAGTAAACTTAATATACATGTCAGAAATTGATTTAGTAGGTTTCATACAAAAAAGTTCATATTCATGCAACAAAATATTCAACCTAGATTATTTAACTTTATTGTTTCCTTCATAAGTAATACATAATCTATCCCAAATTTCTTTACCAATAATTACACAAGTTGAAACACGCATATAATCTTTAGATTTCAAAGCACATAAAAAATAGTTCAAACATTTTGCATTAAGTTGTACTAAATCTCTTTCATCAAAAGTTCATTTAGTAAAAGAAAGTTTAGTTTTAATGTCATTGATTTCACGAGAAGGAGGTGTATAACCATCCTTAACAAGCATCCATATGCGATAGTCAATTGATTATAAAAATTTAACGAGTTTTCTAAAAATCAAAAGGAATATTGTCAAATAAAGGTGGATGTGTAATACAATAACCTTCCACAGTATTATGATTACCAAAGTTATCCATTGATCAAAATTCAAAAGTTTTCAAAAAACTCAATTTTATGAATTATGCTCTAATACCACTTGAAAGTTTGACAGGAATGTTAAGCCCTAATGAACTAGTCCTAAGGCTAACCAAGAGAGGGGTGATTTGGTATTTAAAAAATTCTTTAATCAAAACACAAACTCAAACCAAAGTTCACCACAAAGAAATCAAAGTGTGGAAAACTAAATGTGGAAGCAATAATAAAGAACATAAAGATTTATATTGGTTCTGTCAACTCGACCTACATCCACTCCCTGGAGGTGTCCTCCAAGTATTGCATTAAACTCAGTAACTCTTCTTTTACTCCCACAGCAAGGCGGAGAAGCCTATACAAACCTCCTTTTCACCAACCCCAGTGAGGCAGAGAACCCAACTCATTTTGATTTCTCCTAAAGCAGGCAGAGAACCTCAATTCCTTTTGCTTCCTCTTGAAGCAGGCAGAGAACCTTGATTAGTTGCTGAAGTAGACCTCGCTAGAACCCCTAAGGAACTAGGGATGGAGAAGATGACGACGAATCTTTACTTGGAGCAACCTTTATGAAACCCCTCACAAACTCCCCCTTATAAGATCTTCTCTCTCTCTCCCTTCCTCTCCCTCTCCACTTAGCTCTCTCAGGTCAGAACAGCAGCAAAAGATAATCTCTTGGGTAGAACAAGAGGTCTTAAATAGAAGAACTTCGAGATAACTCTTAATTACAACAAACTGACTTTATCGTCTAGGACGATATAAATATCATCCTATACGATTAGTATAAATTCAGCTCAATCAGCCAGAATGATTTGGGATGATTAGAAGGTTTTTTTTAATATCATTCAAGCTGATAGTATATCATCTTGTACGATTAGTACAAGTCATTGAATATCATCGAGAACATCGCCCTGAATGGATGTCTGGATGATGGAAAAATAACCTGATCGTTCAGGCCGATCTCTAGATCATCCCGGACGATTAGTTCAATTTAATGCATATCATCCAGAGCATCATCCTGAATAGAAGCTGGCGAGGTTTGATCATTTAGGAACAATTAAGGTTTTTGAACTGATTGTTTCGGCCAATCCTGTGCTTGTCCAGGATGATATGATCGAGCAATCAAACCTTAATTTTTTTTCTTAATTACAAGATTAATTTAGTCATAATTGCATTGCATCGTCCAGGAAAATATCCAAAAATAAAAGCTACCTAAATAGATTTGAAAGCTGATTCTTTCTTATTTGAGCTTATCGTCCCGACTGATATGAATATCATCTAGGACGATGCACTTAATGACGGCTGCCTTAACTAGGATGCCTTAATTAGGGTTTCTATTTTTAACTGATTGTCCAAGCTGATTTTTTGGATCATCCCGGACAATGAGAGCAAAAATAGTCAGAAACTCTTCCATAAGTGTGTGTGTGCAAGGTTACTTAGCATCAAGACCCATAATATTACAATGGACTCAAGAAAAGGTAAAAGATATAGTTTTGTTTATTACAAACTGACTTAGTCATAATCTACCTAATCTTAAGCTAGTTTAACCTGCAGTTTGATATATATATTAATTTCTTTAATTAAAATAAAATATTTTAATTAATTTCTATTTTAGCTTATCGTACAGTATGATCAACAAAAAAATTAAATATTTTTTTTAAACTTCCCCTGTGTGTGCTTGCACAGTTACTATGCTAACCTACACCTTTATAATATATTGACTCAAGAAAGATTAAAACACATACTCTTACAAAATTCAATCCTATACTGCCTAATCTTGAGCAGTGATCTTTTGGAGATGTTTGATGAACGTTGTAAGTGGTTGTTCAACCAGAGTTATTTCTTAGCAAACTTGTATTGTAATGTGGTTTTCTACTCATGGAAATTGAGAAATAAGTTGATTCATAAAGGAAATGAGGATAGTTCATTGGCCATTGCTGCTAATGTCGTGAGCTATGCCTCCATTTCTACTTCTGCTATTAGTACAAATTCAGGTATATTGGATGCTAAACAGCCATCTAGGTTGTCTAATTTGCATTGGCATCCTCCTCCACCCGATTGGATCCAATTTAATGTTGATGCGACATTACTACCATCTTATAAAGCTGGAGTTGGCGGGGTGCTTCGTGATTACAAAGGCAGATTTCTTTTAGCATTTGGACATGCTTGTGTTCACTGGGACGTTTCTAGATTGGAGCTTATAGCTACTCAATCTCTAAAGAGAGTGATCAAAGAATGGATGTACAACTATAAGGGGGTTATTATAAAAGGAGACAATGCTAATATCATCAAGTTTCTTCAAGAACCAAAATCAAGTGGTGATCCGAGATTGGAAGGTTTTCATTCTATCAAAAATTTCAACCATGTGGTTTTTAATTGTATAGATAGAAAGTGTAATAAGTTAGCGGACTTATGTGCTAACTATGCTCTGATTAGTTCTTTTATTTGAGATGACATTAGTCTGAATAAGGTTCATCCTTCTTTTATGTCTTTGTTAAAGGAGGAATCTAATGTTTATAATTTGTAGTTTGTATTTCCTTCTTAGTATTTAATGAAGTTGGTTGAATTTTCTTCAAAAAAAGAAATATTAGTACACACAGAAAAGAAATGCAATAATAAAAAGTAGGATAAACTAAACAAACTCTAATAATATTTGTAATCATCAAAGCATAAGCTCGAGCTCATGGATTGTAATAATGCAAACTATTATATTATATTTAAGAAATTTAAGAAATCTATTGGAATGAAAATTAAGCTACAATTCAATCATTATAATATCATGTTTTGTTAAAATAAAAACTTGTGCATGTTGTAATCTATTTAATAATACATTAAATATTCATACAAAAATATGTTGTAATTTAGATAAAATCATTTATATATCAATAAATATTTGTTAAAAAAATTAATTCAAAATAAATACATGATAAAATTTTAACTATATAGGTTTATTAGTTATAATTATCCTAATTACGTATCTTTTTATATTTCATAACTTTATGTAATATATATGAAGCATATAAAATATATTTAATAATGAAATCTTATTTAGTTTTAAATTGAGTTTATTTTCCTTAATTAATATTATGTAATGCATATTAATAGGTACATTAGATATTGAGCAAAGTAAATCATGCAAGTACGATGGTCCTAAGTTAATATAACTTGAATTATCATATATATAAACCTTCAAGCTATCCATCTTGGTCCATCTTTAGGTTCTTCTAACTCAAATTTTGATTGAACTTAAGTTGTGCAATATACATCCCATATAAACAATCATCTTGCACATCCATCAAACTCATGCACCTAAAATAACAAGCATACAAATTAGAACATCTAAGCATATATTGGTTATCATCAAAATCACTATAATAGATCATGCGGCACATAATGTCAAAATATTTTTCTAATTATATTTATAAATCAAAGAAAATACTTTATAGCTTGAAATAAGCTTCTCAAGCTTGGTTTTATTGGCTAAGCATCTACTTCATTTACAATGCGTTTAGAAAATGTAGAGTAGATACCACCTATTCTTAAAGAACTTAGGATATGATTTGATTATTATACAAGCATAGGTAGATGATATACTATTTGAAAGCAAAAAAAAAAAAAAAATTTGTGCCATGAATTTTCATCTTTGATGTCTAAAATTTTTGAGTGTCAAGAGAGAACTCAAATATTCTTAAATCTTCAGGTGAAGCAACAAAATAATTACACATTCATTTGTCAAATCAAGCATGCAAACAAATTAGCATAAAATTTTGATTTGGAGATATTCAAATCAGGTAAAACCTCATAAGTCCTTCAACAAAATTAGAATTAGAATAATTATTTAAGTTTGTTTATCAAATGTTCACTTGTATACAAATAAATTTTTCACAAATATAAAATAAAATAAAATAAAAACTACTAGGCCAAAAACTCTCCTCTTACAACATTTTCATTCACAATAATTCTTCTCTTGCAATACAAAGTGCAAATACTTTCTTACAAAGCATCCTCTTGAAAGTCAAGTTGAGAGTTTTTTCTTTTACATCTTCATCCTGCTCTAAGAAGTTTTGGAGTTAATTGATCCGAGCTTTGATTTTCACCTTTAATTTATTAAGGCATTTTTTATTCATCGTTTTTCTCATGATATGCTATCATGACTGTTTAGTTGATAAATTTACTCTAATATATTGAGTTGATAATTTTCTTTTCTTGAATAATATTGAATACATTTTGAGATTTCGAAATCTTCTTTTAAATTCATCATTACATTGCATAAACTTTTAATTTCAATTACAAAATAAATTTTCTATTATTCTTAATTATCAAAAAAATCATTGTGAGCAAATTTCATTTGCCATCATATTGCTTTGTACAACTCATTTTTTAAACTTAATGCTAAATGATAAGTATAGAAAATTATACTGAGGAATTAAAATAGAAAATGTGATAGAAATGAGAGAGGAATTAAAAAAAAAAAAAGTTAGAGAGAGAGAGAAGGGGAAAGGGAGAAAATGATTTATCTACCTCATTTTTTTAAACTTAATGCTAAAAATGATAAGGACAGAAAACTGTAATGAAATTTTTGAAATGGAATACAAAATTCAAAATTTATACTTTGTACAGTTCAAAATTTATAGATGATGCTCCATAAAATAAAATAAAAATAAAATAAAGTGTATGGGCTTCATAAATTCACAAGGATACATGAATGTAGAGAAGATATCAATAGTTTAAGGAAATTGAACTCCCCAAGATGGCTTCAAATAAAATGAGAGTAAATTATTTCAAATGCAACGATTTTATAAAAATATAAATTAGATTTGAAGTAAAAGAAATGCTAAATAAAATTTTAGCTTATTTGGAATGCTACATCTAGTAATTTTGGTCCATTCAGAACTCATTAGATTTTGGTGATTTTTAAATACATAATAATTTATTTGTCATTGTTGCTCGCCTCCATTGCCCCCCAGCCACCACTAGTAGTTGGCAATTGCCCTCCATTGCTGCCCGCTCACCATCGGTGACCGGCTATCATCATATGTGAGCTTTTACACTAAATTCATTTCACTTGATGCCAAACAAGAGAAAAAATAATGACTCGTATTTAGTTTACACTCAATTGAATATAATGCATTTTTACTTCGTATTTTTCAGCTAACCAAAGAGTCCCTAAAACTTCAGCTTCTTTTTATCGTAAAGTAGCTGCAAGAATTATCCGTAGTTATAGTACACAGGAAGAACTAAGAAAATATAAAGACTGAAAGGAAGCAGGAACGATTGAACACATAGAATGGCTAGTTGATGCCAATATTTAGCTCCTTTCGAGTACCAACTGCCTAACAAGCACAACAAAATCCATTTTGTCCTAAGGACTGAACTTTACAATGCATTTACATTTCTTAGATGAGGTGACGTTGAGGAACCCAATGACATCATTATGCAAAGTATCTCTTGGTCTATAAATTACTAATGCGGATATACAACGTATATGGCTTCTACTAGAAAGAAGATATATAAACATTGAAATATAAAAAATCATTTGTCAAATGAAAATCACGCCACTGTAATCAAATATGAGAAGAATTAGGCTTCGTTTGGGATGACTTTTTTACTACTTGACTTAAAGTGATTTTTAGTACAAAAAATAAAATTTTTGCACTAAAAAACTACTTTAAAAATAATAAAATAAACTGCCTCCAAACGAAGCCTTCATCACATGCAAACCAAATCAATAATTGGGTAACTAGAAGAAAAAAAATATCACCAAATAAAACATCTCATTTGTACAAGGAGAGGTAACCTCTCCAGAATATTGTAGCCTTCCCGTTAAATCAATAAGGGAACAAGGAGTTGTACATCCAACCAAAAACCATTAATTTTATTTAAAAATGCTTAATTCAGTTCTCCATTCCTTCAACATCTTTATAACTAAAAATTACCACTTATTACAATTTAAAAAAAAAATAGGTCAGAAAATAAAAAGTCAACCATTAAATTCCAAAAGTTGCTAAAATTTGCATAGTAAAAGTCGCATGTAACTCATGCAAATGATAGATCGAGATAAGCCACCAGCCCAATGTCAATGGCAAATCAAAAAACTGTCAAAAACCACCACCAAAGCACCCAATAAAAAAAAAAGTAAAGCTGAAAATGGGGCAAACTGCAAATTGTACTAACACCTGCACCGCCTAAGCAAAATTGAAAGTGGAAAATCTTTCCAAAACAATTGTAAAACTTTAATAATCCGCCTCTAAAAAGAATATGTTGAATTTAAATTTATTCATAGAAGACGAACGATTTTACTGGCAAGCCGACTAGGTGAAATTGTGGGTAGCTCCACTATCTAATTTGAGATGAAGGTGTGCGTAGCTCCACTATACACCAAAATTATCATGAAATGCTCTCCAATTTACCCCCTTGCTTTCATGGTGTGATTTGGGTAAATCCCACCACAAAATTCAAGGACACCACCGCCATATCCAAATGCAACTGTTCTGTCTACTCCAAGACATCCCCCCGCTCGTCCCGCTCTCTTCTTCCCCTTCACAAAACATCAAGTGTAAATCTCTTGATTCTTGCACCTATGCCAAGGTGTAAATCTCCCATCGCACCTGAAGCATAACTCTTTCGCCCGCCTATCTTGCACTTATGCTTTTGTAAGGCGCTTGAAATTACCTCCATGATGAACTCCAGTGCTCCTCTCCTTTGGTGCTTCCCTTAACATTGTTTGGGTCCTCGAAGACAAGGTTGTAGAGGCATTTATGTCTCCCTAATGTTTCTCCTCCACCCTTTGTGCTAGCTCCATTGTCTCCCTCAGCCCTCTAAGCCTAAACACCCAGAGCTTAACTCTAATGTCTTCCTCAAGGCCCTTCATAAAATTCCCTTCCAACCATTCCTTAGAAATTCCCCTCAGCCTACCTGAAAGTAGCTCGAACATCTCCCAATACTCCATGACAGTCCCCTCTTGAGTCAAGTCATAGAACTGCTTGTGGAGGTCCCCTTCACAAATGGCTCGGAAACGTTCCAACAAACAATCCTTAAATTCACCCCAGGAATATATCGGATACTTAGCTTCTCTCCACTAAAATCAAGCTAGGGCTTCTCCTTATAAACATAATCCTGCCACCATGAGCTTTTCCCCCTTTGTCAGACCATTGAGCATATTCCCCTTCAAGGATTGCCATCTTTAGCTTCCTTAATCTCGCATCCATCCCCCAATAATTTCTCCCTCCATTGGTTCCTCCCATGTAGTGATTGTATGATTCTCTCCCTTCTTTCCTTAGCGGATTTGGACCCATGGTTCGGCCCAACCATGACTTCCTCCGATCCACCTTTCTTCCTGCTCAGGTGGTCTCCAAAAGGGGTAGGTCTCCCCTCTTCTCGTTGCCCTTTCCTCTGGATACCCTGGATGCACCTCCCCTTAGATTTCCCCATGGTGGTTCTTGAGGAAAAATGCTCTCCACTTCATCATCATCCTCTGAAACTTTGTTTCCCTTCCAATCAGCCCTAGGAGTAGCTGGCGAAGCCTTCGATTGCATCTCGATCAACTTCTTTATCATGCCTTTCATGCTCTCGAATCGGTTCTCCATTCAGTTTTCCGTGAATAATAGTCTCCCTTCCACCGTTGTGAACCTCCCTTGTATCCCGGAATATTTTTCCTCCATCTCAACCCTAAATTGTTCCATCTCTCCTTCCAAAGCCTCCATCTTCTTTTCTGCCATTTATGGATCCAGGTTCCAACCAGCAAAAAAATAGCGGAAAATTCGATGATAGTCTTTAAACAACAAATCAGCCAACATGGAGGAGATATGCAGCAGAATTCAGTGAGGAGAACTTGAGATCTTGGTCCAGGACACGGATTTGATACCAATTTGATACATCTTGGAGTCAATTTCAGCAAACCACAACAATAAATCCACAGAAAACAAGCCGAAAATAACAGATTTAGAATGAATGGTGGCTGATTTTTTTTAATAACACAACATGAAACAAAAGATACGAGTAAGCTACAATTAGAGAGGTAGATCAACTCTCCCAAACAACCTAGTCACCGCTAGGAAGTCATCGCAAAAGAAAAATTACAGAAAACTACAACAAACTCAAGAAATGCATGCCCCAAAATATACCCTAGACCCCTCCTTAAATAAGCTCTCAAATTGCCTTCAAAATTGATTTGATTCCTTAAATTTCCCTCATCAATTTAAATTCAATTAGGAAATCTTTCCCTCTTGATTTAAATTCAATTAGGAAATCTTTCCCTCTTAAATTCAATTAAAAAATCTTTCCTAATTTATCCTCCATTTAATTCATCTCCTAACTAAATGAATTAATTCTTTATTGAGCCCCACAATGGGGCCCAAATCTCCCCCTTGGATTTTGCCTGGTCTGCCCCTCCCATTTCTATCTCCTCTGTTGTCGTATCAAATTGCAAACTTCAAGTAGCACGATAGATCAAACTTCAAAACAAGCCACTCTTGAATCCAACACAAAGGGTATGAATTGGAATGTTGGTAGGTGTCCACCAATAATTTCTGCATTGGAATGTTGGTAGGTGCCCACCAATAATTTCTGCATCAGATTTACAGAAATGAGATTCTTTTGGTTATCGATATTGATGAAGGTGATCATTAACCAATATCATCAAATGAATAACTCCTCTCATTTGTCCTTTGCAGAATAAGCTCGAAGCTATATCCTTAAGCATTTCCATCAAAGATAAAGATAAATCTATATTTTCATTGGGGCACAACACATTATTATCCATAGCATCAATAGTTGATTTTCTTTCTTATTTTTCTTCCAATTTTTTTGGAAATGTCTAGGAAAAATTTTCAAATATTTTACATTGGGGTGACCATTTATTTGGCAACTATGACAAAACATCCTTGAAAAATGATACCTTGCCATGAGTACTTTACACATGCAAATGAAGTTGAAAATTGATCCATCCATGGATCAATTTTCTATGCATAAAATGTCATATCATGAGTGGGTTTTTCAATTTTTCTTTCACATTAGAAGGCCTAGTCCATCCTTTATTCATCATAGTCATATTCTCGTCATCTTCTCCCATATTACCCACATTTGTCTAACAAGCTTCGATGTTAAGGTTATGGAAGTACTGTTAACCCATGAGCTTAAGCTTTTATTAAATGTTTTAACAATCACAAACATAATTTGATATATTAATTATCTGCTCATGTACTTATTATTTCTATTTGTTATCAAATCAAACACTTCTTTTATATACTCACCTGACATTATTTAGTATTTTTACATTAATTATGAATTAAAAGGTAATATAAAAATGTATAAATTCAAGGGGAGCTACATAACCCAAAATCTATATATATATATAACCAGAGCTGTTGCAACTCGAGCGTATGAGTTTATATTTTTGATGATAACAAATATTGTGGCTCACTTTCTGTTGTCTACATGTATTTGCAATATATTTTTGTTTCTGTGTATACTAACTTTTTAGGATTACGATGCACCATTCAAGGCTCAAGATTTGGTAGAACAAATTTTATTTGTAATTTTCTTTGGTGTATTTTTTGTTTCTGGAGTCATGTCTTGTAAGGTTGTATGCTTGCTTAGTAACCTTGCACACACACTTGGGAAAAATTATGTCTATTTGGTAGTGTTTTATGTTTTGATCACATCGTTCGGGACGATCCGAAAATCGTCATGGATGATCAGTCAAAAATAGAAATCCTGATTAGGGCATCCTGATTAAGGCAGCTGCATTTAAGTGAATCGGTCTGGATGATATTATCATCGTCCGGGACAATAGGCTCAAATCAGAAAGAATCAACTGTCAGATTTATTTAGACATGTGTTATTTTTAAACATTGTTCAGGACATCATCCTGGATGATGCAGTGCAATTATGCCTAAATTAATCTAATATTTAAGGAAAGCAATTAAGGTTTGATTGCTCGATCATATCGGCCTGGACGATCATTTAACAAACATTAGTTCTTCCTGGACGATTCATAATCCGCCTGGCTCCATCCAGGGCGATGCTATGGACGATATGTACTTTTTTATACTAATCGGCCAGGACGATCGTGAGATTTTCCCGGACGATCAGTTTACTTTTCCATCATCCAAACATGCAATCAGGTCGATGATCTGGATGATGCTCAACGATTTGAACTAATCGTACAGGATGAGATGAATATCGTCCTGGACGATAATGTCGATTTGTTGCAATTAAGAGCAAATTTGGAACTCCTCTATTTAAGACCTCTTGTTTATACAAGTCAGTGTCTTTGGTAGCTATTGAAGCTTTGTTCTTCCGGAGGAAACTTGAAGAGAGAACTTGAAAGGGAGAGAGGAAATGGAGTTTGAGAGAGGGAGAAGATTCTTGTAGGGGGTTTCAAGGGAGTGTGGAGGGGGTTTCACACGGTTGCTCCGGCAAGCTTGCACCTTAGTTCATCGGATTCAAGGTTCATCTTGAGGGAAATTTTGGGAAGAAGAAGACCTCTTTGGTGTCAAAGGACCCGGCTACTCCGCCGCACCAAGGTGAAAGTGATTTTGTAAAGGCTTATGCGCCTAGTTGTGGGGGCTAAAGGAGAGTCACTAAAGTTTTAGTGCAATACTCGGAAAGTGCCTCCGAGGAGTGGACGTAGATCAAGTTGGATAGAACCACTATAAATCTGATGTGTTCTTTCCTTTATTATTTCTGTATTTTACTTTTATTATGATTAACTGCTTTGGTGAAATCTTTGATTAATCTTTTTATTATTGATTTATTTTATTTCTGCTGCAAGATATAAAAACATTTTTCTTTTAGTTAAATAAGATTTAAATATCCAATTCATTGGTTAGCATCGGGACTAGTTCATAAGGGCTTAACATCCCCGACGAACTTTCAAGAGCATGTTCCATCATTAAAAAAATTGGGATCCTATGAAGTTAGGCTTTTATTAAAAGTTATAGTGATCAAAAATATATTTTTATATGAGCTAAAATTGTTTAAAAAAGATTTGTGGAGCTATTTGATAGGAAACACTTGTAAATCTCAAGTAGGGGTGTCAAAATTGGACCCGACATGAAAACCCGACCCAAAAATTTTAGCTTTGGGTTGACCCGAACCCGAAGCAGGTCAGGTTCGAGTTCGGGTCCAAAAATCTGACCCGTTTGAAAAATCGGGTCGGGTTCGAGTTAACCCTGGAACACGGGAATGACCCGAAATGACCAGGAATGATACATAAACCCGTCTGCCCGAAATGACCCCGCCCCGCCTGCCCCGCGCCAGCCTGCCCAAGTCGCGTCGCGTCGCGTTTTGAGGCCAGCAACGCGTCACATTCGACGTCGCGTCGCGTGTCGCTGACCGCGCCAATTCCGCGTCCCGTGTCAATTCTGCATCACGCGTCCTGCTTCCGACAGCTTCCGCTGCCACCGACCGTCAGCGGCCGTCGACCCACTGTTGCCGCCGGGCAGTTCCACATCAATTGTCGTGTCCGCGGGTCGGATCGGGTTGACCCGAACCCAAAGTGGGTCTGGTTCGGGTCCAGAAAATTGACCCATTTGCAAAAACGGGTCGGGTCAACCTGAACCCGAATAGTGTTGAGTCAGTTTTGGGTTCGAGCCGAACCCGACCCGTGACCCAAAATTGACACCCCTAATCTCATGTATTTACTATCAATCTTCAAAAAACTGCGAGAGTTCTCCACACAAAACCACGAAACACTATATAATTTGCATTATTTGATGAAAGGGAAACGAAAAATACCAAGATTCAATTGATCCTCTATTCGAAAGGAGGATCTCTCTTCTAAATCTCTAAACGCCGCTAGAGCTCAAAGAAATAAAGAGATCTCAAATTTCAGTCAAATTCAAGATGCCCTAACCCTAGAAAAATAAACTATTTAATGGATACAAATCAAAAGGAAATCCTTAAACAGTCTCTACATTCAAATTTCCCTCTTAACTCCCTCAAAAATTCTTCCTAAACACCTCACGCATGTTGTGCGTGCGTTCGGTGCATACAGGAGGCGGAGAAGTCCTCTATTTGCATAAGCCTGTCCCATTGGACCGACTGGACCAGTCTAACAATACTTCCTCCAATAGATCCACCTTGTCCGCAATGTGGAAAGACAACTCCCTCCAATCCTTCTTCATCACAAACAGTAAGAACCTGAAGAGTTCGGTCCTTACACAAGTGCCCCGGCGTATACCTCTCGTAACATCTGAAATAGATCCCCTTCGATCTCTTCTCCTGTAATTATGTTTCTTTGAGCTTCTTGAAGTTGTACCCAGGTCTTCCTCCAACAGTCTTCTCTTTCGAAGTCTTCCTAAGAATACCAGGTGTTGGCTCCTTGCTTGCCAAAAAGGTGGTGGTCATCATGTATGAGCCTCCTGAACTGTTGCCTCCTACTTTTTAGAAGTGCCTCTGCTCCAATTGACTGGCAAGGTACTCAAATTGCTCACGGTACTCCATCACTGTCCCCTCCTGCATCAAAGCGAAAACTGCTCATAGAAATCACCTCCCCTACTGGTTTGAAAACGTTCCAACAGGCAATCCTTAAACTCCCTCCAAATCCTTATTGGTCGTTTTGTATCCCTCCATTGATACCATGCTAAAGCTTTCCCTTCCAAGCACATCTCAGCTGTCGTCAGCTTCTCTTCCTCCGTCAACCTATTGACAGTAAAGAACCTTTCCATCCTGTAGATCCACCCATATGCACCATCTCCCTCAACGATAGGGCATCTTCAATTTCCACACCGTCGGATCGCCTTTTTCCCCCTGTTCCCTTCATAATTTCTCCTTCCCCAAGGAGGTGATTCCCCCCAAGTGTCCCAATCATCCCTTCTACGTTCATACCTAAACCTTTTATCATAAACCCACCTCCTCCCTTCAAATTCAGCACCCCTTCGATCATATTCAACCTCTCCTTTCAAATTCGGCACATCTTCAATCATAATCAAGTCCTCGCCTTTCCAATTCAACCCCTCTTCTTTCAAATTCAACATCCCTCCACTCATACCCAACCCCCTCACCTCTCTCCACATACCCTCTACCAGACTCCTTTATAGGAATAGGTCTTAAGGGAGGCATTTTTTCTATTCCCTCCAAAATCTCCACCTCTTGATCTTCCTTTCGTCTGATTAGCTTCGAATTTTCCCACTTTCGTGGCTGTCGGAGCCTTCCCTCAACTCCGACGGCGATATTTGGGTTTGGCCCTCGAACACTTTCTTAAACATCTCCTCCATGATGCAAATTTTTGAATCAAACTTATCATGGATGGCTAAAACATCTTTTTAAAATCTGAAACTTGAGTTTAGATATTTGAAATTTCATATTTCATTTGTCCAATCTCCACTTTGAGGCGTTCCTCCAACACATCCATTTTCTTGGCCGTCATTGATGCCCGGATTTTTGTAGAAATAAAAATCTGGACTTCGACATTCAAAAATAACAACTTTCTTCTTCGAAATCCCAAAAAAATCATTGAAATTCACCGAAACAGCCCACCAAAGGTCCCCAAAACAGCTCTGATACCAAATTGATAGAAAACACTTGTAGATCTCAAGTATTTCCTATCAATCTTCATAAAGCAGCGAGAGTTCTCCACAAAAATCCACACACAATAGGTAATTTTTATTATTTGATGAAAGGGAAATGGAAAATACCAAGATACAATTGATCCTCTATTTGAGAGGAGGATCTTTCTCTCAAATCTCTAGATGCCGCTAGAGCCCAAAAAAACTAAGTGATCTCAAATTTCAACCAAATTCAAGATGCCCTAACCCTAAGAAAACAAACTATTTAATGCATACAAATCAAAAGGAAATCCCTGAACAGTCCCTAAATTCAAATTTCCCTCCTAACTCCCTCAAAATTCCATCCTAAACAACTCACGCACGCCGTGCGTGCGTTCGGTGCGTATAGGAAGCGGAAAAGTCTGCCTCTGTTCGCATCGGACCGGCTGGGCCGGTCCGATGGATCGGTCTAACAGTATTAGGCTACACATTTTAGGTAGAAAATTCAAATAGAAAATCATGAGAAAAATACATTCTAAAGAACTTAAATGACTCAAAGAAAGCTGATGGATCAATTAGTTTGAGTTAACCTAAGTGTATTCAAGATCAGACATCAAAATACGAATTGTCATATTCAATTATTGAGTCTTTTATTATTGTATTTTTCGAGTTTTAAAAATGTCAAGATAACCAGCACACACTCACTACAAAATCAAGCACAAATTAAATCGAACATAAAAAAATTGTAATTAGTCTTAATTGATCATGCTAAACAATTTTGATTGGATTATACGAATAGGCTCTTAAAATTTTCTAAGCACTGATTGGATTATACGAATAGGCTCAATTTTAAAATAATAGGATAAGTAATTTCGTTGAGGTTAGAATACGTATCATTATTAATGGAAATTGATGTTGATGTTTATTGTACAATCACAATTGTACTATATGATATACCTTATTTCTGGAAATATATTAAAATTATCTATTTACACGATCTACCTCTGCTTATCTAAATAAGTCGAAGCCTCAAAGGATGCTCTCATGCACACTTAAATATATCAATATTCTTGCTTAAACATTACCAAATGCTTTGAAACATTTTAAATGGTATGTATTTAACTACAAGCATACTATACATGGAGTATATGCTGAATTTTTACCTAAATGATTTATGCAATCATATCATTGCAGATTTAACAAATAGAAAGTTTTGCTTTTTTTCGGATTCCAAACAGATTGCAGCAAAAAATGATATTACAAATGAAAGCCACTAAAATGTACTAGTAAAAGAAGCATGTACAAATAGATACCTAATTTGGTAACTACAGTTTGAAAATGAAGAAATAAAGACATTTTTTTAGAAAGCTGAGAATAAAAGATATTCATCTTAGAAATTCAAAAAATAATAATAATAATAAAGGATAAGTCAGCAACTAGTCAAACAAGAGGTACAGGCGAACATAATGCAGAAATTCATCAAAACTAGTTACGGCAGTAATACACTAATTCCCCTTCATGCTCATCAGCAATTGCACAATTCCATCGAAGGAGACCAAAGGACGTTACTCCTTCAATAAAAATAAAAAGAAAAAGAAATTTACCAACAAATTCGGTTTATGAATGCAGGCCTGCTGCCTTGTTCCTTTGACCAGTAACCATATATCAAGGAGAAGTCATTGAGCTAATGCATCTGCAACAAAGATCAATTTGGTCTGAAATCATTAACAAATCGAAACATGTTTTCTCAGGAAAAACGGACCAAATGGTACCAAGCAAATAGCACAAAGATCAAACAGGATTATTAATTATGGTGGCAAAATTTTAAAAGCAATATTCAGAAGGCTGCATATTGCGTGTTTCACCAAATATAATCTTGTTTAGATAAACCAAATAGTCCAAAAGGGCCTATTTGGTTAAGATGAACCTGTGCTAAATTACTTAATTTTATCACCTAATGGCTCAGAAATGCAATAATGGGGGCAATTCAACATTTGAATAGCTCTCAATCCAACAAAAAAGTTTAATTCTACTAGCCCACATCAAATTTAACCCACTTCTATCCCTTGAGTTAAATGATGTGGAAACAATAGGATTAAACTTCTGTTGACCAGATTCCTAATAAACAGTTTTATTGATAATTTCTATGGGGTTTAGAGCTTCATAAGTGATCCCTGATTAATGACACAGTAGTCCATGATAAAATTAGTTTTAATTATTCAAGAAAATAATGTATGAATATTAATAGGAAAAAATTCAAAATAGTCCCCTAAATATTCATATATTGCTAACTTAGTCTCAAAGTATCACATTTCTCCAATTTAGTCTTTCGATTATACAGAATTAAGCTCAAATGATCCCTCGGGGGCAAATTTGGATCAATTATATATAGTTTAGAGACTAAATTGAGATCAATTTTATATCTCAATTTTAATATATTGATAATTGAGGGAACATTTGTGATCAATTTTACATGCTTGAGGGCTAAATTGTACTTTTGGACTAAATTGGCTACATAGGACTAGTCTATGAACTATTTTGAGCATTTTACCGAATTTCAATTGATTCAAGTTTACTGAGAAGTCATGTTTCTTAAGAAAATTAGTCCTTGATTAAAAACAGACTAGCATTTTAATATTTAATCCATATATAACACAGAATATTAGCATCTGAATAGTATAATAACACACTCAATAAGATAATTGAAGCCTAAATAATAAGTAATTCATAACAGTGGGAGAATTATGGCCAAGAAATAAAATAATCCAAGACTAATGAAAAATAGTAAATGTGCCACGTTATACAGAGCCTTCTATTTTCACACTATGCAAAAAAAAAAAGCACGATTAGATTATAATATAATATCATCAAAACATAGTTAGCATAATCCCAAAATCTACAAGGATATTCCTCCTGGCCAACTTCAATTACCCATTAAGTTTCTAAAGAGGCCCTCAGAACTTGAAAAAGACAATTTGAATCATAGTTCTCTTAGTTTGGACCGTCGTTAGAAAAATGTTTCCAAATTTTAGTGCTTAAATCTCCATAGTTTCTACATCTCTGCAACAAATGCATACATAAAATTAACTGGTTAAATTACATTTGTTCTCCAATCCATCTTTTTTTCAACCTACTTAAAGCCACCACCCATTAATAGGAGCAAAGAATAATCTACCCAAATTCTCTGGCAATGTGTCTCGCTAGGGATCCCATAAGTGGTGGCTCAAGAAATCTGCACACTATCCACATGCACACCTACATCTACCAATCCATGAATTGGCAGCAATCTTATGTGGATCTACTAAGATCCCTCATACTATGACTGAGAAAGGTTATGCTACTCGACCAAAAGTTGCACTTAGAGAAGTTGCTCTAAAGATGAATATACCATAAGGTATTGAACATGTTATGAAGATGATATTTGTGCTCATCAAGCATTCTTGAGTACACCAGGATGTTACAAATGAACAAAATGACAAATCGATTTAGTTAGGAAGAAATACTTAATTCATTTTAAAGATGTGTAGAACTAAATTTTCTCATATTTCTATCATGAAATTTTAATTTTAAAATCATTTTAAATCTATGAAAATATTGGATCAAATTTAAAAAAAAAATTTATTTCCAAGTTTGATGACTATCAAACTCAATATCATATCGAAACATAATCCTTCAAGCCTACAACCACATATGGCTCCATAAAAGTAAAAAAAAATTCAATAACTTCAAGGCATCACTCATTTTCTCCTTTATTCATCTAAGTGCAGAATGAAAGTCAAAGAAATTGTCGATGGAGTGATAGGGGTTGGTAGTTATCTTGGTTGTTGCATATCAAGGCATTTCTCTATTGGATGGTCGATAATGACCACTAAAAGATCAAAAGTGATAGTTGAAAATCAGAGATCTCAAAGCTAAATTGATAATTATTACAAGGGCTCGTGATATATGAGGTGAGGTGGTTCTACATAAGAAATGACAAGCTTTCCTCTATCTATGGTGTGAATAGCTAATGGAGGAATCATGCTTAAATTTTGATGGGAATAAAAAAGAGAAAAAAATATTACAGAGGTAAAAGTGAAAAAAATATATATATATTTAGGTAGGGAAATATATATTATTTTATATTCATCTTTGAACTAGTAGATATTTATCTCTCTGCATGGTCATAAACATAGGTGGACCTCATCACATCATGTAAAGTCTCTTATGTTATTTTCTTGGTACTCTCATCGTAGATCATTTTTTCTAGTTTACATGTGTTCATTGCAATTGGGCTCGTGTTTTGCTCCAGCAATTGGTATCAAAGCTAAGATAACATTAAATTCTATATGAAAAGTGAGAGCAATGGCTCTTACGAAGATAGGAAAGTGAGAATTGATCAATTAATGGTTGACTAATGGTATTGGAGAATATAGAGCAAGGATTATTTATAAGAAAGAATGTGACATATATCTCTATTTGAGTCAGCCAAAAACTATGAGCAAAAATGACCAGTAGAATCTCCTGGACAAATAGGTGTTGGGAATCTATCATTGATGAAGAATGTCACCTTCAACATATTGCATGAAAGAATTATAGCCAACATGATAGTTCTGTCAGACATGTACGAGAAGCCTTCACGAATGACAGATATATATACTAAGAAAGTTCTTAGCCTCAAAATGATTGAAGGCGTTTCTGTAACAATTCATGTTAATAAGTTCAATTTGATTATAAGTCATTTCATCTCAGTTGATATTAACTTCAATGAAAAAGTTCATGCATTGAGTATATTTTAAATACTATCAAAAAGCTGGGCTAGAACTGTGAAAATTATCAACAGTACTTGCAGGTTTATATAATTGTAACTCAATGATGTATGTAATCAAATCTTCAGTGAAGCATCATGAGACGAGAATTAGGAAAAGGCTCTTCTACTATGCTGAATCGTGAGAGCAGAAAAAGAGGTGCAAGAAGACGTATTGGAGGTAGATCTAAAGCTTAATTGAATAAACAACACAAAAGTTCAAAATGATGCATGCAAGCGATGGGTGAGATTGGCCAAAATGAAAAAGGTATTTTTACGTATCAACCTTTTATGTTGATACTTGGAAGATGATCAAGGATGCTATACTGATAGCACATTAAAATAAGGAAGATACTTTTTACATGATGTAAAATACCTGAACAATGAGAGCAATAGTTAAATATATTGTTTGTGATTCAAGAGGTGCAATGTGGGATAACTTTTTTGTCAAGCATGAACTTCCAAAAGACAAATGGGCCTTGCAAAGAAAGAAATATATCAGGATCAAAGAGCGCATTATAGTAAAATAGGGTTGTGATAAAAGATGACAGGTATTACCATAGATGGCCTTTCAACAAAAGCCTCAATCAACCTCAACAATTAATTAAGAAAGGGTAACAAAAAAAATTGATTATCAATATCATGACAATGTATAAGAAATTAATATTCAAACAAGAGATTATTAATATAAGTGAATTTAGATCTAATTTTATTTTGATTTTTAAATTTGGTGACTAGCAAACTCAAAATCTTATTCATGTCTTATCATTTATATCTACAACCATATGTTTCTCTATAAAAGCAGAAGAAATCAATGGTTGCAATTCTTCTCCAACATTAATGCAGGTGTAGAGACAGAGGCTGAAGAAGTGGCTAGTGGAGTAATCAAAGTTTGATAATCATCTTGATTGGGTCATACATAAGCATTTTTTTTTGTCAGGTGTTTGGAAATTATCATCAAAATGCAAAATGCGATAGTTGAAAATTATAATCCTTCTCAAGAGAGAATTGATGATTGTCATAGGGACTAATGACTGTCAAAATGGTGCAACATAGGAGGTGGCAGGCTTTCCTTTCTCTCTGGTGAGAATAACTAATTGAGGAATTATATTCAAGTTTAAAAGAAAATATAAGAGATAAATGGAGGAACATTAATGAGATAAACGTGAGAAAAGTATTTGATTTAGCAAATACTTGTATGATGTATTATGCAGTGGTGGGATTTTCTTGCAAAATTGATAGGAGAAGTTTAAAATGATACCTAGTGTAGATCTGGAATTGATATAGTGAATTAAGGGAGTTTTGGATGGTTAATTTGATATGGAGAAAATAAAATTCCCTTAATTCAACACAAGTCAGTTCTGGACATTTTTTATTAAGTTTTGGATGATTAGTTCTGGACAATTTCAACACAAGTACAATTAAAATGTCCAAGTAGATAAAAACATCATGAAATTTTCTAAGCATTCTTCGTTTTCCTCCATCTCTTTGCAATATGACTCTCCTGGTCTACATCCTGGTAGTGGGTCCAATTCTTAGTGCAGATGCTACACCAATTCCCCCTACCAAAAAAAATCTTCTCTAAAGAGTTAATATTCATGTAACCCTCCAAAAGATCTGGTGCGAGATGCTGCAACTCGTCTATAGTCAACCAAATATTTTTCACAAAGCGGCTTATCCTTCCCCACCTAATGAGATATCTCTAATCTCCTCCATCTATAGATGACTCCTCCGAAATGATATATTCTACCTCAAAGAATATAGGCTGAATGGATAATTATAATTGAGTTTCATGCCCTCCTGCAAAAGAATTTTCCTACATATTTGAAAGTTGGATAGTTCCCTTAAAAGAAACCAGATCATCAACATTGAAGATAGGACTAAATGTGTTATGAGGCAATTTAAGTATATATGCATTACTATCAAGTTTTTTAATAATTTTGAATGACTCACATACTTTCATTTTTATAGTTTTCTAAATCTAACGGAAGTAAACCTCTCAGTATGGATATGTATTAGAACATATTCTCCTACTTCAAATTCCTTAAAAGTTTTATTTTTATTCTTGTGCTTTATTGTTCTAATTATTTCTTGATATCATTAATGTAAGCTCTAAAATGACATGCAAATGAAAATATAGAGTCTAAAAATGCATATAATTGTATGTTATCAAGAAAAATTAATTTTTTAAATAAAATCATAATTTATCTCCATAAATGATGGCACTCTAATCATACTCAAGCGAAGCATTGGAATTTTATCCTATTGATGTTCATATTGTATAGCTAATATAGGTGTATGGTAGTTGTCAGAATAAATTTGTGTGGAGAACATTGCCTTACCCTTTTAGCTAGGTTAATGCCATAGCTTGAAAGCTTTGTCATTGAATTGAAATAGATAAGTGCTCTCAATATCAAAATGTATGGCATCCTTATCAAATAATCAGTCCTCCTAAAATGATATGGGCTATCTCTATTTGAAATATATCACGCCATATATTATGCACATAGCCACCTATTTTAAAAGGTACTAAACATCTAAATGTAATGGGTAATGAAGTGTCATTTAGATAACGCGTTGTGTAAGGATCTAAGTGGAGTTATGGCTTAGAGTGAACTATTGACAGTGTGTATGTGAATATTACATTCATGGCACTACCCCCATCAATAACCAATTTGCAGAATATATCCTTACATTTGAAAATTATGGCAACAATATTCCTCATTCTTCAATCTTCAGTAATATCTATTATCAAATACCTCATAATATTGAGTTGGGTTTCTATAGGCTAACTTATATCATCATCTGATAGAGGGGTGTCACCATGAATCTCCACAACTTCATCTTCTATTTTTCATCTTTTTCTTCCTTTAAGAACAAAATTTGTGCTCTACACTGATTTTACATATGTCATTTCTTATGGTTCTTAAAACCATTGATTAAAAAAGCGTTCGAGGCATCTACCTTGAAGTGCGCCTCGATTCAAGGAGGAACTCTGGCGTGTTAAGGCTTACGACTTTTTTAAGATGGGGCATACACCTTGAGGCATAATGCCTCGAGGCTATTAGAAGCACCGCATCATTCTAGTTAAATTTTTTTAAATAATTATAAGAGAACCTGCAAGTATAATTTTTAGGGAGTAACTACTTCAACTTCGGCTAATTCATGTGAAGTAGAGCTTTGAAAGAGGAGAAGTTCATCTGCCTCCTTCAATAACAACACTCCAGTTGAATCGATAACTTGCAACGAACGTAAAAATCTTTCAATCTTTCAAGTGTTGCTTTGGCTTTGCCTACTTTGTATGAAGTAGAGTTTGAAAAGAGTTGATCCAACAGGAGATTGCAATGAAGGTGGCAATCTTTCTTCCATTTCGAGTGTTGCATCTGCTTCGCTTGCTTCGTGTAAAGTAGAGTTTCAAAAGAATCCTGTGCTCCATCGGCTTTGCCTGCTTCGAGCGTTGTGTTGGCTTCACCTGCTTCATGCGAAGTAGAGTTTCGAAAGAATTGAAGGACCGAAGGTAACAATCTTTCTTTTGTGTGATGATACGATGGATTAAATAAATCTCATAATTTAAATCTCAATATCAAGAGTTTTTCTGCATTGTAAGTAAATTGTGAAGTTAATTGAAAGCTTTTATTGATATAATAAGGGTTATTTCAATAGAGAAAATCACATTATATTATTTGTCCTAAAGTTAGCATTTGATGGATTATGGTTGACAAAGGTTAGACATAAATAAATTTGCATAATGATAAATACTTGCTCGGGTGCTAGCAACCATCTTCCATGGTCAGAAGATGGCATGCCACCCAAGTAATGCCTCAACACAGGCTTTGTTGCCTCAATTGAGTGTCTTTTTACTATAATGAATTATTAAAACCGCATGTTATTTTTTTTTCTATTTTTTGTCTTATTTTCTCACACGTTTTCACTATATAAAGTGTTAGGTCATGATGAATTTTGTCTTACTGAAGACCTCTTTTACAATTTCCATATAGAAAAAAGAGATATAGGAATCCTTTACCTCACTTTTTGTTCATTTGGCCTTATTTTTGTACAAGTTTAGTAAACCAAATTCTTTAGCTTCTGCTTCTTATATCATTCAAAGGGTAGCAAAGTGCATCATTCCATCATTCTTATAATTTTTTTCTCTTTCATTTTTCAAGGCATTTTCTTGTGTATTTTCTGTAGTACATAATGAGTGGAGTGTGTTCATAATTTTAATTCATTTTATCATATATTTTGGAAGTTTTTTTTTTTTTTTTGTGAAAAAAATACTGTATTCATGCTCCACTAGCTGAACATTTGCAGATATTGAGTCAAGCCCAGTACCATAAATATATCATGAGTAATTTTTCACCTTTCTTTGTGTTGATGTTAATAATACGTTTCCTGCAATGTCATTTTGTATTATGATAGTAGATTTATTGCAAATGCTTTTTTATTAAACTATTAGGTGAAATTATATAGTGACCTTAATTGTATTGATTGTAATGGCTGATTGTTCTCTTGATATACCTATAGTAATGTGTTGTACTTTTTTTAACTTGTAATAATGTGTTGTACTTAATTATAAATTAGAATTATAAGTATCAATATGTGATTGTTTTTTGAAGTGTGAGTTAATAACCTGGATGTTATATGAGGAGATCAAGACAACAAAAAGATGGTGAATGAAATGAAACAGACCTGGGTTGAGCTAGGAGTGACAATAATTCAATGGTTAGTCAAATATTCAGCAAAGGAGTATCATCAACTTCTTTGTCAACAATCCATATGAAACAGTATTTCTGAAATATGTTGATGCTTCAGCTGCAGCTATTAGTTCAAATGTTGGATAAGCTTGTTGAGGAAGTAGGAGAGAATTTGGTGGTTCAATTTGCTACAAATAATACAAGTGCATACAAAAGTGTAGGAATATTGTTAATAAAAAAAAGGAAGCATCTCTATTGGACTCTATGTGTTGCACACTATATTTATTTTATGCTCGAGATATTGAGACAGTTATCATAGCATAAATCTATCTTGTTGAAAGCAAAAATTATTAGTAAGTTTATTTACAATCACTCATGGATACTCAATTTAATGAGAAAATTCACTGAAAAAGAAATATTTCAGGCTAATGTCACTAGATTTGCAACTGCATATTTAACATTGCAAAGATTTAAGGTGTTAAGAAAGCCCTCAAAAGCTATATTTGCTTCCAAAAAATGGTATAGAAGTTCATGGGTCAAAAAAAAGAAGGTAAATAGGTGAAGAAGATTGTCATTAAAGATATTCTTTCTGATGTAATATAAATTATGCTCTGAAGATACATGACATTTACTTAAGGTGCTAAGAATAGTTGATGGTGAGAAGATCCCAGCAGTAGGATTTATTTATGAAGCAATGAATAAAGCTAAAGAGAATAAGCAAGAGATTTTTTTTTTCGAGGGGGGGGGGTTCAAGAAAGTGTCTACAAAAAAATTAGAAAATTAACGATGAAAAGTGGGATTTTTTTTAGCAAGGAATATATGCAAGTTATAGCTAGAATGTTGGCCTTTAAAACTAATTGCATGTTGTGGAGAAGAAGAATTTTTAAAGTTCTAAAGTTAATTAATTTTTAAAGCTTTTTAGTGCTCTTGTTGAAATAAAAATTAGAAAGTTTTTTTAACAAAAAAACGGTGTACCATAAAAATCTCATCAATTCGAATTCCATAGAGTTAGATGTACGAAGTCCTATCCTTGCATTTCAAAAGAGATTATTCTAATTATTCAAATTTGTAAATTCTAAATCAAAATCAAGAAATCTAACAACTACTCACATCGTATAAAACTAAAATAAATAAGATATTTTCACGTTACCAACAAACTAAAACAAGTAAAATACAAATTTCTCAAAAATTAACAATTAAAATACCACTTTGTAGTTCACCTTGAGTGGATTGAAGTATCCTAAAGACCTTTTTCTTTTTCTAACACTCCTCTCACCCCTGCTTGGCAATTTCAGTTGGTGAGCCTGAAACAATCCCATTCTTCTCCGTCTCATCTTTTACCATACTATCCTTTACATCTAAATTCAAATGGCCCTTTATATTTTCATTGCCACCGACAAAGAGTGACGACCTGTTCACCATCCCAATTGGCTCATTAAACCTCTTCCACTTCTCTCTCTCCCTGTCATGTGCCCTCTTCTGAACCACAGCACCTGCTATCACCATGCCGCTCTGCCTAGGTGCGCTCGGCCTAGGTGCCTTCTTGTTCGGCTCAACCACCTCCATCTTAGCAGCGGCAGCAGCAGTAGCAGCAAAAGCAACTGGTGCCATTGCAGTCCTAACCGAGTCCTTAATCTTCTCATTCTCCTTCTCAGAGATGACCAAGGATTTATCAAGCATGTCTCTTGCCCTCTTTCTTGCTAAAGCAGCCTCCTTGACTTTTTTCTCTGCTTCTGCCCTAGCAAGCGATGCCGCCCGGCACATTGATGCGGCCGAGAGACGTGCGGCCACGAGGAGGATTTTAGCCGCACGGAGATCAATAACACGGTCAGCGGAATTCTTGGAGAAGGGAAAGTAGGAGAAGGAGGTCGGGGAAGGGGAATCACATGCCGGGCAGAGGAAGAGAGGGGCAATGGAGGGGTCCGGCAGGCAGCTGTGGTGAGAGACGGAGGAGCATTTGGAGCAATGGACGAGTAGCGGGCGCTCTGGTGAGTCGAGAACTTCGAAGCAAGTGCAGCAGAAGGAGCCCGGATGATACTTCAACACGCAGGAGGAGCAGAGACGGAGGAAAACGTTGTTTCGATGGCGAACCTGGTGAACTGGCCACGGTTCCACAGCCTCGCATCCGTCGCCGAAGCAGCCTCCAGCTGGAACGAGGGGAAGGTCGTCACCTCTGCCGGTGCTACCCGAGGCATCACCTGATCGCCTTTCGGGCTTATTCATGTTAGCAGCATTGAGTTAGGAGGAGCGTGGAAGGAGAACTCGAGAAGCACTTGACCTCCGTTTGAAAATTAGGGTTAGGGTTTCATTTAGGGAAGTTGGGATGAAGAAGGAGACGGACATATACTAGTTAAAAAAATATTTTATTTTTTTTTTTTTTGGGTAGCGGAAAAGCTTACGTTTTCGTAAACCTTTCTCAAATTAAAAGAGGAATAAACCGAACAGATAAAATTATATATATTCATTGTTTCTCATTTTTATAATTCACATCAATATCTGAAAAAAAAAATTATTTTCACTAGTTAAATAGTGCACGTTCATAAAATCAAGGCTTTAAAATAAGAACCGGTCAATGAATCAGAAGAAGAAAATTTTAGCGATTTGATGGTTCGATCGGAGTCTAATCGGATGATGTTAAATATTTATTATATTTAAATATTATAATAATGACATATTATTTATAAATGTATATCAAAAATTGAACATCTATAAATTATATATAAATTTAACATTATAAAACTATATTTATAAAGTTATTATTTCCTTAGATTTTTTATTCTTCTTAATATCATTTAATTTCACATTTAGATAAAATTTTTAAAATTTTAAAAATTATAAGTAATTATTTTTAATTATATATTTAAGAATTTTAAAAATTATTATGATTATTTTTATTTGAATATTTTATAAAAAAAAATCTAATAAATTCTCATAGAAGTATCCATTATTTTTTTTATAGAAGTATCCATCATGCATACATTGTTGAAACCAGAAAATACAAGTTGTTTAGTCCCTCATGAGGTGAAGGAATCATGTTGTTATGATAAATTTGTATTTAATAATATATATAATATTTAAAAATATGGAAATATACATCGTATTTAAGTTAATTTAATATTTAAAAAAATATTTTATATTAAATTAAATTATTTAAATATATTATAATTGAACCAGACAGTTCTTAAGAACCCGGCCGGTTAACCGGTCAGCCGGATCAACCGACGGTTCACACCGGTTTTCACCGGTTTGATGCTAGTCTAGTTTCTTAAGAGGACCGAACCGGCCTTAGAACCAGTTCACGGTTGAACCGGTCAAACCTGCCAGTCCGGTCCAATTTTCAAAGCCATAGATAAAATTTTAAATATATATTATAAAGAAATACCTCAAATTAATTAAAATATTTTAATTCTCTTAAAATTTATTGATTTATTTATCTACTTCTAAATTGAATATTAAGCATGTAATATACATGCATATTTTTATTATTTTCAAGAAAAAATGTTATTATATCAATAATACTTATTTTTGTGATAATAGGCTCTACTGTTCATTGTCTTACAAAATAAAAAAGAATGTCATAAATATATTAAATGAATTAAAATTTTGCTTGGTTAAATATTGAGATAAATCTTATTTAATTAAATTTTGAATAATGATCTCAACTATTTATTGTATTATAAAATAGAAGGAATATCATAAAAATTATTATATTTATTTAAATTTTGTATGCATTGATAAAATTTTAAAATAATTATTTTTTATTAAAATTTGGATAATTATATTCGGTATTTATAGTCTTAAAAAATAAAATAGATTATCCAAAAATATATTTTATTGGTTCAAATTGTGTTTGATTAAGTTTTGAAATAGCTTATATTAGATTAAATTTTGGTCTAATTTTTTTTATAAAATATCTTAATCTTTTCAAAATATGCTGGAATTAAAATCTACAAGTCATCATAAGCTAAGCATTTAATATTTAGATGAGATCTTCAATACATTCAGAAATAAAACTGTTGTGGACTAGAATATACGCGGTGATAGAGTTTTAATCATTCGTCTTAGCGTTATACGGATATCCAGCTCACACACAGAGAACACAAGATTTTTTACGTGGAAAACCCTTGAAAGGGGAAAAACCACGGGGCCTAGCCCAGTTGAAAAGATTTCACTAGAACTTGAGTTAGTTACAATGGGTTGACTCGTCTCTAAGGACGATCAGATTACAAGTAGCAATTGTACAATAGAAGTCCGGGTGTCGAGTAAAGGTCTGGCAGGACTTCGGGCCTTAGATGATGATAAGGCAAAACTCCGGGCCTTAGATGATGATCTGGTAAAGATGAGAGTCTTCGACAATGGCCTGGCAAAGATGAGAGCTTCAGGTGAAGGTCTGGCGGAATGTAGGGCGTCTGGCGAAGGTGAGGGTCACAGATGGTGGTCTAGCGGAGCAACGGCATTAGGCGGTGGTACAGTTGAGCATACGAAGTCAGGTGGTGGTTCGGCGGTAGCAACGGCGTTAGGCGGTGGTCCGGTGGAGCACAAGGCATCAGGCGGTGGTTCGGCGAGACTTCGGCGGTGGTCCGGCGAAACTTCGGCTGGTGGTCGAGGAGGCTAGGAAGCAAGAGCGATCTCTGATCTCTCTCTCTTTTTTCCTTAGGCTCTGGGGTCCCTTTTCAAGAGGAGAGGGGGCTCTATTTATAGATTTTGGGAATGGCATGGCCCGTAAATAGGTGGAGGATCAAAGGTTAGTTGGGAGTGGTTGGATGGATGGCCGATCTTGAATCCCTTGATCATGAACCGTTCGATTGACGTTTGAATGTCGTAGTGATGCCGGAATTTAGTGATCTTGGGCTCGTTGGATTCGTCTCGTCGAGCCGTTCGATTTGACTATAAGATTATTATGTTTAGAATCCATTTGGTAATCCAAATTATGGTTTGAACCTTACAACAGTGCTTTGGGTCCTTGATTTGGACCCATTTGGGCTCAGATTGGGTCGAATTTGGTGTCGTTGGGTTTGTATTTCCGAGACGCTCAAATAGACTATACGTTTGCTGAAAATGGAGTTTAGATACTCCTGATTTTGATTTCGGAAGTTTCCAACTTGATTTTTCTTTGAGATTAGTGCCCTATCAAGATAATTTTTGTATGATGTATCAGTTGCCCCCCTATTTTCGGATGTCGAAGTTCTAGGAGTTCAAAAATATGTATTGTAGCCGACGAAAAATTTTTCACTTGACTTGAATGTAGTCCGATCATGGGTGTAGAGTGAAAGTTCGTTAGGGATGTTAAGCCCTATGAAATTTGTCCCAAGCTAACCAAGAGAGAGGTGAATTGGATAACTTTAAAACCAAAGATAAAACTCAAACCAAAATCACCACAGAAATCAAAGTGCGGAAATTAAAATAATGCGGAAGCGATAATAAGAAAAGAACACACCGGATTTATAGTGGTTCGGTCAAACCTTGACCTACGTCCACTCCTTGGAGGCACCCTCCAAGTATTGCACTAAAACAAGTGTCTCTCCTTTAGCCCCCACAGCTAGGCGGAGAAGCCCTTACAAAATCACTTCCACCTTCCCCGGTGCGGAGGAGTCGCCGGGTCCTTTGACACCAAAGGGATCTTCTTCTTTGGTGAACTTACCTCGAGACAAGCCTTGAATCCGATGGTACTAAGGTGCGAGTTCGCTGGAGCAACCGTGTGGATCCCCCACCACACTCCCTTGAGTTCCTCCCCCTCACAGGATCTTCTCCCTCTCAAACTCCACCCTTTCCTCTCTCCCTTTCAAGCTCTCTCTTCAAGTCTCCCCCACAAGAACGAAGCTCCAATGGCTGCCAAAGACACTTACAAAGTGTCATGCCAAGCTTAAATAGAAGCTCTCAAAATGAGCTCATTAATGCAAGTTGCCGACATTATCGTCCAGTACGATAGGTATATCATCCTGGCCGATCAGTACAAATTCAGCTCATCAGCCTGGGACGATTTGGGACGATCAGAAGAAAATTGGTTACATCGTCCTGGCCGATATCACGATCGTCCAGGCCGATTAAATTAAAATTGATTTCAATCGTCCTGATCATCGCCCTGAATACAAGCTGTCCGATGTAGATCGTCCAGGCCATCGTCCTAGCCGATCATGCGATCATCCCGGACGATGTGATCGTATCAATCAACCATTAATGCTTTCCAAAGATACCAAATCAATTTAGGCATAATTGATTTAGATCGTCCTGGACGACAATAATATCGTCCTGGCCAATTTCCTAAAACAAAGAATTCCAAAATTGATTATGGCGGTTGATTCTTTCTGAATTGAGCAGATCGTCCTGGCCGATACAGGTATCGTCCAGGCCGATCTGTTAACAGCTGCCTTAATGAGGATGCTCTAATTAGGGTTTCTGATTTTGGACATATCGTCTAGGACGATATAAATATCATCCCGGCTGATATTACCAAAAAGAGAAATCTTATAGGGAACAACAGGATATCTTCCAACTGGTCCCATACCAAATACAATAGACTCAAGAAAGGAAAAAAGATTACAAACTGACTCAGACCTAGTCTACCCAATCTTGAGCTGGTTCCAAATTGCAGTCTTATCGTGTGGACCTGAAACGTTAGCACATAAGGCAATCGTAGAGAAATAAAGAATGTTTGCTATCATCAAAATTATAAATCATAGATCCGCAACAATCTCCCCCTTTTTGATGATGGAAAAACATTTCAATTTGAATTTTCAAAAAAGTAAACACACTCTCCTAATCTCCCCCTCACTAGAATAAAACCTTAAAAACTATGGGAGATGAAAACATTTTTGTTGTTTTTAATTTTTTTGAAAACAAGATACAAATTCAACAGTACGTTCTCCCCCTTTGACATTATCAAAAACAGAGGAGACAGAAACAAAAAACAAAATGAACAGGAGAAAACATTCCCTGATCTAGTGAAAAAAAAAAAAACAAATATTCTAAAAATGAGAAAGTTACCTCTTAGTTTTAATCAAAATCATAGTAAAATCGGATTTGACAACGCATAGCCTAGAAAAGGTTAGAAATTTAGAATTTAATAATCCAAACTCAAGTTCTTTTAAAGGCTCAAAAACTTTTTAATCCAATATCCAAATCAAGGAATAAACGAAAGAAATAAATATTAATTTTTCAAAACTCCTTACATAAAACATATCTAATAGAAGATCAATGCATGAATTGCTGAATCAGGAACCAAGATTTTCAAGCACAAGTTTCGAACATATCAAGAATTTTCTTAAGTTTTTAATAGTATAAGAAAAAAAATAAGCATATTTTTTTGTGGGCTCATTTTGTGCCCTTTATCACTTGAATGACTCTTTGAGCATCTTTTAATTTTAATACACTTTGTGTATTTTTTTTTCAATTTGGCGTCATTGTGCATCTCTTGGTTTGGCATCATTGGCCACTTTTTTTTTTCAAAAAATATGCTTTCTTTCTTATATTTTCAAAACGAAAGTAAACCCAAATTATTGACAACACGAACAACTTGATTAAGAAAATTTTAAGGTGGATTCAACAATCTTGCAAAAGATTTCTATGCGATAAAAAAATGTAGGGAGATAAAAAAAATAGTTTCAAAATTAATTTAAAATATGATGAAGATTTTAAATCAAAATTAAAATAACCTCTTTAAGAAGAGAGAAAGAGAAACAAAAACATGAGTTTCCTTCCTTTGACTGTGTTAGAGAAGTCAAACACAACTTACCAAAGATTTAAAAAAAAATAGGAAGTAGATTTTTCTTTTTTAGAAAAGTGACTATGTGTGTTGATCAGAGAAAAACTTTCACGAAAAAAATTTCAAAGAACAAATGAAACAAAAAAAATAAAAAAAAATAAAAAAAAAAAAGAAAAACACAAAACAAAAACACGAAAGGCTCTTAACCATTATCTCTCTCCTGGTCCGATGCTTCAGAGACCAGATCTGTCCATGAGATTTTTTGTCTTTCATTATTTCCCCACTTTAAATTCAGCTTTGCCTTGCCCTTTTTTTTTGTAGGAAAAATTCTTAAATTAGGGCACTCATTCTTCATGTGTCCAGGTTTCCTACATCGAAAACAAATAATATCAGAGGAAATATTAACATCCTTACCATTTTTATCTTTCTTTCACTTTTGCTTATGCTTAGGTGAGCTTTGTGATTTGCTTGACACGTCATTGCCTTCGTCACCAACTAGGCTATCTCTTTCTGTATCTCCAGCTTTTAGAACAATAGTTTCACCTGCATCCAAAAGTCTTTGACCCAAACTTTGTTCGTAGGCAATGAGTGAGCCAATCAAATTATCAATAGAATAATCATTCAAATCTTTTGATTCACAAATAGCAACAACTTTGGCATCAAATTTTTCAAGTAAACAATGAAGAATTTTATTGATTTTTTCAAAATTTAAAAATTCTTTTCCTAAAGCATGCAATAAGTTTACAATTTGAATGAATCTGGTGTACATGTCTAAGATCGTTTCATAAGGTTTCATGGAAAATAATTCAAAATCATGCTTTAACAAATTCAATTTGGATTGCTTGATTTCACTAGTGCCTTCGTATATGGTGTGCAATTTATCCCAAACTTCCTTACCGGTAGTGCACGTGGATACTAACATAAAATCATCAGAATTTAAAGCACAGAAAAAGCAATTTAAAGATTTTGCATTCAATTGAGCATTGATTCGTTCTTCCTTGTTCCATTGACTAAAAGGAATATCAATTTTAACTCCATTAACAATACGTGACGGAGATGAATAACCAGTTAAAATCATATGCCACATGCGAAAATCAATTGATTGCAAGAAAATAGACATGCGAGTTTTTTAAAAATCAAATGACATATTTTCAAATAAAGGAGGTCTGGTGATTGAATAACCTTCCGCAACATTACGATTATCCATGGATCGAAATTCAAAAGCTTTTAAAAACTTATTTTTTGAAAACGACTCTGATACCACTTGAAAGTTCGTTAGGGATGTTAAGCCCTATGAAATTAGTCCCAAGCTAACTAAGAGAGAGGTGAATTGGATAACTTTAAAACCAAAGATAAAACTCAAACCAAAATCACCACAGAAATCAAAGTGCGGAAATTAAAATAATGCGGAAGCGATAATAAGAAAAGAACACACCGAATTTATAGTGGTTCGGTCAAACCTTGACCTACGTCCACTCCTTGGAGGCACCCTCCAAGTATTGCACTAAAATAAGTGTCTCTCCTTTAACCCCCACAGCTAGGCGGAAAAGCCATTACAAAATCACTTCCACCTTCCCCGGTGCGGCGGAGTCGCCCGGTCCTTTGACACCAAAGGGATCTTCTTCTTTGGTGAACTTACCTCGAGACAAGCCTTGAATCCGATGGTACTAAGGTGCGAGTTCGCCGGAGCAACCGTGTGGATCCCTTACCACACTCCCTTGAGTTCCTCCCCCTCACAGGATCTTCTCCCTCTCAAACTTCACCCTTTCCTCTCTCTCTTTCAAGCTCTCTCTTCAAGTCTCCCCCACAAAGAACGAAGCTCCAATGGCTGCCAAAGACACTTACAAAGTGTCATGCCAAGCTTAAATAGAAGCTCTCAAAATGAGCTCATTAATGCAAGTTGTCGACATTATCGTCCAGGACGATAGGTATATCATCCTGGTCGATCAGTACAAATTCAGCTCATCAGCCTGGGACGATTTGGGATGATCAGAAGAAAATTGGTTACATCTTCCTGGCCGATATCACGATCGTCCAGGCCAATTAGTTTAAAACCGATTTCAATCGCCCTGAATACAAGCTGTCCGATGCAGATCGTCCAGGCCATCGTCCTGGCCGATCATGCGATCGTCCCGGACGATGTGATCGTATCAATCAACCATTAATGCTTTCCAAAGATACCAGATCAATTTAGACATAATTAATTTAGATCGTTCTGGACGACAATAATATCGTCCTGGCCGATTTCCTAAAACAAAGAATTCCAAAACTGATTATGGCGGTTGATTCTTTCTAAATTGAGCAGATCGTCCTGGCCGATACAGGTATCGTCCAGGCCAATCTGTTGACGGCTGCCTTAATGAGGATGCCCTCATTAGGGTTTCTGATTTTGGACATATCGTCCAAGATGATATAAATATCATCCTGGCCGATATTACCAAAAAGAGAAATCTTATAAGGAACAACAGGAGATCTTCCAACTGGTCCCATACCAAATACAACAGACTCAAGAAAGAAAAAAAGATTACAAACTAACTCAGACCTAGTCTACCCAATCTTGAGCTGGTTCCAAATTGCAGTCTGATCGTGTGGACCTGAAATGTTAGCACATAAGGCAATCGTAGAGAAATAAGGAATGTTTGCTATCATCAAAATCATAAACCATAGATCCGCAACATAGAGGTCCCGAAATACTTTAAAAGTGTCAAAATTGAGTCCGGAACGTCGAAAAATGGTTCCGGGGATCCCAAAAATATCTGATTTGACCTTTTCAGGCCCAAAATTGGGCCAAAATATATTCTTTAACTTATAATTTAAATAATAAAATAGGTATAATTATATCAATCTTAGTGGATAAGTGGTAAGTCTTTTTCCATCCATGCCCAAGGTCCTGGGTTTGAATCCAGGGGAAGGCATGGATGTTCTATGATGACATGGCAGGGACATGCAGGAAGGATCGATGACGTGGTAGTGGCATGCGGATCGATGATGTGGCACCCATAACCTGATGGGTCATGGTTTATGTGGCCACGACACAAATTGTGGATGACGTGGCACACATGACCTATCGGGTCATGGCTGACGTGGCCACGACATGTAGGATCGTGGGTGACATGGCCACGACATGCAGATCGTGGGTGACATGGCATCCATAACCTGTTGGGTCATGGCTGATGTGGAAGTGCCATGCAGGGATTAATGACGTGGCAATGCCACATATGACAGATCGATAACATGACGCGCATATGCAGGGTGGATTTATGACTTGGCGCTGACGTGGCTGATGACATGGCACCTGATTTTTTTTACTCCTCTATTCCTATAAATAGACCCCCCCTTTGGCTTCATTCCTTGCACTTTCTTCTCCCTTCTCTCCTATTCTTCTTCTCTCTTCTCTTCTTCTCTTCTCCCTTCTTTTCTATTCTTCTTCTCTCTTCTCTTCTTCTCTTCTCCCTTCTCTTTTATTCTTCTTCTCTTTTCTCTTCTTCTTCTTTCTTCTCTCCTCCTCCTTCCTTCTCTCACTAGAGGCCTTCCTCTGCCCTTGGACAGTCGATATCCATTGTCTAACAGTAGGGCCCCTCTTTGTGAGAAGGAAATTCCCCAATTTCGCCCCTCGGCGCTCTTGTTATACGGGAGGCCTTCCCTTGCCCTTGGACAGTTGGTATCCATTGTCCAACAGCTGGGCCCCTCCCTATACTGAAGTAATGTCGGGCGACCACTTTCCTTCGAGAGATTCTGCAGTCAGGGGAAATCCTGTCGTCCCACCGGACGGCGGGCGAAGGCCTGACAAAGGAGCGAGGGCAGATGATTTGGCATCCACCATCACCAGTGATACTCTGACTATTTTACACAAGAAGTTCCATTTTCCAAATGAATTGGTGGTGGTGGTCCCTAAGAGGTCAAATCGGGCCAGTACTCCTCCTCCCGGGTACTTGACCATCTGTGAGGCCCATTGGCGATCAGGGCTGCGCTTTCCCCCTCCAGTTGAGCTGATCGAGATTTTGATGCATTGTGGGATGTCTCCATCCCAAATTACATACAGAGGCATGTCGGTGACGATTGGGCTGATTGCACTTTTTAGGGATCGAGGAGCCATTCTGACACCTGAGCATCTCTCCCGGATGGGCCGATTTACCAGCGACGCACAGGGGCGTGTTACTTTTAGATCCAAATGGTTGGACATACGTACCCGAGATCCTGTAAAGAGTTGGGCCAATGCATTTTTCTTCGTGAAAAATGATTGGGGCCTGAAAGAGAAGTGGGGGAAGTTGAGGGACCTGCCTATCCCTTTTCATGTCGGAGAAGAAGATATAAAGAGGATTCTTAAGGTTCCTGACGTTGAGCATCTTCTATATGAGGTTCATTATTTGAATAAGTACATAGAAGAAGAGTTCTTATTCAAGGTCGAGATGTCCGTTCATACTGGGAAATCAAATGCAAGGATGCTAAAACCGACTTCCAAGATCCCTGAACATCCTGCCATTGTTCCAAAGGCGACAACTAAGAGACAGGTGAGAGATGAAGATCCTCAGGCTTCAACGAAGAAGAAAAAGTTAGAGGGGGTTGCAACAAGCAAGACTGTACCTGTTTCTTCTCCTACCAAGATTCATATTCCTGAAGATGTTTTGAGCCATCAATGCATTGGGCATCGCAAAGCTAGTGACTTGGTACGCAACTTCTCTTGATACTTCTTCTTCCACTTTCTTTTAAGATGTCCTCTCATGTATTTTTCTTTTTTATTTCAGTTGTCGCGACGTACGGAGCTTGAGGTCGAACTTACTGAAGCTTTGAACCATTAGAACAACGAATTTGTGAGGGTTAAGTACCTTCACGGAGAGTTCAAGCAAAAGTATGATTTGAAGGCCAAAGAGGTGAAGGTGTTGGAGGAAGAATTGTGCGGGTGCAGGACTGAATTGGAAAATATGGTGCACTCCGCTTCCCTTAAGAATCATCAGACAGATCAGCTTCAGATCGACCTAGTGTAGGCACAGTCGACGATTACCCAGCTCTCGAAAGATCAAAAATCCTCTACAGAGAAGATAGCAGTGCTTGAAGCTTAGAATAAGAGGTCCCAGGCTCTTATTATTGAGAAGGAGGCCGTTCTGACCGGTCTTGAATCTTCGAGAGTCATCAAAGATTTCAAGAAGTCTATAGCCTTCAAGATCGTCATCCAGGATCACGTCTAGGAGGCCCGTGATCACATTTATGAAGTAGAGGTGAAGGCTTTAGAGAAGTAGTGCATTGAAGAATGATTCATTCGAGGCTTCTTGAAGGGGGTTCGTCTGGTGCAGAGGAAGACCGGAGTTGAGGTTGACGGACTGACACCTAGCTAGGCCTCAGATGACCTTCCCTCAGACTCTAATGGCGATGAGATTGAGAGCGAGTTATAGAAGGCCTTTGCTTTGGAGGTTGATGATGAGATAATGGAGATAGAGTAGATCTTTGTCAGTTGTACTACTTTATCTTTATTAGTACCTTTTTTATTTTCATTTGTATTAGGTGTTTGTGTTGACATGTGTGATGTCTACTTTAATTTAGTAGTGGATTGCTGATGTATTTATTAGTGAAGATTATTTCAACTTGAGTGAAAAATTTTCTTTATGTTCTTTTAAGGCACTCGACCTGTCTGAGGCTTTTAATAAATGCGCTCCAACTTGTGTGGAAGATTTTAGAAGAATACTTTAAGGATATAAGATCTATCCGAGACTGTTTTGTCAGAGCCTTGCTTGATGACGTTAATCTTTGTGAAAGAGATTGAGAGAATCCACCAAGGATGTAAGACCTATCCAAGGTTGTTTGCCAGAGTTTTGCTCGATAACATTAACCTGTGGTGAAAGGTCAGGAGAATCCACCAAGGATGTAGAACCTATCCGAGGTTGTTTTGTCAGAGCTCTGCTCGATGACGTTAACCTGTGAGGAAGAGGTCGGGAGAATCCACCAAGGATGTAGGACCTATCCGAGGTTATTTGCCAAAGCTGTACTCGATGACGTTAACCTATGTGGAAGATGTCGGGAGAATCCACCAAGGATGTAGGACCTATCCGAGGTTGTTTTGTCCGAGCTCTGCTCGATGATGTTAACCTCTGAGGAAGAGATCGGGAGAATCCACCAATGATGTAGGACCTATCCAAGGTTGTTTTGTCAGAGCTCTGCTCGATTATGTTAACCTGTGAGGAAGAGGTCGGGAGAATCCACCAAGGATGTAGGACTTATCCGAGGTTATTTTGTCAAAGCTCTGCTCGATGACGTTAACCTGTGTGGAAGAGGTCAGATCGGACCTCTCCAGGGCCGATCATTTTGTGATTGAGATGCAATAAAGATTGCGTACTTCTCAAATCAAGAGTTTCAGGATTGAAACTCACAGCTTGCGTGAATATATCAACATGATTTTACTTGAAGAAGACGATAATTCAACTCAACAAAGGAATATATATTTACTATATCAAACAAAGACATACTTCTCTAAGACAACTTAGGGCTGAAGAAGTTACAAACACCATAAACAAACAAGAGTCAAATGACGTTCACTACTGAAGATAAAAAACATACAATACTGAAGACATAACACATAAAACAAGTAGCACTATTGTGCTCTACTAATAGTACTTGTGGAGATTGTCAATATTCCAGGTCCAATGGAGCATCTTTCCTTCAGCATCCTTCAATTTGAAAGTACTAGGCTTTACCATAGCTGCTACCAAGTATGAAAGCTACCAAAGTTTGGAGAGTTTATTGCCTTGAGGGCCTTTTCTGCTGCCTCGATGTTGTGTAGAATAAGATCTCCAATCAATATACGCCATGGTTTCATTCTTCTATTATAGTGTCGGGCAACTCTTTGGTGGTAGGCAGCAACCTTAAGCATTGCCTCATCTCTTGCTTCTGGAAGGAGGTCTAGGTTGTGCCTGAGCTTTTCATCATTGGCGTTGAAGTCAAAAGTTTAAACTCTATGACTTGGGACTCCAATGTCGACGGGAATGACAGCCTCCGTGCCAAAGTAGATGTTATATGGCGTTTCTCCTGTTGGAGTCTTTGTCGAAGTACGATAGGCCCAAAGGACATTTGGGAGCTCGTTAGCCCATTGCCCCCCAGCCTTATCCAGCCGTGTCATCAATCCTCTCAGAATGGTTCGATTAGTGACCTCCATTTATCCATTAGTCTGAGGATGAGCCACAGCTGTGTGCACTAGTTGAATGTGAAGATCTTTACAAAATGTGGTAAAGTCCCTTCCAGTGAACTGTGTTCCGTTATCGGTGATAACTTTCGCTGGAATGTCAAAGCAACATATTATGTTTTTCCATAGGAACTGTTTTGCATTTGCTTCAGTGATCTTCACCAGAGGTTCTGCTTCTACCCACTTTATGAAATAGTCCACAGCCAAGATGATGAACTTCTGCTATCCCGTGGCTATAGGAAAGGATCCTAATATGTCAATACCCCACTGGGCGAAAGGCTAGGGACTCTGTAATGTTTAGATCTCTATGGCAGGCAGGTGGGTGAGGTTGGCATGTAGCTGGCAACTATTATATTTTCACACGAGCTCTAGTGCATCCTGCTTCATCATTGGCCAGTAAAATTCTTATCTTATGACTTTTTGGGCTAACACTCTTCCACCCAGGTGTTCTCCACAAATACCTGAATGTACTTCTCGAAGTGCATAATTTGACTCTAAAGGAGAAAGGCACTTGAGATAGGGTCCTGAGAAGGCTCGTTTGTACAATTTTCCATTAACAATGGTAAAATTTGTTACCTGTCTCCAAAGTCGTATTACTAACGTCGAGTCTTCAGGAAGAACACCATCTTGTAAGAAAGCTAGGATGGGATCGATCCAGGATGTCTTCCTTGATTCGTCGACCGATTGTATTACCCATGAGCCTGGAATACTTAGGAAGTGAATTTCTTCGATATACTTTCTTTTGAAAGTGTCACCGATTGTGGAGATAGCTAGCTTGGAAAGGGCGTCTACTCGTGTGTTTTGCTCTCGTAGAACATGGACGATCTCATATTTATTTATACTGGCTAAGAGCAGCTTTACTTCATTGTAATATAGGGCTAGTTGAGGGTTGTGGATGTCAAACTCTCCTTCGACCTGTGAGATGATTAATTGTGAATCAGTGTAGATCACTAGGTTTTGCACTTCACAGTCAATTGCTAGCCTCAACCCGGCAACAAGAGCTTCGTATTCTGCTATGTTGTTTGTTACAGGGAACTTGAATCGAAATCCGTATTCAAGAGCAATTTGTTGTGGAGAGATTAGCAGAACTCCTGCTCTGGCGCCAGAAACTCCAGAGGCTCCATCAACATACAACATCCAGCCCGGGGGAGAAAGAGAAGCACTTGTTTGATCGTTAGACATCGAGATGGTGCATTCTACCACAAAATCTGCAAGTGCTTGTGATTTGATATCGGGTCTAGGCAGATAGTGAATATCGAACTCTCCTAATTCTACAGACCACTTGATGAGTCTGCCAGAGGCTTCTGGCTTTTGCAGAATATTTTTTAGCAGCAAATTTGTATAGACTCCAATTGTATGGGCTTGAAAATAAGGGTGTAGTTTTCTGGCTGAGTATACTAACGCCAAAGCTGCTTATCTGTTGAGGGATAATGTCATTTTGTTTCAGATAAGATCTTACTGACATAATATATAGGTCGTTGAATTGTATTCTCTTCCCGGACCAAGACTGAACTGATTGCTTGGGTGGAAATAGCCAAGTACAAATATAATCTTTCTCCCGAAACTGGTTTTGAGAGTAACGGAGGTGAGGCTAGATAGGTTCTGAGCTGCTCAAAGGCCTCCTAGCATTCATGAGTCTATTGAAATCCTGAGCTACGAGCACCTCTAAGGATTTTGAAGAAGGGAATATATCTATCTCTTGAGCGAGCTAAAAAGCGAGAGAGTGCTGCAATCATTCCATTTAATCTCTGGACATCTTTGATGCTTCTGGGAGGCACCATATCCCTTAGAGCCTTAATCTTCTCAAGATTGACCTCAATCTCTCGGTTGGTAACCATAAAACCCAAAAATTTCCCTGAGGCTACTCCAAACGCACATTTGGAAGGGTTGAGGCGCATGTTGTAAGATCGAAGAAGACAAAACATTGCTCCAAATCAGAAATATGCTGAGATTTTCTAAGACTTTCACCAGCATATCATCTACATAGACCTCCGTCGTATGCCCTATAAGGTCTTTAAACACCTTATTCATGAGGCGCTGATATGTGGCTCCTGCATTCTTCAATCCGAAGGGCATAACCTGGTAGCAGTACAGTCCTCTGTCTGTTTGAAAAGCAGTTGCCTCCTCATCTACAGGATTCATTCTTATTTGATTGTAGCCTGAGTAAGCATCCATGAAGCTCAGCATCTGATGTCCGGACGTGGCATCAATAAGTTGGTCGATTCGAGGGAGTGGAAAGCAGTCTTTCAGACAGGCCTTACTTCGGTCTGTGTAATCAACACACATCCTCCAAGTTCCATTAGTCTTTTTTACCATCACCACATTTGCTAGCCATGTGGGATAGTGCACTTCTCGTATGAATCCAGACTCTAGGAGCTTGTTGACTTCTTTCTCAATAGCTTGTTGGCGCTCCGGTGCCAAACTTTGCTTTTTCTGAATAACCATTTTGCATGTTGGGTTTGCATTGAGGGAGTGTATAATTACTTCAAGGCGGATTTCGGGCAAGTCTGCCGGACTCCAAGCAAAGATGTCTTAATTTCTTCGTAAGAATTCTACATATTTTGTCTTCTGTTCCTCCAAGAGTAATGATCCGATCTGTATAGTCCTTGAAGGATGTTCATCGGATAGGGAGATACAAGCAAGATCTTCGACGGGGGAGGCCTTCTGTGGAATGTCCTCATTTATTATATCAAAGTCTTCAATGCTTAAGGTAATTGATGGGTGTGATTGAGCCTGTCGAAGATAGCAGGATTGTGCCTCTTGTTGATCTCATCGTACTACACCAGTTCCTGATGGGGTGAGAAATTTCATTCTGAAATGTGGGATTGAAGCAACGATCCCGAAGATTGACTGTAATGGTCTTCCAAAGATAGCATTATATGCATGATAATAAACTGGATGGAGTGTGTGGCTTGTCGGGGGAATTCTCCCAGCACAATAGGAAGGCTTATCATACCTTCTACTCGTATAGGTCGATTATCAAATCCATATAGCGGGCCTGCAGCGGGTGGCCACTTTACGCTCTCCTGGTCTCGGATGGCCATCAACACATTTGCTCGGGATACATTAAGCAGTGTGTACTCCTCTTGGCGAGGCTCTCGTCGTGGCTGTGAGGGCCGAGGGGGAAGATTATAGTTCCCTTGCTTCTTTCGCTGTGAGGATGGAATCTCCGTTCTTGGTATACTTTTTCATTTCCCGATTGTTTGTTCAAACTGCTTCGTGTGAGCGTTAATAGCTTCATCAGCAGATATTTGGGCCTCTACATGATGGATTAGGTCCGTATATAAATGGACCGTATCTCGCATGAGTGCTGAGTAAAAGGGATCAGGATGAAGTCCTCCGAGAAATACGCCTCTAAGTAACTCGGGATCTACCCTGGAATTTGTTGGGCCTCAGTAGAAAATCTTTGAAAGTATTCTTTGAGGGACTCATTTTAATTCTGGTGAATTCCTGAGAGGTGGGAAGAGTCTTTGACCATCCTCCGATTGGCAGCAAAATTTTTGACAAATATTTTGGCTAATTTGACGAACATTGGGATATATCCGGCGGGGAGTGAATAGAACCATGTTCGAGCTTGCCCTTTGAGGGTAGCTGGGAAGACTTGGCATAAAAGCACATCAGAGGCTTGTTGGATATGCATTATGGTCCTATAGTGATCGATATGTTCGTACGGGTCAGATGTCCCGTCATATGAATCGATGTTCGGCAGTTTGAACCTTGCTGGAATAGGGTGTTGAAGGATGACTTTAGTCAGGGGTGATGACTCCTAAAAATCTCTATGATGAAGAGATTGTCTTATATTTCCAATGGGGAACTCCTCTCGGACTAGTCTTCGTAATTCATGCCATAGGGCATTACGGGGGAGTTCGACGATGTGCCGCCGAGCTAAGACTCGGGGCATCCGGAGGAATGTGATGCTGGCGGCCTATTTTCGAAGGATGTGTAGAGCTTGCTGTGTCGGCAAGTTCATTTTCTTGATGTGTTGGAGGGCACATTCTTGGTGGTGGAAGGGGAACTTCGACATGAAAAACATCTTCAAATTTTGGTGGGTTTTGAGGAAGAAGTATATCTTCTTGAGGTGCTAGTGCCGGTCCTCGAGTCTCTCGTAGGAGTTGAAGAATCTCATTTTGCGAGTCCTCCATCTTTCTGATACGATCTTCCAGCGATGGTCTTGAAGTTCCTTCTCCGGCAGGGTTTCGACCACCGGGGTGAAAAGAGACAGTTGCCTGGTGTCCTTCATTCAGGGACTGATCCCGAGATTGATGTGAGTTAGAGTGGGAGGCTCCAAGGATGCGATTACTACGCCTGTTGACCATGGCAGTGATGCTTTAGGATAGTGGGATTAGCTGATTCCCACAGACAGTGTCAAACTGTTGTGAACTAGAATATACGCGGGTGATAGAGTTTTAATCGTTCGTCTTAGCGTTATACGGATATCCAGCTCACACACAGAGAACACAAGATTTTTTACGTGGAAAACCCTTGAAAGGGGAAAAACCACGGGGCCTAGCCCAGTTGAAAAGATTTCATTAGAACTTGAGTTAGTTACAATGGGCTGACTCGTCTCTAAGAACGATCAGATTACAAGTAGCAATTGTACAATAGAAGTCTGGGTGTCGAGTAATGGTATGGCAAGACTTCGGGCCTTAGATGATGATAAGGTAGAACTCCGGGCCTTAGATGATGATCTGATAAAGATGAGAGTCTTCGACAATGGCCTGACAAAGATGAGAGCTTCAGGTGAAGGTCTGGCAGAACGTACGGCGTCTGGCGAAGGTGAGGGTCTCAGATGGTGGTCTAGCGGAGCAACAGTGTTAGGCGATGGTACAGTGGAGCATACGACGTCAGGCGGTGGTTCGGCGGAGCAACGGTGTTAGGTGGTGGTCCGGTGGAGCACAAGGCATCAGGCGGTGGTTTGGCAGAGCAACGGTGTTAGGCGGTGATCCGGTGGAGCACACGGCGTCAGGCGGTGGTTCGGCGGAGCAATGGCGTTTGGCGGTGGTCTGGTGGAGCACACGGCGTCAGGCGGTGGTTCGGCGGAGCAACGGCGTTAGGCGGTGGTCCGGTGGAGCACAAGGCGTCAGGCGGTGGTTCGGCGAGACTTCAGCGGTGGACCGGTGGTGGTCCAGGGTGACTTCGGCGGTGGTCCGGCGAGACTTCGACGGTGGTCAAGGAGGATAGGAAGCAAGAGCGATCTCTGATCTCTCTCTTTTTTCCTTATGCTCTAGGGTCCCTTTTCAAGAGGAGATGGGCTCTATTTATAGATTTTGGGAATGGCATGGCCCGTAAATAGGTGGAGGATCAAGGGTTAGTTGGGAGTGGTTGGATGGACGGCCGATCTTGAATCTCTTGATCATGAACCATTTGATTGACGTTTGAATGTCGTAGTGATGTTGGAATTCAGTGATCTTGAGCTCATTGGATTCTTCTCGTCGAGCTGCTCGATTTGAATATAAGCTTGTTATGTTTATAATCCGTTTGGTAATCCAAATTGTGGTTTGAACCTTCCAATAGCACTTTGGGTCCTTGATTTGGACCCATTTGGGCTCAGATTGGGTCAAATTTGGTGTCGTTGGGTTCGTATTTTTGAGACGCTCAGTTCGACTGTAAGTTTACTGAAAACGGAGTTCAGATGCTCCTGATTTTGATTTCGGAAGTTTCCAACTTGATTTTGCTTTGAGATTAGTGCCCTATCAAGATAATTTTTGTATGATGTATCAAAAATAGTTTAAGATTTCATACATTTGATGCTAAATAAAGAATCTAATTTTCTAATTGCCCATTGATTAAAACATTCAAAAAGTGCCGATAAGCCGAGACTACTGAATGAAAAACTTAACAAATCTACTTAATATATCATCAAAAATTATGTTGATCGAACACGAATATAGAAGCAAAAACATGTTGGAAGCTTCAAAAATTAAATCTAGGATAATATAAACTCTGATTTCAACAAACTTATAGTCGAACTAATCATCTCGGAAATACGAACCCAACGACACCAAATTCAACTCAATCTGAGCCAAGATGGGTTCGAATCGAAGACCCAAAGCGATGTTGGAAGGTTCAAACCTCAATTTGGATTAACAAACGGTTTTAAAACAAGACATGCTTATAGTCGAATCGAGTGGCTCGACGAGACAAATCCAACAAGCCCAAGATCGTCAAATTCCAATATCATTAAAACCTTCAAATGTCTGACGAACGGTCCACGATCTAGGGATTCAATATCGGCCGTCCATCCAAACCACTCCCCATTTTCTCTTGATTCTCCTATTTACGGGTCATCCCACTCTCAGAAAATTATAAATAGCCTCTCATTTCTCTTAAGAGGTGACCCAAGGGAGAAGAAAAAGAAGAGAAGAAGAGAAGGGGGGAAGAAACTCCTCGACCACCGCCGAATTTCCACCCGACTTTTAAGTGACGTCGGAGTTCCGCCCGACTTTCAAGTGACACCGAAGTTCCACCCAATTTTCAAGTGATGTCGAAACTCAGCCCTATTTTCAAGTGACATTGAAACTCCGCGCTATTTTCAAGTGACGTCGAAACTTTATCTGATATCCAAGTAATTATGGAGTTTTGCTTGAATACCATCTAGCACCGAAATTCTCCCCGACTGTCGACTAACGTTGGACTTCTACTTGACGCCGGACATCCGCTCGTCATCATATTTCTGCCCGTTTTTGGACTTTTGCCAGATATTTATCAGATGTTGGATTTTTGTCCATTGCTGGACTTCTATATGACGCCATCCTTCCGACCTCCATCATCAGACAACAATCCTTTCGACATATGTCGCCTGCCGACTATGATCCTTCTGACTTACATCGCTCACCGATTACAATCCTTCCGACCTCTATCGCCCGCCAACTATGGTCCTTCTAGCTTATGTCGTCCACCGACTATAGTCCTTCCAACCTCCGTCGCCCGCCGACTACGGTCCTTCTGACTTACATCGCCCATCGGCTACAGTCATTCCGACATCTGTCTCCCACCGATTACGATCCTTTTGACTTACTTCGCCCATCGACTGCATCCCTTATGACCTCCGTCATCTGCTGACTACGATCCTTCCGACTTACATCGCCCACCGACTACAGTCCTTCTGACCAAACAAACACATCAATGGTGATTATTTGTGTTCCCACCATGTAATGTACTCTATAAAATCTACATAAAGCTAAGGTCTTCCCCCAAAGAAGGGCCTCATTTGTAATCAACTACAAATACTAGTGGATTCATTCATATTAGGCTAGGCCCCGTGATTTTTCCCCCTTTACAGGGGGTTTCCACTTAAAAATTATAGTGTCTCATATCAATGGAACACCCTCTTTTTTTTCAGTATGTGTGCTTAAGACGCTAAACTTTATATTTCTCTACTGGCTTGAATACTCCAGAACGCAATACTACTAATTGTCGGCCCATTACTTAAAATGTTTGAAGGCTAACCTGTAGGTGTCATAAATCTAATTGATTAATTGCTTTTTAAGAGTCCAAAACTCATGCATGAAATCTTTATAGGTAAAAGTTCAAAATAATCCCCCGACTATTAGTAAATATCTAATTTAGTCTCAGACTTTTATAACGACCCAATTTAGTTCTCTAACTATTAGAAAATAGTTCAATTTGGTCATAATGTCAAAAGTAACAATTAAAATTAATGACAACAGTTATATGTGAGAGCATTTTGGGTATTAGGATTTATGTGAGATTATATTATTATTTTTTATTTATTTTATTATTTATCATATTAAAATAAATAAATAAATTATAATGAAAGTTAAAAATCATATTTATTAACTATTCGCTCTTATTATTTAATTAATTTTCTATTATAATTTTTGTATTTATTTTAATTTGATAAATAAAAAAAGTATATAATCTTTCATACTTCATAATAGTCAAAATGCCCTTACATTTAACTATCTGAGTTAATTTTAATTATTATGTTTAATATTGGGACAAAATTTGAACATTTTCTTATAGTCGGGGATTGAATCGGGTCATCATGAAAGTTTGAGATTAAATTTGACACTTACTAAAAGCCGGAGGACTTGTGAGTTTTTACTCAATCTTTATATATGAATGATATATTTATTATGGAGTATAATTTTATATGTATTTCTTTTACATAAGTGAGATGGATATCCAACCTTTAACATGCAACAACTTTTTATTTCAAGTTTATTTCATTAGATGTTGACAATAGCTAACTTCATAACTGAGATAAAGTACCATTGCTCTATGCAACTCTAATGATAACCAAACCATATGAAAATGTTTAATTTCTCTTATTAAAATTTTCAAATTATAATCTTTTATGAGAGCTCAATTAGTGCCATAAATATATCATTAAATCATATACATGTGACAAATCTCACATTATTGGTATTAAAATTTGTGACTTTTTAAGTCTTAAAGGATGCTAATTGACTCATGGGGAAGATCATGATGCATTCCATTAAAAATAACCTTCATATAAGATTAAACTTTATAATTGACAAGGAAAGCTAAATAATCTCCTCAACTTGAACTGAAAATGGATGATATATTGAAAAGGCAATGAATAAATGGTTAGTTCATTTAATGGATTGCTTGCATAGCTATATGAATTATATTGTTAAAGTAATATATATATATATATATATATATATATATATATATATATATATATATATATATATATATATATATATATATAATTCTTATGTCATTATAACAAGATTAGCATAATTTATTATTCTATTATGAATATGCAAACAATATAATACCCTAACACAACCTGAGAAAGTCTTATGTCTTCATAACAAGATTAGCATAATCCAAAGTGAAAACCACTCAATTTGATTGCTCTATGGATGTCCTTCAAATGAATCCCGTTTTAAATTTCAGTTTGATTGTCACAAAAAAAAAAAAAAAGCAATTCAATAAAACAAAATTAAAGATATATAAAAAGTAAATTAAAAAAAATTGAATTTGTATTCATGAGCTATTAAAAACAAATTTAAAATTTATGCTATACACTAATCATATACTCGACCGTTTGAATTATACTACAATATATATCATAAGTTTTCGAAAATGTCACATTTACTGAAACAAGTCAAAGAGAGAAGAATTGTGTTGATAAATAGGATATTATTGATCTTGATAAGAGATTATAGTGTAAATTGGATAAAAACAGTAAAACCAAAAAAGGAGGATCTAGGATAATGGATTATAAATTAAAATTTTCTCACCAAATTAAAAAATTTAAATATATATCTAGCAAATATAATGTATTAGAAAATAAAAAGTTATAATCATATGGTAGTTAAGTTATAATCATATGGTAGTTAAGAAAAGATTTGTCTTTTTATAAAAAGTTTGCAATGGATCCCCTTTTGTATGAACTTCAAAATGAGAAAAGCTGAAAAGCTAAGTCCTAAACAAGATGATCTTTTCCTTAACCTACAAACCTGAGTAACTTTAAATGAAGTTTGTTCAATCATATGAACCTTAAACAATTCAATACAAATAACAAAATTCAAGTTTATTTTATTATCTTAATCTTAAACGCATCAATGAAAATGACTTAAGCAAATCAATACACATGTCATGATCACCTTTGACTATTGCTGGCCACTGTGGTGACCACCTTCTACAATGCCAATCCTATAATCCTGTTTTAATTTATATAAGATAGAATATAAAAGTGATGTAAAACTAAAATTTGAGGTTAATATGAAAGGTAAATTTTTATTATAATGTTAGTTGCATCAAATATTCTCACAAGCTTATCTCAAAAGCATTAAGCAAACAACAAAAATTAAAGAATTAAACTTTCTTATATGATTTTACTTCTCTTGTGAAACAACAATCCAATAAATTTATATCTAGTTATTTATTAAGGCAAAATAACAACCAGAAGTCTATGAAAAATCATGATAAAAAATGCACCACTATGTTAAGGAGAAGAAGAGTTCATGGTGAAGAATCAGCTAAAGCTGAAAAGAAGTCGCATGAGCAATATCATAAATCTCGTAAATTTGTCTACCCATCCTATGTTAAAATTGGGGGATGTAACATAATTTTAAAGTCACATGAGGGTTGGTGGGACTAATAAGATTTAAAGAGTCGAATAGATGAAAAGGTCGAGAAGTTGAAGCAAAGAGAAATGAAAATCTAATGAGAAGAAATTAATTAATAATTTGAAGCGGTGATATTTTAGACATCAAGTGAGAACTTGGAGAGTTAAATGAGGGATAAATCAAAATTTAAAATGTTGAAGAGTGAAAAATGAATAGTAGCTCTAAAGGACAAGGGCTAAACAGAAGTCTTAAGTTATTAAATTTTGTTGTTGTATCCAAGTTGAAGTTCTTAATTTAGTTGATAGGCCTATTTTTTACTGACATTGGAAATGAAATGCTAAGACTAAACTAATAAAATAAAATTAAATTAAAATATTAAAATGTTTAATATGAGTAAAATCACAATCCACTTTTATAAAACATTGGAAATCAAAGGCTAAGAATGAAATAATCAAATCAAATAAAATTAAATAAAATGCACCACCGTGTTAAGGAGAAGAAGAGTTCATGGTGAAGAATCTACTAAAGTTGGAAGAAGTCCCCATAAATTTTTCTTCTTGTCATGTGTTAAAACTAGCGGAGCTAACATAATTTTCGAGTTACATGAGGGTTGGTGGGACATATAGGATTTTAAGAGTCGAATAAATGAAAAACCCGAGAAGTTGAAGCTAAGAGAAATGAAAATCTAATGAGGAGAAATTAATTAGCAATTTGAAGGGGTGATATTTTAGTCATCAAGTAAGAATTTAGTGAGTTAAATGAAGGATAAATCAAAATTTAAAATGTTGAAGAATGACAAATTAATAGTAGCAATAAAGAACAAGGGCTAAGCAGAAGTCTTAAGTTTCTAATTTTTGTTGTTGGATCCAAGTTGAAGTTCTTAATTTAGTTGACTGACCTATTTTTACAGGCATTAGAAATGAAATTCTAAGGCTAAACTAATCAAATAAAATAAACGTATTTCAAACTAGGCAAAATTGTTCGTTTAGGGAAATGACGAGTTGGTCATTAATCTTTAAAAAAAAAACAGGTTTTCAAAATTATATTATTTAAAATTTCAAGCAAAGAATATTACAATTACGAGCGTTAAATCTACCAAAAAGATGCAAAAATAAACTTATAAATTAGCTGTGTAAAATTACTTGATAAAAAAATTGCATTAAACTATCTTTACTAAATATATGAAAAAAGTGAGAAGTGTTAATCAATAACTTAATAACTGCTAGTTAATCATAAAAATATATCAGATGATCTGCAAACTACCGAAAGAGAAGATCAAGATTTAACAAATCTTTGAGTATTAAGTAAATTCAAACAACTGAGATTCTTAAACATTATGGAAAAAAAAACCTCTTCTTTTTTTTTTTTTTTGAAACAGATTTGAATCATGGATCTTCACAAGAATTGCTCTTGAAACTGCAAATTGCCTAAATATTTGAATATTAAGTAAGTGCAAAATGACAGAAATTTTTATCCAGATGACATAATTATTTCTATTTAAATTCTCCAAGCAATTTTGAACTGAGAATTTTAGTAATAATCATTTTAACATTTTTAACAATGATTTAACCTAAGAATTTATCATTTCAAATTTGAAATTTAATTGCAAAATAAATGATATTAAATAGTAAGGGTGAATTTTTTTTTTCCTCATATTTGCCCACTTTATATTAGAACGCAAAAGGGCTTGGTTGGATTTTTAAGTAAAATTAATAGACATTATTTCATATATCAATGTGGGCATACCAGCTCATTTGCATGTATTGTATTGGCGTTAACATTGGACGTGAAGTTGTGCTTCTCACATTTGTGACAGAAGAAGATTGAGAGTACGCTAGAAAAGAAGGAAGAAGTTTGTATCTATTATATAACTAAAAATTTTTATGATAGATGGAAGGTGATGTTATTACTTCTGGAAGAGTTTGACGGTATTGCTTCCGGTAGATGAAGGCAACAGTAGATTCTTGAGAATATGAGAGGTGTAAGTTAAGAAAGGGCGACTGAAGATGCAGGAGAATTTGAAGAGATAATAATTGAATAAGAAAATATGAATGACCGATTCTAAAATTAAGAATTATAATCATATATAGATTTATACGGGACACATCTTTAAATATTAGAAGGCAAAGACTTAGAATAAATGTCGATAAAAAAGAAATCTCTTAACTGCATTATTTAAGCATACGATTAATTTATGAATTGATAATTTCAGCAAAAAAAATATTTCAATAAAGTCAAAAATGATTTATATATGGAATTAGCATTTCTGAGAAGGGTAGCGTATAAGCGGTGAAAATAATGCTGTAGAAATCGACATGGAAGGATGATTAGTTTGGAAAGAATAAAACAGTGTGTAGAATGGAGGTTATCAATTTCCATGGGCGTTTTGTGAGGAAGATGAAAAAATTTGGTTAAGTTATGGTAGGATGTATTAATTAAATAGAGATTTTAATCTTTGAAAAAAGGAACTCATACATGAAGCGACCTGCAGGAGAGTTAGAGAAGACACGAAAATGGAAGAGAAGCTAAAGCTCAATGCATTGTCATCTAACATCTATGCCTCGCGATACATCAGAGGTATATATATATAAATAGAACTAAGGCATAAGTCGTTGGTAGCCGCTGGAGCAGAGAATTAGCAGAGGCCGTTCAGTAGCAGCTGGAGCAGAGAAAGTGGAATTGTGTGTAATGAGTAGTTTCCGGTATGATGCTCCTGCACTATAGTGCTAACAGTCCCCGCAAATTGTGCATTCGAGGAGCGAATGCTCAATTTGGATCTGAGGTCTTCAAAGCGAGTTGGATGAAGCGGTTTAGTTAGGATATCAGCTGGCTGATCAACTAAGTTGATATGTTTGAGCTGAACCGCACCATTGTGAACATGCTGACGTATAAATTGGTAATCTATCTCAATATGTTTCGTTCGGGCATGAAACACTGGATTTAAGCTAACGCCAAAGCAGAGGTGTTATCACAGTGAATGGATGTAGGAAAGGATTGAGATACTTGAAAATCATCCAAGAGTCGACGAAGCCAGATGACATCAGATGTGGCAAATGCGAGAGCACGGTATTCTGCCTCGGTGGAGGACTTAGCCACTGTGGGCTGTTTCTTGACACACCATGAGATAAGACTTTTGCCAAGAAATGTGCAGAATCCAGTGATAGATTTGCGGTCTAGAGCGTCACTGCCCAGTCGGCATCCGAATAACAGGTAAGTTGAAGAGGATCCGGAGAGAGTGGAAGGCCATAGTGAATCGTACCATGAACATAACGGAGGAGACTTTTGAGAGTTGTGTAATCAGCATTCGTGGGACAATGCATATGTTGACATATGTTGTTAATAGCATAAGCAATATATGGGCAAGTAATTGTGAGATAGTTTAATGATCCAACAAGACGCCTGTAGTGTGACGGATCATAGAATGAGAGATTTGGCATCCGGTTTGTATGCTGGTTTTGGAATCATTGGGGTTGGAACCGGTTTGCTATGTTGAAGTTCAGCTGAACTGATAATGTCACTGGTATATTGGCGGTGAAGAAGAAATAGACTGGTTGGTTGTTTGATGACTTCAATACCCAGAAAATTTGAAACAAGGCCTAACTGTTTCAGAGAAAACTTATGGTGAAGTTGACTGATAAGCTGTTGGATGATAATTTGGTTCTTGCCAGTGATTAGAAGATCATCCACATATATAAGTATGAAGATCTTGATGTTATCCCGAGTATAACTTAGCAGCGAGGGATCAGCTTTGCTAAATGAGAAGCTGAAATGTAGTAAGAATTAAGTGAAGGTGTTATATCATTCCCGTGGAACTTGCTTAAGGCCATAGAGGTCTTTGCGGAGCATGCAAACAAGATGTGGATGATCCCTATCGGCAAAACCTGGAGGTTGATGCATATAGACATCTTCATGGATGTCGCCGTGGAGAAAGGCATTGGAGATATCAAATTGAAGGACATGCCACTGGTGGTGGAGGGAGAGTAGTAGAAGCACTTGAATTGTTGGCATTTTTGCTACTGGACTAAACGTCTCCTGAAAATTAATGCCAAATTTCTGACCAAATCCTTGAGCTATTAATCGAGCTTTGTAGCGATCAACTTCACCATTTGGCTTATGTTTTATTTTAAAAATCCATTTGTAGCCTAGTATGTTGGTGTTAGGGGGAGGAGGAACTAAGGACCATGTTCCTTGCTTTTGTAGAGCAAGAAACTCCTCGGACATGGCAGCTCTCCAATGAGAAATTTGTGGGCTTGGGAAAATGAGGAAGGTACGAAATCAGTGGTGGGAACTGCCAGTAGATCGAATATTCGTTTAGGACAGTAAATGCCAGCTTTGAGTCTTGTTTGCATTGGATGAGAAGGAGGCATGGTGGAAGTGAAAGATAGGTTGGATGTAGAGATTTGTGGAGAGGTGGAGTGTGGAGATAGTGAATGTTGTGAAGATGGTGAGGGTGGTGTTGGCGGGTTGGTGGGAGGAATTGAGAGAGGTGTTGAAGTGGAGGGAATGGATGAAGTAGGTAGAAGAAGATAAGGTGATGAAAAAGCTGGCTGAGGGGTGGTGGAAGAAGTGAAATTAGAAGGAGCAATTGCAGTGGAATAAGGAAAGGAATTTTCATGAAAAACAACATGACGAGAAATGTGAAGTTTGTTGTTTTGATCATTTAGGCAGTGATAGCCTTTAAGGGAGGGAGAGTATCCTAAGAAGAGACACGGTTGAGGGTGAGGATGAAGTTTAGATGGTGTTATGGGTTGAAGCCAGAGAAAACAAAGGCATCCGAAGGTTTTGAGGTGGTTGTAACTGGGAGGTTGTTTGTGAAGAAGCTGATAGGGAATTTGATGATTGCAAGCCTTTGTGGGAAGCCGGTTAATTAGGTAGCTTGATGTTAGTAAGGCTTCAGCCCAGTAGTGATGTGGTAGATTGGCTTGATGAAGCAGAGTACGCGTTGTTTCGAGTAGATGACGATGTTTTCGTTCGGCTGTCCCATTATGCTCTGGAGTATATGGACAACTGATTGATGCGAGATACCATGTTGTGCTAGATAGGATCGAAAAGCAGTACTAGTGAATTCCCCTCCACCGTCGGAGCGAAAATGTTGAATATTTGTTTTTAAATTATTTTGAATGAGTTTGTGAAAGTGCTAAAATTTTGAAAATGTCTCAGATTTTGTATGCATTAAATAGAGCCAGGTAAAACGAGTGTGATCATCCACAAAGATTACATAAAACCGAAAGCCAGCAGTTGAGGAAATAGGGTCCGGACCCCAAACATCAGAATGTATTAATATAAAAGGTTTGGATACACGATGAGAAGTAGAACTAAAGGATAGTTTATGGCTTTTGGCCACATTACAAGACTAACAAACATAAGACGACGATGGAATATATATATAGAAGAAAACTTTTTAGATAGTTGTTGATGTGTCCGGGAGTTGGGATGACCAAGCCTGGCATGCCAAAGAGCTTAAGTTGAAGTAGGAGAGTGAAGTGCAGTGAGAGGTGATGTGGTTGATGGAGAAACGGTATAGAGACCGTTACGGCATTGTCCACGGATGAGAGAGCGATTGTCCAGCAGGTCCTTGATTAAGAAAAAGTTAGAATCAAAGGAGATAAAATAGTATTGTTAGAAGTGAGTTTATGAATAGAAAGTAAATTATGAGATAGTAACGAAATGTGAAGTAATTGACACAGATAAAGCTTACGATTCACGTCAGGAAAAGGAAGGAGACCATGGCCGGTGTGATAAATGGGAAGAGAGTTGCCATTAGCAGCGTAGACGGTCTCAGAACCAATATAAGGTGCTGAATTCTGTAGATTGGTAATGTCAGGAGTGAGGTGGGTTGATGCTCCTGAATCGAGTACCCATTCAATTAGAGAAGTTGGATTCGAACTGGTCAGAAGTGCCTTTAGTGAAGAACTGGGCACGACATTATAGTTCGCGTTGTACCTGTGCCAGCACGAGGAGGCAACGTGACCCAGCTTTCCGCACATTTGGCAGGTCGGTCTGTTTGTGTCATTCCGATTTGGAACGATATTTGGCCTGAAGGGAGCTCCTCTGCCTCGAGCTCCCCTCTATCCAGAGTGACTGCATGAGGAGCTACTGCGATTGGTATACAAAGCTGTTGGGTCAGTTAGAGCACTGGTATCTCTCTGTAGCTTCGTTTGAAGATGAATTTCTTCACTGCACAGTAGGTTGTAGAGCACGTCGAGACTGAGAGGAAGCTGACTGGTTCAAATGGAACTTTTGAACGGATTATATGACGGAGGCAGACCGTTCAAAATGTGAAGAATGATTTCTTCAGGATCCAGAAGAGAGCCAGCAGCTGCTATGCTATCCACGAGTGTTTTAATCTTTGCCAGATATTACATCATGGTAAGGTCTTTCATCTGTATGTGATACAACTCATTTTTGAGTTGAATCACTCTAGACCTGTTGGTAGGCTGAAGTCCGAGTTCCAACGTGAGCTAGATATCGCGTGCGGTAGAGAGGGTTAAAATGTAAGGAAGAATCGACGGTGAAATCATGGATAGAAGGGAGAAAACCAAGTTTTGATCAACTAGATTCCATAGTCGAAGCTCACTGAAGTTAGTTTCAACAGAGGAAGAAGAAGGTTTAGGGCTGGTACCAGTCAGATGACCTTCATATCCATTTGGTGAAAATAGTTTAAAAATTTGTGACCGCCAGATCGGATAGTTGTCGCTTGTGAGTTGATTAGGTATGATAAGCTTGAGGTTATTGATTAGAAACTTCAAGGAGGGAGGAATGGTGAGCTCGGTCATTGCTGCTGATTGAGAAGAGACTGGGTGCACAACTTTTGTAGACAAAGCGAAAGTCTGATCCGTCATGACCTAGCCGGAGAGAGTTGTTTCCCAGTGAGGCTCTGATATCATGAAGCGACCTGTAGGAGAGTTAGAGAAGACAAGAAAATGGAAGAGAAGCTAAAGCTCGATGCATTATCATCTAACATCTATGCCTCACGATACATTAGAGGTATATATATATAGAACTAAGGCATAAGTTGATGGTATCCGCTAGAGCAGAGAATTAGCAGAGGCCATTCAGTAGCAGCTGGAGCAGAGAAAGTGGAATTGTGTGTAATGAATAGTTTCCAATATGATGCTCCTGCAGTATAGTGCTAACAATACATGAATGGTAGGCCCATTAATGATGATTTATTATAGGCTCAAATCTAATGGTATTCTAACTGATGTTTGAGAAGACGAAGGATTATGATATCAAAGGGCCTCCCTGATCTGTTCCAAAGATCGAGGAGAAAGCCTTATCAATGTATAATCATAACATTTACAATGATAATACGAATTATTTTCAGTTACAATGTTAATTAAAAAGAGTAAAATCATAACATGTACAACACAATAAAGTATAACATAGACATAATAGGTTGAAACTAACGGCTATGATGCATTACAATTACAATAATATAGCCTTATTAAACTAATTAGTGATATTATTTTAAGAATTATTTCAAATTTAAGTTGTAAAATATTTAATAAAACTTGATATATCATCAAAAATGTATCTTGATTGGGCATGAATCTCGAAGCAAAATTGAGTTGAAAGCTTTTGAAATTAAATTGGGGACCATCTGAACTCCGATTTCAGCAAACTTATAGTCGAATTGAACGTCTCAAAAGTATGAATCCAATGACACCAAATTTGACTCAATCTAAGCCTAAATGGGTCGAAATTGAAGACCCGAAGCCTATAGGAAAGTTCAAACCATAAATTGGATGACAAAACGATTTCCAAATGTGGCATGGTTATAGTCGAATCAAGCGGCTCGACAAGAAGAGTCCAACGAGCCTAAGATCACCTAAGTTTGATGTCATTACAACATTCAAATGCTCAGTAAACGGTCCACGATCATGGGGATCAATATCGGTCATCCATTCAAACCACTCCCAACATACCCTTGATCTGTCTCCTATTTAATGGTCTTTCCACTCTTAGAAAACTATAAATAGACTCCTTATTCCTCATGGAAAGGGACTCAAGCAAGAAAAAGAAGGAAGAGAGATAAATTAGAGTTCTCTTACCACCAGACTCCTCCTCGACCACTTTCAAACCACCGACCATTGCCAAATTATCGCTAAACTTCTGTCAGGCCCCTGACTGGCATCGTACTTCAGCTCGGACACTAAATGACACCAGATTTTTGCCTAACCATCAGCTATCATCGGACTACTTCATGGCTACCAGCTGACGTCAGATTTCTACATGACAACCAATCATCGCCGAATTTCCATCTGATCTGCGTTCGTCACTAGATTTCAACCCGACGGTAGACTCTTGTAATCTGATAGTCCTCAATTTCAAGGACAAATCAATCATTTATAATCTATTCAAACATTAGTGAAATCATTTCAACTAAGTGTGACCCTGTGGTTTTTCACTTCAGGGTTTTCCAAGTAAAATATCCTTGTGTTTCTTTTTTCTCTATTTGTGTGGTGGATAATTGTGCAATGCTTAGACGTGAAGTTTTTCATACTTTATCATGAATATTCTAGCCCGCAACATAAATAAATTTTTATTATATCTATTGACTCCCCTGCTTGATCATAAAATACATTCATGACTCAAAATTTGTAAATCCACTGTTGTAAATATCATTGTATAAAGTTAAGTATTAGGCATCTTTTGCCATTACCACAAGAAAAGTGCCTCTATAATGTGTCTTAAGAAATGTTCCATCTGTCTATGAAATAATGATGATTATAATATGAGTGTGCTATTTTTGTATTAAAAAATTTATAAGAGAGATAAGTAAAGATGTCTGATGATGAAGAACCCCAATAGAGCTAAACTTCGTAAAATTGATTATACCCAAGAATTCATCTATGAGAAACTCTAAGTGAATGAAATATATCTATATTTTGATTTGCCAAAAGGAAAATTATTGATTCAACAACTATTATTCTAATATGATAATCATTTCTTTGAGATGGATCAATCAACATGACAGAGTAAATTATTGTAACCAAGCAAAATGGTTCTCTCTCCACATAAAAAGCTAATGAAATAGTAATAATTGAATCATCAAACACTAAAGAAGGAATACGATGGGCTAAAAGCATAATGGATGGTGGAAAGAGTTTAGAAAAATGTAGAAATGAACTCTATCAATATTTCATAGATTCATCATCCTAAATCATCATGATGTTTAAAATTACATAGCAGTAATTTTAGTCAACCTAACTAAATCGTGAGATGCTTTATTAGATACCATCAACTATGTCATAAAGAATTAGCCTCGTGATCTCAAAATAGAGAAATAATATTGAATCTTAGACAAATTAAGTTTAAAGGATGAGTTGGAAAGACGTAGTGCAACCTATTACATCTTAACCTAAGTAATTAATTTGACCTCGTATAAATTTTTGCTTTATCTAGAACTAGTCACCAATTATGAGCTTTGTCGTGTCCTATTAACTTCAAATAGGGTTATAAAGAGAAAGGGAAAGAGGAGATCATGAGTAACCAAATATGTTCTGGGAGTGTCGCACTACTGGGAAGCCTAACGCTTCAATATTGAGCTCTCTTTCTGGGAGAATAATTTGAGGTAGCGATGCATAGTTGGGGATGGGGCTACAATAGAGAAAGCTCTCTATTTGGGTGAATTAAGGAGAATCTTGAATATTCAGCGGAGTAGTGGTGCTGGGGAGGAGAACATCACAGAACCAAGTAAAAATGATATATATATATATATATATAATAACATAATATAATATAATATAAATCCATTTTAACCCCCCTCACCCGGACTATTGCCATAGAAGAGAAGAAGGAGAGATAAAGAAAGAGAGAGGGCTTGGAGACTATTGCTCAAGATTCATCTATCTGGCCAGTTATAAATTTCATAGAGCATAAAGCAGACTTCTAAATGCATGTCTCTATTTCAATTCTAGTAATCTTTATGAAAAGATGGGATTAAAAATGTATTTTTTCTTGCATATTATAATATTTTCACCATGTAACTTTTAGTATATTATATGTTTTATTTTGAAAACTTTGACGAAAAAAGTTGGATTTTCACTTGGTTTTCTTCATGCAAAAAAAAAAAAAAAATCCCCTTCATACTATATGATCCATGCATACCATTATACCAGCACCATTAGTCAATCCAAAGTTCAAGTAAACTTAAGTATTGATATTCATATTATTTGAGCACATATTTCATACCATACGATACACGTGGTAGTGATAATTGGTAATTCAATTTAATTGGTATGATATTTAATTAAATGTCACACTATTTGAACACATGTTCATATTGCACAATTAGTTTGGTCAAAGATCGTATAAGATAACTCCTCAAGACAAATGATTTAACGAAGATCATCTAGTACGATTCCGAACATGCTATATAATTTGAACTCTTTCTTCAACTATTCAGCCAGGATGAATTAACTTCTTTTGATTGTACTTTATGATTGACATATTACTGTATGATCCATTAAAACATATATAAGAAAGGGTTATCCGTAGGTTTTAAGCACACAATTTTCTAAATCCTTTCTCTTTGTAGCTTTCGATTCTTGTCCTTAGTGTCTCGATGGCTGAAGAGAAGTATACTAGAGCTCTTGTAGGAAGTTCCTATAAAAGTCCTGTAGATAATAGGTTCCACGAAGAAGTAGATGAAACAGCTTACCATAAATATAAGGTTGCAACCATCACCCCGTCCAAAGTCTTAAATCATGAAAATCTAAATTTTTAGGTACTATACATTTTTGTTGGCATAACACTTCAATTTCTCATCACCTTAGATTTTCCCTTTCAATTCTCAATTATTATTCGATTTTTTTGCTAGCCTTAGAATTAACTTTGAATGTACGACACTCAAATCATATGTTTGTAGACGTCCTACAGCTATCACTTACTAGGAGTTCAATGAAGTTTTGCATCTATCCACTACTAACATAAAATCTCTCTTTTGACATAAAATCCCTCTTTAGCTTCTCAAGTTGACTATAATTGGACACAAGTTAATCTTACATTTAGAAACACTCCAATTAACATTCACCTTCCTTTAGTTGCTACACTTGTCCAAAATGCATGAATTGTCCAACATGTTCTTAGAAAATATATTATTCCTAAAGTTGGATAGGATAAACATCACACTTCTCCTATCTATAGTCACCCATCCTGTTCTGATTTAGATTGAATTCAATGCAACATATATGATTATTTGCTTCATTAAAATATGACTAGCATTAGAGATTATAAGATAAGTTATATAAAAAATATATCATTAAAATATATTATAGCCTATATCCTAAACACTAAATATGTCTGAATTACTCTGCTTCAGCTAGTCACCTCATGCACTTTAATACCTCCTTTCATGTTCTTTATGGCAATAGATGCCGCAGGATACATTATGAACTTAAGCTCATGCCAGAGAAGGAAGTGGGAGCATTAGCACATGCCCTAGCAGTAGCACCTGTGCACCAACGACCGTTTAATGACATGATGATATAGAGATTTGATCGCTTTGAGATACGCCTGAACACACACATCCAATAGTTCACTTAGCATTGGGATTAGATATAGTACCAGCAACATCAACAACATATGGTTGATCGTGTTTGCCTTGGTGAGCAGTTTGTCTCGGTCCACTTGATCAGGGACCCTTATATGAGTAGTGCTTGTTATACTTTTTTTTTTGTATTGTGCTTTGTACTGTTGCTATGCATTTGTGTTTATTCATAGATTTTATTTTTGGTGATGTCAAAAGGGGGAGTAGGTTGTTATTGGTCTATACTACTTATTTTCATCATTAGTGTAGTTTATTTTTGGTTTCATGGCTTGTTATGTTATTATTGATTATTATGATTATGTTTTATTGTTATTAATTTTTTTTTAAGAGAAGCTTCTCTCTAATTTTTAAAGACATCACTTAGTAAAGGAGAGAGGTTAGGAAAGAAATAAACTTAACTTGTAATTCAACCAATAATATTTATCATCATCAATATAGTGAAGATTATTGCAATCTCAGAAACCGAGCATATGTTTTGATGATGACAAATATTATTGAATTTTATCTAGTTCCACTTATTTGTTACTATTGCAGATCTTTTATGAGTGTACTAATATCTAAAGCAAAGCAAACACCATGCATCATTAGAGGATCGGGACTTAAGACTAGATAGAATATGTCTAATTTATATACAAGTATGTACTTTTATTTTTCTTGAGTCAATATAATATAAAAAGATGTATGCTAGCTTAACAATCATGCACACACATAAGGGGAGTGAAATTAAAATTTTAAATTTTTTTTTAAATCATCCTATATGATTTATATCATATTGTATGATATATGCAGTTAGAAATTAATTGGAATGTTTAATTAAGTGAATTAAAATTTGAACTAATCATACTATATGATATAAATCATATAAGACGGTCAATTATAATAAGAAATTTCCACCTTCGTTTAAAATTAGGGAATAATTTGAATTTTGAAAATTATTATAACCATATTTTACGAATAATATCGTGTTATATGATATTATTAAATTATTACATGATTTAATCCCTATAATTAAGTAATCAAATCAAAATTAATTATAATTAGTAATCGTACTCTATGAAGTTACCATTCATATTGTATGAGCCGAGCAATAATAAGGATGATAATTAATTGCTCGAGGTTCATCTTGGATGAATTGTTATTCGATTGAACTAATTATACTATATGATAAGATTTCATGTTTGACAATTAGTGCAAAAATGTTTGAACTGATTAAATTGGCCACTATTCATCATATAGTACTAAGAAGGGATTATTGAACGGATCATATTATAAGATATACATATCATATTGTACAAACTAAAATGGGTTAATTAAAAATTAAGGTTTTCTTAGAGCCTGTAATTTAAACATCACTTATTTTTTTTGAGAGACTCTTTGGCAATCAAGGTGTACTGTGTATCTTCTATAAGCAAGGGTTTAAAGAGAGGGCTTTGAGAATATGAGAGAGAGAGGTGAAGTTGTGAAAGAGAGAATAGCCTTATGAGATCAAGGGAGAGAGAGAGAGAGAGAGAGAGAGAGAGAGAGAGAGAGAGAGAGAGATTCTAAACACAATTGTTCTGGCCAACATCAATCTTCTTCTTCCATGAGTCAAAGCTTTACTTGAGAGAAACTCTGGGAAGAACCTCTTCATGTCAAAGGGCCACAGGGTACTCCGTTGCGCCAGGGTAAGGTGAGAGGGATTTAGCTAATCCGTCATACTGAAGAAGGTGAAAGTGATTTGGCTATATAAGATACAAATGGAGACTAATTTGAACACATTGCAAACATAACATAACCATTTGAACTGAATTTTAGCACATTTATCTTCAAGTAATGTACCTAAATGTAGATTAATTTCAGCACTTTGCAGACATAAGGAATATAGCCCTATGTTTAAGTCAATTTCAGCATATTTATCTTCAATAAATGTAACCAAGTGTTGATTAATTTTAGCACATTGCAAACATAAGGAATATAACCCTCATCCGAAGTATATTTCACCACACTTGGGTTTTGATTAAAATTACTTCAGCACATTTGGCTTTCAATAAAATAACTTCAACACTTTGGGTTTTAGGAAAGACTCAAATGGAAATCAATTTTAACGCTACTTTATGAAAGGGATTCACATAGAAAGAAAATTCTCGCTTTCTTTCAATCTTGAGAAAGAAAAAAAAACTTGCATAAGAACAAAAAGGCCATCATTCTTTCTCTCTCCAAACAAGAAGACATCTCACCTTACCAATTTTCATTTGAAGAGGAGAAGATTTGTTTCAATTGCTCGTGTGAGTGAGGAAGAAGAAGAAGCAAGGGTTGTTGTAGGTTGCGAGCAAGGAAGAAGAAGAGGCGAGGGCTGCTGTAGGTTGCGAGCAAGTAAGAATAAGAAGAAGAAGAAGAATCTTCCCCTATTCGAATGGCTCGGAGAAGATGAAAAATGCCAAATGTCCATCATGCCCTTACAGGCCTTGCATGAAGACTGATCCCTACACTGCCCCTGATAACTTTGCTGCCCATTCAATAGGTGACCGTGGGAAAAGGCCTGAATGGGGCCTGAACCTGTTATTTTACTTTCAGTCGTTTGATGCCGCCAGCTATCATAATTACATCACTCAAAAGCATCAACCCGATTTGGATTTGAATTTGATTTGAATTTGTCAAACTCAAGTGACATAATTTAATGAGAGTTGTCCCAATTTGCACGGACTTGATAAAATTAAGGTAAAATCAACAATATACATTAAATTGATTGAGCAACTTTTTTAATTATGTTGATTTTGAGTTACTTAACTTGAATCGAGCTATTTTAATTTGATTTATCTTGAATTGAAACTAACTTAATTTGATTAAGTTAGATTTTTTGTGTTTAATATTATTTGATTCATTTAAATTGATTCAAAATGAATTGGCTTGGCCCAATATACCATAAAAAAAATTATCTTGATCGACACGAATCTCGAGGCAAAATCAAATTGGAAACTTCGAAAATTAAATCCAGGACCATTTGAACTCCAATTTCAGCAAACTTACAGTCAAACTGAACGTCTTGTAAATACAAACCCAATGAAACCAAATTCGACTAAATCCAAGCCTAAATGAGTCCAAAATCAAAGACCTGAAGTAGATTTGGTAGTTTCAAACCATAATTTGAATAACCAAATAGTTTTCAAACATGAAATTCTATAGTTAAATCAAGTGGTTCGACGAGAGGAATCCAATGAGCCCAAGATTGTTAAATTCTGATATCATTAAGACATTCAAATGTCCAATAAAATGTCCATGATCAAGGGAATCAACATCAGTCGTTCATTCAAACCACTCCCAATATATCCTTGATCTTCCTTCTATTTACTGACTATGTCACTCATAGAAAACTATAAATGACCCCTCATTTCTCATGAGAGGGGGACCAAGAAAGGAAGAGAAGGAAGAGAATGAATAAGAGAAACCTAAGTCATCATGCTACCAAATTCCTCCTTAACCACCGTCAAACTTCCACCCAGCAGCCGACCAACGCCAAATTTTCGCCCATTGCCGGACTTTTGTTGGATTTCTACCTGACGTCGAACTTTCATCCATCTCCGGATTTCAACCCATCATCAAAGTTTTGCCCGTCGTCTGATTTTTGTCATACTTTTATCCAACGTTGAACTTCCATCCATCTCCAGACTTTAGTCCATCACCAAACTTCTGCCCGTCGTCGGACTTTTATTAGACTTCTACCCGACACCGGACTTTCGTCCATCATTGAACTTCCACTTGACATTCAACTAACGCCGGACTTCTTCTTGGGATGCCGAACTTCTGTTTGGCCACCAACTGATGCACGACTTTTGCTTGGCACTCGACTAACACCGGACTTCTACCCGTCCACCGACTACGGTCCTTCCCACCTCTGTTGCCAGAAATGGTCTTTCCGACCTCCATCACTCACCAACAATGATCTTTGAGGCACCCTTCATCCACCGACAATAATCTTTCCAACATCCGTCTCCCACTGACTACGGTCCTTCTAACCTCCTTCATCGATTACGGTCCTTTCGACTTCTATCACTAGAGAACAATTATTCCTACTCCCATCGTCAGCCTATTATGGCCTTGTCGACTAAGCAAACATGTCAATACTAATTTTTTAAATTTGCACCATGTAATTCACTCTATATAATGTATATTTATTACATCAAGTTAACTCAACCTCAATCTACTAATATGTAGATCAGAAAAAGGAAATTATAGTTAATGATGAAGAAGACAACTAGCTGAAAAAGCTTCTGAAATAACCTCTGTTCAAGAAAAGGACTTAAAGTAGTTTGTTAAAAAGTAAGTTGAGGAGGCTTTGGCTCAATCCCAATGTACTTCATGTATTTTAAAGTGTAGGCCCTATACAAAGTAATATGAAGAAATATAATAAGATTTTCAATGGAATTGGGAATCCACAATTACATTTGGGGCCTTTTAAAGCTAGTTGTTGCAATTTTAGTGGTACTAAAGCATTATTATTTAGATAGATTTTAGTATCCCTTTAGGGGTAGCTTTTGATTGGTATGCAAAGTTGCAAAATAGATTAGTGCAATATTTTTTTAAATTTAAAACTTATTTATCAATAGATTTGTCGGGGTGCAGCACCATGCGATCATGGGAGATTTAGTAGTAGTAAAGCAAAGCTAGGACTACATTCTCAAGGGTAGGAATTCTAAGAAGGAAATATGAACCTAAATTGTTGGCATAACACAAGATTGAGATTCTTTTAACAAATATTTTCGAAATCAATGGCATTCTTTTTAAAGTGGTTCACCATAATATGTTTAAACAATTAGTAAGCAAAGCATCCAATCTTTACGAGGAAGCTTCTCAATTGTCATTTAAAAAATAGCAATCGATAATAGATCTTAAGAAGTCAAAATCCTAAAAAGTCTTAAAAAAAATTTCCATCAGTTTTGATGGTTGATAAGGGTAATTAATCTATGAAGATTCATGTTAATAGTTCCCACCTCAAAAGTAGCATTAGTATCATCAGTCACAATAATTGTTGACCTTATTTGTCTAAGGTCAGAACCCTAAATCAAAGCTTCACTCTTAGGTTTCAATTCCTTAAATACAACTTAAAAGTTTAAATCTAGCTTTCCACTATGATCTGGCATGGTGATTCATTCTTTGAACCCTATGTTAGTCATAGTCACCCTTGATGGTCACTTGATCAACAACTCAATCATTATCAATCACACAATAATTATCAATCACCCAATGATTATCAATGATATGAGTATTTTCAATCTTAAACTCTTCAATCAACCATAAACTCAATCTTAAATCAAATTCAAATCCAAATCCAGCTAAAAACTCCAAACCCTAAAATCCAATGTTCAAATCCCATGGGCATACTTGGGCTAGCCACATGGCTTGATCCAAGTGAACCAAGAGGAGTTTTCTTGAGGTGAATCCTAAACCTTATAAAATTAAATTGTATAAACACTTGCATTAGGTGTTCATGGCCTTTATTCCAAACTCAGTCAACCAAGCCCATGGGTTGACATGATCAACCAATTTGGTTGACCCAAACCATTGAAAACCTAATTATTTAGCACATTAAAAACCTAGCCCAAATTACATCCCATAAATAGTTAAATTACATTCCAAAATGTTCATTTTACTTATCCTTGTCATCTTCAATCATGTGGATTGCTGATGTGCCAAGATTTCTTAAAAAAGCTCATGTACAATCATTAGTTTAGTTATAACTTCCAAAAAAATTGACCGGCTCAAACTTTCCAGAATGTTACCTTGGAACCTATTGGATATCCCAAACTCAAATGGTTACTAGCCATATAATGAGGTGGGAAAGAATTTGAATTATTCTTCAATTTTTCTTTCCTATAAGTACCCCCATATTTTTTGAAGCAGATGTTAGATCTTTTGATTGAATTTTCTCCATATAACTCCTCTTAGTCTCCCTAAGCCTTCCCAAGCTCTATAATCCATTGGGTGGTGAGATTAAAGGGTGATCAAAGGATATAATTTCCAAGGATTTCAAACATACAATCAAGAGCTCCTCCAAGCCTAGGGTCTTCATGAAAGATTAAGAGGATCTCTCAAGGAATCTAAGAACACCAAAATTAATAAATTCATCCACTAGTTAGAGGTAAATTCCAAACCTTTGTTCTAGATCAAGAACTTAAATAACTTTATTGTCCTATGCCATGGAGCCCCCAAACTTCATGGAATAGGGTATTAAATTGCCATGAAGTAATGCCTAAAATTTCACTCAATTTGGTGGAGTAAATAAAAAGTTATAAGCATTATTCCAATATGTTCAAATAATAACTAAAAAATTTCAACAATTTTTGGTCATTAGATCTCTCACGTGTATAAGATTGAATGACCTAGATCTGGTTAAACAACATGATCCATCTGACTGGATCGAGTGACAAATAGATTGAACATGCAATAGACTCATTCATAGCCATCTATGAGCGAATGCACAGATCAACCGGTGGAGGCTTAGGCTTAAATGGTTAGGTGGATTGATTATCGTAATTCAGTAGTGGCCAATCTACGGTGCCATATGGCTTGGTACAAGGTTGCACCGTCAGTGGCGCGGCGGCATGATTATGGATGAAGTGGGAAATTCTTTTAATTATTTATTTAATTTAATAAATAGCTTAAAACTTCAAAAATCACCATAAATCACACACTTAACCAAAAATTGCATGCAATGACTTTATGGATCCAATATAAATCAAGTTAAATTTAAAAATAAAATCAAGTTAATTTGATCAACGGATAAGGAGTAATTTAGCTTTGATTGTCCATTGATTTTTATTAATTACTTTTTATATACTCATCTAATAAATCTCAAATTTGGCTAGGTTATATAGGGGCATGATCTTGACCTATCTTAATTTTACTAAGCTTGTTTGATGAGTCCAATTTCTTAAATTAAATTTTTAAGGGATTGTGCCATTTCTTGACGTAGATCTTTGGAAATTTATAAATTACAATATATAGAGCACCGGTTCATGATTTTTATGGTGTGCTAGCTTAATGTGCAAGGGTTAACTAGTTTGCATATGATTTAAACCCAATATAGTATCTAGATCTTCTTAAATAGATTTTCTAAAGTATAGATGCATTTATTTTGGAAAATTTTTTTGAGCCTTGGGGGGGACTTTGATGACTTGAAACTTCTTGGGTTTGTTGTTTAGGTCTAAATTTGTTCTTTTAGGTCTAAATTAACCTAGGGTTTAAATTTCAAGTAGTTCAAAGTTCATTTAGTCTGTCAATTAGTGAGCCATATTTCATTTTGCACAATTAATCTAAGATTTTTAATAAATGTTTTTGTTAGGGTTTCCTCACATTCGTCTCCCGGTAGTTGTTGCTTTCATTTGCTAGTAAGGAAGTATTTCATGGCTCTTTGTTTTGTTAATGCGTGTTCCTCTCACCTACTTCGATTTAGTTTGGGTGGCCTCTTAGAGGCTTTCACTGTCGTCTAATTGTGATCTCTAGGAAGAATCATTTACTCTTCTCCTTTGTTTTGTTTCAAATTTTCATGTTTTTTTTATTTGGCCTTCTCGATTTGTCCACCTATGTCCCTTTGCGGCTAGAATGGCGGTGAATCAACTTTGTGATCCTAGTTTTTGGTTGAATCTTCAAAATCAAGATCTTTTATTGATGCCTAGCTAGTTCTTCCTCTAATGTTCACTTTGCTAACCTCAAACCTTCTTTCTTTCATGGTTTTCCTTCCTTTTGGATCTCAGAAGAGGAGATTCTAGCTCTTGTGGCTCCCTTTCAATTTAAGTTAGTTAGTTTTCTCCATTACGACGTCCTAGTTTGGAATCTATCTGCAAGTTCTTCTTCAATCTAAAGTTTAATGCTGGGTTTTTTATGACTTTGTTTGATCCGTCACATGGTCTAATTAAGTTATTGAATGATCTAAACTATAGTAGAATATTTTTTCATAAATTCTATTTTGTTAATAATTGCTTTATGAAATTAACAAAATGTTCCCCTTCTCTTGATATCATTGTTAATTCCCCTATGACTCCCATTTAGATTTCCATTCCAAACCTAAGGCTTCATCTATTTTCTCCTTGGTTCTTGTATGCTTTGGGTTATAAGTTTGGTTGGCCATTAAAAGTCAACAATGCCACCACTGTGGGCGCTCAGCCCTCTGTCACCCATATTTTAGTTGAGATTGAGATTACCAAAAAATATTCAAATAAAGTATGACTAGGTCTTGAAATTTTTTTGATACATTTAAAAGATTAAGATGGAGGAATTTCCATCATTTTGTGGTTCCTGTTATTGCATTGGGCTTGTTGGTGGTGAATGCTGCTCTCACTCCCTTGTCTGGAAGATATTTCCTACTATTACTTCTAATCCTCATTCGTATGATGGGAATGTTATGGAAAATTTAACTGCTATTTCAGGTGGTTTGGAAAATATTACCACTATTGTTGTGGATTGTCCTGTTACACCTACTAATGATTGCTCATTACTGGGGGTAGTGGTGTTGTAGCTGATATTAAGGCGGAGGTTGCTAGGGTTGATCATTCTGAGGAGGTTGATATGGTACATGTTTTTATTTTGCCCGTGCCTGCTTATTGTGATAATAATGAGAAGATAATGGGAATTAATGCTTATATGACTAATTCTATTACTTCTTCTATTGCATCACCAATTTCTATATTGGGTTCTTTGGAACATATGGATAGTGAAGCTTTCAGTCCTTTCGATGGTTTGGTGCCAAAAGATAATATCGATGCTAGTATTGGTTTGGATGATTAGCCTCTCATTATTGTGGGTTCTCCTATGAATAATAATGCTGAAGTTCCTAGTTTAGATACTCCCTCTTCTTTTGTATCTAATATTATTTTGACAGGGATTTTGGGGCCAATTGTGAATGTGCTTTTTTGCGGATGTTCTAATTGCGCTTATCTCTTCATATGAGTTGAAATCTTAATTAGCTTCAAAATTCATATTTTTTCTTGTGGATCATTCTTATTGGTTGGATGGGTCTTGCTCCTTGCCGTGTAGGGATACTAGAGAGGAATTGGATGAGCTAGAGGATGCTTTTCATGAGTATAGTTTGAATGTAAGTCATTCTGCTCAAAAAGTCCTATTTCATGGTGTTGCCAAACATTCTAGATGACAATAAAAAAAGAAGTAATTGGTGCTGTCAAACATTCCTCCTTGCCTTGTGGATTATTCTGATTGGGTTAAAATGTCCTTTGTTGTTACTACCTTCTCTTCAATTTTTGTGTTTTGTTGGTTACTACTTTTTTGGCAGTGAACTCTAATTTTATAGCCCGCCAATGATAAGGCGGACTTCTGCTCATCCACTGGATGGCCTTGACTTGATGGCCTTGACTTGATGGCAACCTTGGTGGTCCCTTTTATTTTTTTAATTGGTGGCCTTTGTTTAGGATCTGGGATGATGTTTGGTCTATGCTTGTTGCCTCCAATGGATGGTCCTTACCTGACTTCTAGTTAGTTGTATGAAGGCTCATGCCATTTTCTAAGACCGGTTGTTATTTGCCTTGATTTATTGATTATAGCTTCTTATTATTAGGATTTCCACAAAATTTTTTTTAATAAATCATTAAAAAAAGTTTAAAAAAGATTTTTTAATAAATCATTAAAATTTTAATTTAACTGAAAAAAATAAAAAGTAAATTGCATTCAACCCTAAATTAATATAATTTTCATTAAAAATAAAAACCCATTGCAAAAATAAAAAAATAATTTAAATTAAAAAAATTAATAATAAATAATTAAAATAATTAAAAAGAAAAATAAATTTCTAAATAGTTTTAAACTCTTTTAATAATCTTTAAAGGTCATTCTTGACCTCTCGTGATGATTTCAGGTTGAAATTGATTTGGATCAAAAGTTAAAATTACCTAATTATTTAAATTTGTAATTCAAGTAAATGGGCTTATTTAATATAAATAAATAAAAATAACTAAATACAAACTAAATTAAATTTTGAATTTATTAAAAATTAGAAATCACTAAAATTTCAAATAAAAATAAAAGTCAAAGTTTGGTCATCCCAATTAATAAATAAAATTAAATAACAATTAAAATTCATTTTAAGTTCTAAAAATTTAGAAATGAGTCAACTAAAAAAATCAAAATAATGGAACAAATAGTAAAATTAAAATTGATATTAAATTTATAAATTTTGAATATAAATAGAATTAAATAAATAAGATATAATTGAATAATCAAAATAAAGAAGATAAATAAACCAAGGACTCTATTCACCTTATTTGATGTCTTAGAGGGAATCAATTACATTATGATTATCAGCCTAAAAATTTTCAATTAAATGCTTCAAGTTCTTGAAGTGATTAATTGACAAGATTCTTAAATTTAAATAATTAAAACACCTAAATAAAATGAAGTAGATACATTGGATTTGATCTCTTAAGGGAGGTCAAATGCATTATAATTATGAGCCTAGCACTTGCTACTAAATGACTCCTTGCATTTGGGAGTTGTTGAGCATTATAATCTTTAAAACTTATAATAAATATTTCAACACCCAAAAAATATTCTTTAAAATAAATTTTAAAATGAAAACAACAAAATTTACATTGAAATAAATCCCCTTTGACCTCAAAAAATTTAAAAATAAAATATTAGATAATATTAAATAATAAATAACCTATTGCCTATCAAAATCACACAACTTATTATACACACTTTAGATGGTTTGATAGGGCTAATGACCCTAGACTAGGCTAGGCCAATGGTGTGGTTTATTGTGATGCATATACCTTGTTTGGAGGGTATCTTGTGTTTATTTACTTTCCTTCTTACACTTTGGATGTTAAGATTTTTTTTCTTATTCGTGCACTTTAGAATCTTCTAGGTTGCATTATATGCATTAGGCTACACACCAACATTGTACCTTTCACATTATGTATATACTTTGCTCTTTCACTTTTCTTATAAGAAGTAGAATGTACCTAGGATATAATGTAAATATAAATGAGTAAATGTAAAATGAAAAGTTAGAATTTTATGTATAGATTAAGTTGTCTAGTGTCAAGAGTTGCAAAAATTAAAGATGATTACACACATATATATAAAGTTTTAAAAGAAAATGAATCTTCTTTTTTAAAGATCATTTTCTTTGGGAATCTTAAAGAAGATCATATAACCTGAAGATAAAGTCTAAAGTAAGCCATCATATTTAAATCTATATTATATAAGAGTAGAAATCCAAGACTATTATGATGGAGCTTGGCCACCTTTACTTTTTAATATACCATAATTTTTTACTTTATGTTGCAAATCTATTTTCATGAATTATGATTTTGATGATAGCAAACACTCTTGTTTCTCTATGACTGCCTTGCCTACTAACATTTCAGGTCCACAAGATCATACGATAATTGGAACCAGCACAAGATTGGGTAGACTAGGACTGAGTCACTTTGTACACTTTTCCCTTTTCTTGAGTCTATTGTAAAAGGTGTGTCTCCTAATGCTAAGTAACCTTGCATACACACACCTTGGAAGAATTTTTAACTGTTTTTGGTAACATCGTCCGGGACAAATCTAAGATGGCTTCAATTATAGCAGGGTTGATCTCAATTCCTCGTTGCCTCACTACGAATCCTAAGAATTTTCCTGAAGTGACGCCGAAGGCGCATTTCAAGGGGTTCATTTTCAAATCGTAGCAGCGCAACCGTTCAAATATAATTCTTAAATCATATAAGTGAGCCTCTTTAACCTTAATTTTGACAACTAAGTCATCAATGTAACACTTGACTTGATTATGGATTAAGTCATCAAAGATATGAGCCATGGCCCACTGGTAGGTTTCCCCAGTATTCTTCAGGCCAAATGGCATCACCTTGTAACAAAATATCTCTATAGGGGTTCTAAATGCAGTATTTCTCTCATCTTCTGAGGCCATCTTGATTTGGTTATAACCAGATGAGCCATCCATAAAGGAGAAAATAGAACGCGAGGAGGCAAAATCCACTATGAATTCTTGTATAGGTAGAGGAAACTCATCTTTAGGACATGCCTTATTCAGATCCCTATAGTCGACGCAAATTTGAATCTAACCATTTTTCTGTCAGACTGGCACGATGCTGACCACCCAAGAGGGGTATTGTTCCTCTCGGATGAACCCAACTTCGACCAATTTTGTAACTTTGTAAATGACTTTTTGCTCAATCTCTAGGCTCATGCATCGAGGAGCTTGCTTAACAGGAAAGGCATCATGCCGAACTCCAAGTTTGTGGACCGCTACCTCAGCGGACAAACCCAGCATTTCATCGTATGTCCAGGCAAAGCAATCCCTGAACTCAGATAATAATTGAATCAAATCCTGTGTCTCATTTTTGTTCAGTAAAGTACTTATGAAAGTAGGGTGGGGGTCATCGTCAGTTCTTAGGTTAATTTCTCTTAACTCGTCAACTGTTGATTTAATTTTCTCTTCAAATTCAGGGGGTGCATCCCGAACTTGAAGTTCATCGGGATTGTCTAAAGTCTCCAAACAGAGCCCATCCAAAGGACAGATGGGATCCGTAGGGACATTTGGAGATTCAAGATGGTAAGTTATCATTAAGTAGTATTCATCGTCATCAAATGAACTAACAGTTCCAAAGACGATACCAGCCATTGGATTTTTTTTATCTTGGTTTGCCAAATATTTTCATGGTATCTGGCTTGACCCTTAGTCCATCGATACGACACAGGACCTTTGGAGAAAATATTTTTCACATAGACAGGGAAGTAGCCGAAAGGTAATTCCATTAATTCATTAAAATCTGCCTCCTTAAGGGTTACATCACCTTCATCCCTTGTGGAGGAGGAGCCAGGAAAGAATTTCTGGACTTTCTTTACTTCACCGTTCAGGTTGGGGGCCACTTAACTTCCAACCCTGCAATCCTGCCCGCTAATAGTGGGGTCAGGGAAAGGGCCTCAATCCTCCTACTGAGCTTTTCGTACATTGTTAATTCAGGCTCGTCACTTTTATCCTTCAAGTTATCTACCTCAGAGTCACTGTCCTGGTCTAAAGGGAGATCAAATTTTGGAGGAGTGTTTATATTCTTATAGTCGAGAGAGAATGCAACACCTTGATTTTCTGGTTCACTATTGGAATCTGATTCCGGGTCAATATACACAGGTGTTGTTCTCTTACCGAATGAAGTATGACCTCGACCTCGTGCCCTTAAGGCAATCCTTCCACCTTTTTGAAGTAATTGTTGACCTCATTATTTGAGGTTGATTTCCCCAGAATCAATATCTAGCTCCTAGGTTTCCGTAACCTAGCATAGACATCATCCAATAAGATTTCCCTTAGGTGGACGCCCACTGACGTAGCATCGACTCGAACCTATCACTCAACTCAAATCAGGCTCGATTTTGATTCGTCGATGTCGATCGACTCAATCTAATTTATTTTCGATCAAATTGATACATTATTGGGCTCAAATCAATTCACCAATCGAATCAAAATCAAATCAAATTAACTCAAATTGAATTCGATTTCAATGGCTTCGATTAACCCATTTTGACTCGTCACAAGTATATATAATAATAATTGATACGTCATCAAAAATTATCTTAATCGGGCACGAATCTCGATGCAAAATCAAGTTTGGAAACTTCAAAAATTAATTCGGAGACCATCCGAACTCCGATTTCAGCAAACGTATAGTCGAACTGAGCGTCTCAGGAATACAAACCCAACGACACCAAGATCAACCCAATCCGAGCCCAAATGAGTCCAAATCAATGGCTCAAAGTGTTGTTGGAAGGTTCAAACCGCAATTTCAGTTACCAAACGGTCTCCGATTTTGACGAGCTTATACTCGAATCGAACGGCTCGATGAGACGAATCCAATGAGCCCAAAATCACCAAATTCCAAAATCATTAAGGCCTTCAAATGTCCAACGAACGGTCCATGGTCAAAGGGTTCAGCAACAACCCATAACCACCCACTCTCCCTCTCCCTCAACCCATAACCACCCACTCTCCCTCTTCCTCAACCAAAAAACCGTCCAGGCCTCCCTCCTCTCATACATGACACGTCCAAGCCTCCCTCCTCTCATACATGACACGTCCAAGCCTCCTGTCCGAACTACAGCCTTACATCTCCCTCAGCAGTTCGTGTGAGGAGCCCCCATCACCTCCTCTGCTTCCTGCGACGCCAAGGGCTGAAGCCCTCGTTTTCCTTCTTTTCTCTTGTGTGCAATGGACTCCGGCTTCAACTCCTCTACCCTAGCCTTGTTCGTGCCTCGATCATTTTCTGATTTGCTCAGCCAAAGGCAAAGGAAAGCGGTGAACTTCCTCTTCTTATTGATCCTTTTTCCACTCTTCTTCCTCTCATCATTCTTTCTTTTATGGATAATTTTTATTGGATGGTTAACCTATCAAATGAGGTTATTTAGTAAACATTCATTCATTTTATACTTAAATTCCTGCACTTGTTTGGGTTGAGTATTATCCTACTTGTAAATGCTTATTCTTCAAAACTTAACTAGATAACCTCATGAATCATGAATGTGTTTATGGAAAAATCCATGTCGTTTGAAACTAAGTTCTTTGTGTGTAAAATCTGCATAATACTATGCTCATTATGGTTCATATCATGAGATATATGCATAGATTGGAGAAAATTGTAGCGTAATCTATTAAATGCATAAAATATGTTTGTGTTATTGTCTATTCAAGAATGAGATGAGTTTTGGTTAAATAAAGAGTTAGTGGGAAAGCATATCTATATTTTATTCCATTCATACTCCCAATAGATGCATGAGTTTAAAGAGTTTTCATAAATTTTATGCAAGATTGTGTTGTGTTTAAGTTTGAAAGGTGAAATCTATGTATTTTAGAGAAGTTAAGTAAATGTGTAAAAGTATAGTATGATATTTTTGGGAGGGCGAAGTGGATGAATCTTGTAATATTTATTTGTGTTGGGAAGTATACAAAGTGTATATTGAAGAGAAAGTGCATAGAGTATGGAAGATGAAAAGTATTTGTTTTGAAATATAAAGTAGAGTGTATGTGTAGAAAGGTTTATGTCTTGAAAGTGGAATTTTTTTTTATGAGAAAAGTAGAGTGTATCTTTGAGAAGTTTTAGAGATGTAGAGTTTGTGTTTATATTAAAAAATGATGTGTAAAATTGAAGTTTTATTTTGAATTGTATAAAAGTGGAGTTGTATTTGAATTCGTGTGATTTGGAAAAGAGAAAGATGGATATTTTAAAGGGTGATTTATGAATGTGAGTATTAAAAGAGAAGTGTATGTTTGAAAACTATGATGTATGGTTTTGAGAAGAGAGAGAGAATGTTTGTGTTAGAAAATGTTTGGTTTGGGTAAATAATAAAAGAAAGCATAACTCTTTTTCCCTCTCTCTTTACCCCTCTTTCTTTCTACTTTCTTGTGCCTCGAGATACATATTGGAAGATTACAAAGTGTATTTCCAAAAATAAAGGTTCCAAAAGCAAAACAACAAAGCCAGTGTTCAAGCCCGAAGAAAGGTACGTCTTTATTTTTAATAAATCTCAATTATTTCGTTATTATTTATTAAATGAACTTTCTACTTCCCTATTTTTCTTGTTTTCTTCTCTTTATTTGCATGAACTACGAGGAATGGTATGGGTCGAGGGAATAAAAGTACAAGGAGCTAAAGGCGTCAGTCGCCTCTATCCAACCGGGTAGAGGTGCTACGGGCGGAACCACCGGGTCGTAGCCCCCGGTGACTGTGAGTATTCTAAACTTAGAAAACCTTTAGGGGCCCCTTGATGTGGTGTGCGTGAACCCTTCCTGTTTAGGTCCTTGTAGTAACTTCAATTTTATTAGGTTTACTTTTTGTTTTATTTTAGATCCCTAAATCCTATTTCTATGTAAGAAAAGTCCTAAGGGTTAGTAATAACAAAGATTTTCACTTATAATACAGTAGTGACACTTAAGGATAAAAATTAAGAACCGGGTCTTAGAAAACTTAGACTTAGGATGCATGTACACTTTAGGGTAGAGACATATAACATAGAAAACTTAGTGACATTAATTATTATTATTATTATTATTTTTATTTTATTTTAGTTTTACTTATTTATTTAACAAATTAAATTTAATTAACTAAAAATTTTCTTCTAAATAATAATTGATTTAGGATATATCAAAACCACACTTTCTAATACACACATTTAGAATTGTTTGTTAGGACAACCGACTTTAGCTTTAGGTTAGGCCGGTGTTTATTTCCTTACTACACTGTGACGGGCTTTTTCTCGAGTTTCATTGCATGTTGGTTGTAAAATTGTTGGTGTGTTTGTTTATTTATTTTTATTGCACTTTATGTTATGATTTGACTGACGATTAAATTACCCATAGGTTAGGAGCGATCAAGGTTGTTAACAAGATTTCTTGCAGGTGGCCACACTCGTACAGGGCAGAAAAAGGGGGCTAATTAATCAAAAATTTTATATAAATGCTACAGGTACTCCAGTTGCTTAGCCCCCAAATAAAAAGAGTGTGGCCAAGTGTAGCTGATGGATTTAATTCAAAATGCAAATATATAACTGCTTGGGATGATTTTTACTATAAATTGCTTAGGATAACCCTACAGGTGGTCTAGATTTTCTTTTTCTTTCTGTGAAATGAAATGTAATATAATTGTATTTGAAAAATGTGAAAGTGATTTTGAAAATGAGATATCACATCCAATTTGGAATTCAAAGAAAAGAGAATACACCTTAAAGGATTATTCTCTTTTATTAGGAAAGCCAAATTAGGATGATTTTAATATCCAAATAGAAAAGAAAATATCCCTTTTAGGGATGAGTTTCTTTTCATTTGGATATCCGGACCCGACGAACCCGAGAAACTCGTAAAAGAAGAAAAGAAAGAACGAGAAGATTGAAGAAAGAAGACGAAGAAATAAAGATTCAAGGAACAGTATATCCCAGTTCAAAAATCACTTGCGTCATTCTTAGGATTAGAATCCGGGTTTGTTGTCAGTGGTGCCCGACCACTTTACTTTTCTGCAAATTCTGGGTGTAATATGGACATTGGACATTGGACATTATATTTTAGATTATTTAATTTGATTGTTTATATTGTTTGTGCAGTAGAATTTTTTAGGACTCTTGCATGCCGTGTTTTGTTTTAGTCTGGATACGAATCAGAGTGCTTTTTTTTATAAGGGTACGCTTAAAATTCTTCTACTTGTAATTTTAAATAAAAATTTTTAGGCTCACATAGTAACTCTAATGATCTAAGAAGTAAGCTCGGGACCGCCGAGAGTCAGCATAAGCATATTAATACTTTCTCTTCCCTGTTAGGCACCTCCCTGCCTGCGGGTTCTGACAGACCACTTGACCTATGAGGGTGCAGTTCTGTCAAGGGGAAGTTATGCAATCTCTAGGAAAAAACCTATTTTCTAAGCCTAATTTTAAAACTGCTTTATATTCATTTTATGCATTCGAGTCAATTAGCATGCATTGCATTAGATACAAACTAAAAAGAGTCTAAAATATTAATTGCATTTCTAGACATTTATCACCCTACATAAGTTGAGGGGCTAATTAGGAATTGTCTTAGATGTCGGCCCCCAATTCCTTAAAACTTAAACAACGTCCCTACACATCTTTCATAAGAGACTGGATACATGGTTTTAAAGCTCCTAGGTGGTTAACTGGCTCCCCAATCCAGGCCGGGGTAAGTCCAAATTTGCACTTCATTTGTTAGGTTCGGGTCACTATTTTATAGTACCCAAATTAGATTTAGGTTCTGAGGCAGATTCTTTTTAGATCTAAAGTCCTCACCCTCCGGGAATATAATCCCAAATTTCTAATAAAATGTCAACTTAAATATAAAATTTTCCCTTAAAATGTAAAGCCCAATATAGGATAGATTGAGGTCACCTCTGGACTTCTCAGAATCCGGCACCTCCTACTTTTCTTCCTTTGACTCGCTAATAAATGTTCAATATTGAGCTTTCTCCTTGAAAATTTCTACTTATGTTCCTTGTATTTTACTTTATAGTCAAAAGGTATGAAATCACTGCTTTAATCGAGAGTTTTCTTAGGAGCATTCCTCCTAGAATGTAATTAATTATAGGGGCTTTCCCTTATAGGGATTTGAGAAACCCGGACTAAAATAAACCTTGTTTTATTCCTATAAAGCAAGGGAAAAATCTTTGGGAATGTAGATATATTTTAAAAACTTCATTTCTAATTTTAAATATACTTGTAGAATAGTTTTATTATCTTCCTAGATAATATAAATATTCTATTTGTTATATTTAACTTTAGAAATGATGACTTTTGTAAAACCCATTCTTTCTTTTGGGTGCTTTGAAAAATATTATATTCATCTCTTAAGTTGATATAATATTTTCCTTGTTACACTTGAATAAAAGAATGAATAATTTTTTTTTTAAAGAACTCTGTTTCTTTACTTAAACATATTCTATAGGATTTCATGTTCATCTTTCTAGATGATATGTTATTCTTTGAACTATGTTTGATTATAGAAATATCAATTTTCAAAACCCTATTTTGATATTGAATCCATTGTAGAATATTGTGTCAATCTTTCAAGATTGTACTTTATTCTCAATGCAGTATTTGATTACAAAATAGGAGAAAATCAAATCTGCGTGGTGATACACAATTTTTCCCACCAGTAATTTGTTTGGAGGTCTAAGGACAATGATATCAAAATCATCTTCACTACTCGACTGTATCTCTTCTTGATGGATGATTTCATCTTTTTCTTTTTCTTTTTATTTTTCTTTCTCTTTTTCTTAATTAGGTTTTTTTTTAGCCAATTTCTCCTCAATCTTATTCTCAAACTTAGAATGGGATGAGGACCCTTTTGGTATGAAATATGCTGCATCCTTGTAGATCCCAATTTCTTGAATAGAGAATGGTTGCATATCACCCTTAATCACATGTTCAATGCCATCTCATTGATACTTGACGCATTGGAGTAGGGTAGATGAAACCATTCTATATTCGTGAATCCAAGGTTTACCTAGGAGTGCGTTAAAGGATGTTGCCGAATCAATTATATAAAACTTAGCTTCAATTTTTAATTCTCCTATCTCTAAGAGCAAAGTGATTGAACCTAAAGCTCTCTCACCTTTCTCGTTGAACCCACGAAGCACCAACTTATTAGTTGAAAGCTTGCTAGTATCAACTCTGAGGTAAGCGAGGCTCTTTATGTTCATTATGTTGACCGATGCACCCGAATCAACGAGGACTCTCGATAACTTGAAATTTCTCACATCTACAGAATTATAAAGGGGGCGGTTATGGTCGGCAGTTCCCAAGAGTAAGTCTTCATCTGAAAAAGTAACTCCATGGACCTCTTTAAAGTAAAGTGCCTCATCTTTTGAAGTTGAAGCCAACTGGGCTAGGCAAATCTCAGGGTCGAGAAGTGCCTTGATTAAAGACTCTCTCATTTCTTTTGGAAGAAAAAGGGCATCATAAATACTTAATTTGGCTGGTAGCTTCCTAAGATGGGCAAGGACATTATAATCAACTTTAGGAACGACAAACTCGAAACCTAGAGGAATTAAAGGAAAATCAGATTGTTGAGGGGAGTTTGGATTTTGATCTTCAAAGATGGATTGCTTGCCTTTCTCCTATGGAGGAAGCCTAGGAGGTAAGACTTTACCGCCACGAGGTTGAACCTGCTCGATATCCTCGGGCGGGCAAACTAGAGCAGCGTCTACACTCACCATGGGCAACGGATTGTTATTTCTTGAATGAGAGTCAGAATATGAAAACTCTCTCTCGATAGGACTTCCCTAAAAGTTAAATTGGGGGAAATCACTCTCTGATAAGGTTTCACAATCGACATCTTCTTGAGTGGTCGACTCGGGAGGGTCGATTTGTTTGACATTGAGATTTATTTCAGCAAAATTTTGATTTAAAATAAGAGAATCATCATATTGCAGTTCAGACTTATGGCTAATCATCAAGATAGAGGTAGAAGGATGTTTTTTATTCATCTTTTGACCCTTTGCCTTTGATGGGGAAAAGTAAAAGTCAAATAATAAGAGAGGGTAAAGGGTTTTTACACCACTATCCGCCACTCTAATACATCTCTCATCGACACACTTCCTCTCTACAAATTCATCTTTCTTTTCTTTTACATTTTTCATAGTAGTTCCTACGACTACTAGAGAGGGAAGTGGCTCAACATCCTTCTGCGAAACGTCCAGGTCAACTTCCCACATCCGGCCCTAGGCTGTCGTAGTCAGTTGTTGAGAAAGACGAAAAGATTTGTTAATCGACTTTTTAAATGCCCGGGACAGAGCAATGTCCCAACCATCTTCGACTGAAAGAGAAGAGTTAAGAAGATTACCTGAGGTAGTTTTGACTGAGGCCTTTTTTGGATCCACCAAATACTCTTTAGGAATTATAATATTACCTTGAAGGTAGTTCCTCTCGAGCCAATATTTAAACACAACACAATCCTCAAGTGGATGACTGAGCATTCGGGGGTACGGGCAGTATTTAGGATCCTCTTTCTTACTTTCATCCTCTGGTCTCCTAGCCTCTGGTAACTAAAAATTCAGCTTCTTAAACAAACTCTTGAAAATCTTTTTAACTGACTCCCTTTTAAATGGATAAGGTTTTGCCAATCGCTCTCTAAAAGGGATGAAGGTAGGATCTCTAGTATAATGAGGAACTATCTGAAATGGCTGCTTTTGTGGTGGTTGTGGTGGAGGTGGAGTGCTAGGCTGACTAACCACTGGCCTCTTCCCCTTATCAACCGCTGAGACCATGGCTTTCTTCTCAAAAGTTTTCACCAACTTAGGACCCTTCTTATCTTCAGACTGCTCTCATAAGAAAGGCATCCTAGGAGCCTCTTCCTGCAAATTGCTAGCCTTGTTGAGAAGTTTTTCAAAAGTTTTAATAGTGAAACCCTTCAGGAGAAAAGCAATCGGGCCATGAAAGTTCATAAGAAGAATTTCCACGGCATGTTGCTCTTGCAACTGGGATTCACACTTCATTGAGAGATTTCGCCACCTCAAGATGCATTCGACCAGAGACTCTCCCAGCTTTTACTTTTCAACAAAAAGATCATCCACAGTGGTGCGTTATTGCACTCCAGAAAATCTCTTTAGAAAAAGATTTTCTAGATCGCAAAAGGTTCTTACTGAACCGTTGGGCAAATCGACATGCCACTCAAAAGCAATACCGGACAGACTACTTATAAATTGGCAAAAAAGTAGAGCATCTAACCCTCCTGCATTGCAACAGCTCGCTCGGAAGTGGGCCAGATGCTGTCTCGGGTTTTTAACTCTGGTGAATATTTTAAATGACAGTGGCACAAAACCCTTTGAATATGGAATTGAGTCATACTCCTCGGGGTAGGGTCTACCCTTTGGAATAGACGCGGTCCCTTATGAAAGGGCTAAGGCCTCCTTTATCTGGTCCTCAATCAGTTGTTTAATGCATTTTTGAGGCAGAATTAGAGGGGCGGTAGAAACTGTGGGCTGAACTGAAGGTGCTTCTGGTGCGCAAGGAAGGATCACAGGTGCTGACTTGAGGGATTTAGAACTAGATTATGCCCGTTTAGCCTTTTCTGTGATCTCTCGAGCTGATTGCTGGATTTTAAAGGACTCTTATTGTGATTTATCCAACCTTTCTTGCATTTCCCTAACTTGTGACAGCATGCCTGCTAACTGAGTCTCCAAGTTTCTTATATGCTCTTCATCTCTAGCTTTTATTGACTCGTCTGAATCTGACTCGACAGCAGGTGAATCCTCATCTCTAATAGGTCGATGCTTGCTAGGTTCAACTTCTTTATTAGACCCTCTAGTTTTAACCATACAAATGCTATCAACATAAATCTTCATATCCAAGGAGATCATCCAGATCTGAGTCAAAAGAGGACATCCCTTCTCTTTTCAACAAAATGTTCCTTATCTCTTATACAACCTCCTTGATCGGTCTATCCTCAGTTGACTTGGGAACGAGGGGAAAGTATCCTTTATACTCAGCCATGTCAAATAGTTCTTCAGAATCCAATCTTGAGATGATTTCTGTAAGCTTTGGATTAGGATCCGACTGAGGCTCTAGAATTGGTTCATCTTCCATCTCTAGATTCTGGTCAGTTCTCTCCTCTTCGATTATACTAGAACTAGTAGTTAGAAGAGTGGAATCCTCTATAGGGTGAGGGATATATACCTCAGGGGGTGAATCAGGAGCTTGTAAAGTGATGGCTCCTATATCTGGCAAGGTAAGGTCCTCAGACACCTGACTAGGGAGCCTAGGAACGACACTCAGATCTTGGAGGTCATCAACTAGGGCAGTAGTGGTGGTGGCGACTAGATCTTGAACTAAATTGGCTAAAGGAACACTATTAATTGTGACATCTGGAGTACTCACAGAACCCTCCATTTGATCAACTAGGACTAGAGAAGGAGTAACTAGAACTCGTTAGAGTTGAAGAATGAACTTAGAAGTTCTAGGAGGTGGTGGTAAGTTCTCCAACTTAGTCCTTTTGGGCACAAATTTTTGCTCAGGGGACTTAGGCCTTTTTCCTTCAACATCTACAGGTCTTCGAATTTCAATCTCCTTTGGCCTAACAATCACTGAGGCCAACTTTATAGGCCTAGGAGGGCGTATCGGGGTTCTACCAATAGAATGGTGGTTTCTCTCAGACCCAGTCAACATAATACCTTCCATTTTAGAGGATGGAAGGCGTCGCACCCAATGATACCCATCAACTAGTACTGAAGTAATAGATTATTTGACATACTTCTTGTTCTTGCTTACAGGCTGAGGGGTTAAGTTCTTTGCCTCAGAAACTTCTTCTTTCAAGATCTCCTTCTGGAAGCGATGGGAGATGACTCCCTTTAAATGTTTTACATACTCCTCCTTAGTCTGCTCAGATTGTGCGGCACAGGTGTGAATTATGTTCCTTAATGTCCTTGTCCTATGGAAGTGCTTTTCTTTCGGAGTCTTCTTAGTCGAGTAGTCGACTGGGCATGGTGGGGAACAGGCTATCCTAGCTGCCCTCTCCTCCCCTTGAGCAGAATCAAGGGGGTAGAAGAGACCCCCCTTTAGGATTGGAGAGGTATTAGGAATAGGTAGCTCCTCAGTAGCCTCAGGCTCTACTTGAGCTAAAGTCTTAAAAGACACAACTTTCTTGGCCTTGAAAATCTTCTTCCTAAGCCTCCTCAGATAGTTATTCTTCTGGTTCTTAGTGGCAAAGCTAAGTCCAGAACTAGACCCTTCCTTAAAAACATATTTAACTTCAGTAGGGGGCTCAACAACTGGCTCAGACTGTTTCTACTCATCACTTACTACTGGCAAGGTAGGTGCAGATCCCACAATCAACTCAACCACTGGGGGAACTTCCTTACTGGCATCCAAACTAACTATCTGGTGTCCGTCCATGGAGAACTCAAGGGTGTTGAATCACATCCCAAAGATCACAGTGCTTCCTTGGTCATTAACAGTTGAGGATAGCTCTCGGTCGAAGGAGAAAATTAATTTGCCAGCCATTTGAAATTTTCTAAAAATTAAAGAGAGGATTAGAATTAGATTTGATTTAGAAGAGAAAACTTTTTGAAAAATTAAAGCTCATAAGATAATCTCAACTCCCCTTCTAGTGCATGTTAAGTGGTAGGAAATATCACCCAACACACACTAGTGGGACAAAGAGACTATGTATGTGCCGGAGGAGATTTAAATTTTTTAAGACATATTAGCCCACAGAGGAAACCTATGGGGTAGCATGCGACGACTTGAAATTTGGAAAACGTTTTAAAAGGGAATTTGAATTTTGTGATATTTAGAGTGGTTTTCTCACCAATTCTAAAACACAACAGGCAGAGTTTCCCCTTGCTTGAAGGCTTATGGAACTGTGAGAAAACTCAAGTAAAGTAAGCAGCCTAACCCTCCCCACTTCTAAGGATCAAAAGGGGAAGTGAGGGGGTTAAGGCTAGGGTATTTCAAAATACCAAAATTAGGGTCTTTAAATTCCTTGCAATCTTAAGAATTTATATATTATATCAGAAATTATTAATTATAAATTCATAAGATTGAAAAGGATATCTCAGAGATCTGATTTGACACTGTCATCTCACCGGTTGACCCGGGGGCAGAAGGTCAAAATCAGAACAGACAGTTAGTATCAAAAGAAAATTGGAGGCAGGACATCTCTTTTTATTATACAAGTTATTTTAGATGTTGGCCAAACTCACCCAAGGGAGAAATGGGTAGAGGGACCAATGGAAGAAAGGTCCCACCGATGAGACAAAATTTTGTTACTATTAAAGATATAGAGAGAGAGATAGGTCCCACCGGGCATGCCATTTCTTGTTGGTGGAATTTTGAAAACATGTTTTGAAAATATTGATTTTCTTTGGGAATTTTGGAATTAAAGTTTAATTCTAATTCTAATATCGAATCGTTTTGTTAGAAAAAGTATATCACCCCAAAGGATGATAATAAAATTTCATAACGATGTTCAGACTTATAATTATGAAATTCATCTTGAATATTGTGACCAGATTCTAAAGAGAACTTCGTATGGCCCCGAGGGAAAAAAGTGAGGTTCAAGTAAATATCTGGTTACAATATCCAAGAAGTATGATTGTCGAGTTCACGTCCAAAGCCTTATCAAAGAAGGATATATCTCTCCAAAGGGAGATGATACCTTTTAATGATAATCCTTTGAATGTAATAATGACGACCATCTTTTGATTTTTCCCAAGGAAGTCCAATAAAATTTTGAAAAAATCAATTTTTAAAATCAGGTGCGTGTGTGATTCCAAATCTCCTACGAGCACAAGCCCTCGTAGTTAATTACATCGTAGGGAGACAGAATCCCCTGTGAAAACTCTCGATTAAAATAGTAACGAAATTTTGTTAGATCTTCTAGGAGTGATATAAAAAATGAATGAATTTTGGAAACTCAAAGTGGAATGGATCAAGATTGAACAGTTATTAACAGAATCAAGGGAAGAGAAGTAGGGGACACTTTAAGATTCCAGAACCATCCAGAAGCGTCCCAACTTAATCTAAAATGTTGGGCTTTATATTTTAGGATTGAAATGAAGCTTTAATTAGAGTTAAAAATTTTATTAGAAATTTTAGATTATATTCCCAAAATTTGGGGTCTTATGATCAAAAATCTGTCCTGGATCCTAAATCTAATTTGGACACTGGACCATAGTCGTCCGAACCTAATTAATGCAATGCAAGGTCTGGACTTACCCCGGCCTGGATTGGGGAGCCAGCTAACCACCTAATAGATTTAAAAGAGATGAGTCCGGTCTTTTATGAAAGATTGGTAGGGACATTTTATTTAGAGTTTTGAAGAGTTGTGGCCGATATTTAGAGATTTTCCTAATTGGCCCTTTTAACTTATATTAGTGTAAAATGCTAAGGACTAATGCAATTAAAATTTTGACTCTTTTAGATATGTTTCTAATGCAATGCATGCTAGTTAACAACCCCAAATCAAGTATGCTTGAAATTTTAAAAATAGGCTTAGAAAATAATTTTTTAGAAGACTGGGCTTCCCTAGGTCCGGCACCTCATCCTCATAGGTCAGACTATCCAGACTCTACCTTCAGGCTGGGAATGGTCTAAAGCAAGGAAAGAAGAAGTGCAAAAATATGCATACGACCCCGGGGTCGGTTTCCGGCTAATTCCCTAAATTTGTTATCATTCTATATTATTTAGACTCACTAAAATTTTAAACTTTATAATTATGAGTATAAAAATTTTCACGCCCTTACGAGCCTCACGTATCTAGGTGAAAACAAAAGCGGCACACAAACGCCAAAAGAACTAAGAAAAATAGGCAATCCTAAAGGCAATCATCTCATCACATCAAACATAAATGAATTTAATAATAAATGTCCATAGAAAAAATTGCCTTGCTTATTACAAACCAGAATTTTGCAGAAAGTAATGTGGCTGGGCACCACTAATGACAACCCGGATTCTAAACCTAGTAGTGACACAAGTGATTTTGAATGGGATACTTTCTGTCTTCAATTCTCTAATCTTGTTCTCCTTCAGGTTCATCTTCTTCAGGCTCCTTGGATTCTTTGTAGTAGACTACCCAAATGGATAAGATGGCACTTCCTTGAGGGGAAGGCCACTCTTTCCTCTTTGGGTAGGAAAAAAATGACCCAAATTTGGATTTCCAAATAGAAAAGGGCTACTCCCCTAAGGGGTATCCTTTTCTCTTTGGAATCCAAGCTTTGGACTTATGTATCCCAATTCAAAACTCCACTTTCACAACACTTGATATTTGCATAAATTACATTTGTATGAAAATCAAAATTCTTTGTTTCACACCGAGGATGGAAAAGTAAGCAGACACAGCAAAGAAATTTCATCCATAACACGCATTAAAAACCATGAAAAATCTGGCTCACAGTAGTAAAGTAAACACCTGCCAAACCTAGATCTAGAGTTGGTTGTCCTAGCAAACCATCTAAAGTGTGTGTAAAAGGTCGTGTGGCTAGGGTAGATCCTAAAGTGGGTGATTTGTTAAAGTTATATGAAATTCTAGGTTTGTTAAGGCTTAAAAGAGGGATTTAGGTTAAGGTTTAAATATTAATATATTAAGAATTTTAGTTAAATATATTTTAAGAGTTAATTGATCACTACCTTTGTTTCACACCGAGGCCATGAAGTTTATTTCACCTTCCTTGGAGCTAAGTTAATAGCCTCGTAGGCCTGGGTTACCTAGTAGTAATCGAGGTTAATTAAGTTAATTTAAGTTGGTTGGAATTAAAAGAGTGGATTAATATAAAAAGGAGTTGGTTACTGATTTTAATGGGTTGGTTGAGAATTTTATTAATCAAGTTAAAAGATTCTGGAGTTTGAGAGAATTAACGGGTTTTGGGAAATTATCCAGATGTGTTAATTAAGGGGTCAAAAGTTGGTTTTTTGAATTAGAGAAAAATTAAGGGGCCTCATATTTTTAACAAATATTAGACCTTATTATGAGTTTTTAGACATGTGGCACACCCAATTTGGAGTTTTCTACGAAAAGTTATGATTTTTAAAAGTTTTGACTCGATTTTGACCTAGGGTTGACCAAAATGTTGACTTTTTGACTTTCACCAGATTTTGGGGGTTTGACATTTTTAGAAAATACTAGGTTTTAATTAGAGTAATTATCCACTGAGTTTGATTTATTTGAAATTTTCTACAATTAATAATGAATTCTAGAAGTTTTGGGTATTTATTGGAATTATTTAATTACCTTAATTAAGAAGCCTTTTATATAGTTTGAATCCAAATGAATCCTAAACTTCTTGAAATCAACCCCAAAGATCAGAGATGATCCAAGGGAAGATCAGCAAGTGCATCAATATTTTTTTAGGATTTTTAATAATTTTTAATTAATTAAAATTAATTAAATATTGATTTTGATTAAAATTAAATAAAAAGGGATTTTAAAGCCAAACTAAGGAGATTCAAATTTTCACTGATTAAGGGATCGATTAGGGTCAATTAGAGGTATTTTAGGGAATTTTAGGGATTAATCTTGATTTATTAGAATTTTATTAAAGCTAAGGGGTGATTCTAAGAGGGAATACTATGGCTTCTATTTAGTAAACCAAATGGGCTCCAAACCTAATGATATTTGGACCATGGAATCACCTGATCCCAAGGCCTAAACACACCAAACTTTGGCTCAAATGGAATACTCTAAGGTGGCTAACCAAGCCACCTAATGTGATCTCTAAGTCACCTTTAGAAAATTCTAGGGAGCTATCCTAAGCTTGGATTGGGGAAAAATTATGGGCTCTAAACTCCTTATACTACACATCATCAGCACACACAAAATCAAATCCTAATTCTCATTGGAAAGGTTGTAATCCCATTTTGAATTTAAGGGTCAACCCATGACCCTTGAATCCAAAATTAGGGAATAATGCCCTTAAACATTTCAAAGAGGGAGATAAAATTTGGGCATGTCAGAGATGTCCAAATTCATTCTCCCAAAATTCCAGGTCCTGGGGGATTAACTTTAAGCTGCAAATTCAATAATTAAAATAATACTAATACTGGAATTAAACACAAGATATATGCAATCAGGACCTAGGATCATAGATCTTTTGTAGGTCTCCCTGAGACCTTTCCAATGAGCCTAAGAACACCTAATTTGGTCAAGTATGTAGGGAGATATCGATTTTTGAAGATCCCATGAATTTTCTGTAAAATTAAATCCAACCATTACACAGTCAGCCGGTACTTTACACGCGGCGCGTCGTGATTGGCGGGGCAATCATTGGCACTGATTGGGTAACGGTAGGATTAACCGTAGTCATCGGATGGAAGATTGGACGGCTATGATTAACGATGCTCCTAGACCGCGGGATCTAATCTGCGCCATTGATTGGAATCAATGGTCAGGATTTCATCTTTAACCTCCCGCACGAACCCGAGACCATGAAGCATCTCTGACGTGATCCGGGTGATCCCGCCGGTGAACCTCGATGAAATTTCATAGAGGGGATCAGGGCAGAGGAAACTTTCAATCCAACGGTGGAAAATCATTGGGGTGAAGGTTTTCTTCACACTTGACTGAACTACTTAGCTAGGGAGTTCGGGATGGAGAAATTACCGTGGAGAAAGACTCAACGGATGAGCTTTTCTATCAGGAAGCTTCAGGGGGTGATGGAGAGCGGATCTCCTTCAGACAATGGGACTGGAGGATGGCCGGAGGTACGACTTCGAGCGAGATGCCGAAAGCTTTTGCCAGAGTTCACTCAAACGGGTCGAAGAAATGGCCTAGGAAGCTGGGGAATAGCTCTGGGAAGATGAGGGAGCTCTGGGGAATGATTTGAAATGAATGGGATCGAATGATGGCCTCTGGGGAGCACGACCCTATTCAGCCACCTCCCACGAGCTTGGACGATCGGGATTGAGCTGGAGGGGCTTCGAATTTATGCCAGGTGGAAGGCGACATCATCCCAGAGAGCTCGTGAACCTCAAGCCAGCGAGCCACAGCCTTTGGAAGGCTTTAGGTCAGGATCGGTTGTGGGGGGGGGGGGGGGGCACCGGAGCTTATTCTTCATTGGTTCCGATTGCCGCTGGCCGGGGTTTGGGTCGGGTTGACTTGGTAAGAAGGATAGGGACACGCTGGAGTCGAGGGTGAGCTCAATTGGTCCTAGGGAGCTCCAATTCGATCGGGTGGCTTGGTTGGACCCAAACCTACTCGGTTTGGGTCGAATTGGGCTAGACCTAGGTCAGACCAGACCCTGGGCTTGATGTGGGAGATAGGTTTGGGTCTAGTTCACCCAATGCAGGTGATAATTGGGTTCAATTTGATCTTGGTTCAAGGATGGCTCGGTTGATCCAAATATGCTTGGTTCAGGTCAATTTGGGCTCAACGCAGGCTAGCCTAAACCCTGGGCTTTATGTGGGAGGTAAGTTTGGGTCTAGTCCACCCAATGCAAGTAGAAATTGGGTTCAATTAGATCTAGGTTCAAAAATGGCTCGGGTTGATATGATATTGGCTACTTTGAGCTAGCCTAAAACTTGACCCAAGTCAACTCAAAGCATGGGCTGGCTGGAGGAAGTGTATTGGACCTAGTGCCACTTATTAGAGGTGTTGATCAAATTTAATTTGGCTTAGGGCAAGGATTGGCTCAATCCCAAGTGGTTTTGGCCACTTCGGGTTGGCCTAACTCTTGACCCAAGTGGAGCCAGAGGCTGGGCTGGTTAAGGGAGATGTATTGGGTTATGGGAGACCCATTAGAAGTATTTGTCAAGTTCAATTTGACTTAGGACAAGAATTGGCTCAATCTCAAGTGGTTTTGGCCACTTTGGGTTTGCCTAACTCTTGACCTATGTGGACCCAGAGGCTGGGCTGGTCAAGAGAGGTGCATTGGGTCAAGGGGGACCCAATGACACCTTGATTTAGATTCAATTTGATTAAGGTTGAGAGATGATTCAAAGGAGGCCTCTTTGGTCACTTGGGTCAAGCCAAAGGGCTAACCCAAGTGAGCCCAAGGCTTGGGTCTCCAAGAGGGGTCTCTTGGGTGCCCAAAGAGTCACCCCTTGGGTTCAAATGGAATTGGAATGATCTTGGTCAAATGGGATAAGTGGAACAAAGTGTATGTATCATTTGGTCAACTTAGTTGACTTGGTCAACCAAGTTGACCTAAGGCTAGGAGTTAGGTCCCTTTAAATCCATTTGATCATATGAGTCTAATGGATGAGGCATCAAAGTGTGGAAAGGTCATTTAGGTCAAAATGACCATTTTGACCCTTAAGGGACATTAAGGTCAAAATGGGTTGACTTGGCCAACCAAGTTGACCCATTGTTAGAATTGAGTCCAAGGGGTTCCAAAGGTCAATTGGAAATGTTTGAGAAAGGTTTCAAAGATTGATGGTCAAGTCAAATTAAGTCTAGGCCAAAAGTCCAAAATTCCCCTTAAAGGACATTTTGGTCATTTTGGCCCTGAGTCAATTCGGGGCCAAATTGAATCTAGAAAGATGTAGACTATTGTTCAACAAGTCAAAATCAGGGTATTAGAGATGATCAAAGTGTTTTGAGGGGGCTCCAAGATCAAATTCCACTAGGTGAAGGGTCTAGTGGCATTATTTGTAAATATTTGAAGGTTTTGCAACCTTTGGAATTAGATTAAGTTTATGAGGTTAGAGTCCTCCAAATGAGCTCAAATTTGTAGGGTTTATACTAGAGACATGTCACATCAATATGCAATTGACAGACCCTGAATCAGATGTCAATTGACTGTGTTTCAAGGTGATGGAAAAATCACCCAGAAAGGGTTTTGGAACCGAAGTCCTTAACCCTGGGATTCTAGGTTTGGATTGAGTTAAGATCTGGATTGGGCCTAAGGGCTAGGAATTAGGAAGATCCTAGGATCTAGGACTTAGGAAGGAGTTAAGAGTGACCTCATACAAAAATGAGGTCAAAACCCTTCCAGCCATTTTCTTCACACCAACTTCTTCTCATTGCTTCTTATTTCTTGTTTTCTTACTATTTCATGAAAATGGTTGGAGGAAAGCGCTCTCGTCACCCGTCCAGAAGTTCCTCGAGGGCCACTCTTTTTTTTTTTTTTTTGAGGAAAATGCATAAAATAGCATTAAAAAGAAAAAGAGCAAAGAAATTATTGCAATTCTACTAAGCCAAAAATAGTTGATTCCTCCTTTAACAAAGACATGAATAAAGGTGGAATCTTATTAATAGTAATGTCATCCCAAATAAAATGGCTCATAATACCAAAGTTTGCACATAAATCTACCAATTTGTTACAACTTCTATGAACACAATTGAAAATAACGTTGTTGAACTCACCAAAAAGATAAGTATCTTCATATCTTATGTCTCCTTTATGTTTGGCCTTCTTCAAGAATTCCATGACATTATGATTGTCACCTTCTATGATAATACCTTTATATTTGAACATCCAATCTTTCAACACTTCCTTAATGGATTGAGTAGCCAAAAGTTGCAAGGAATAAATATCCCAATGGATATACGGTTTCCCAAATGCTAGAAGGAATCTTCCTTTGTGATCACGGAAAACTCCTCCAATGCCGGCTTTATAATTGGAAAGAAGAGAAGCATCTACATTTACTTTGAGCTAATCGAGTGGAAGGTGGATGCCAATGAGGAAAAGACAACCATGATGGTTGGTTGACATCCCATGTAACCGAGTAATTACTAATCCCTTGGACAGAATTTGAAGCATAGCTTATTGCATTGCAAGCAATATACAATGAGCTATCATCCTTCCCGTTATATATTAGATTATTCCTTGCCTTCCATTTCATATATACCACTGTACAATAAAAACTAATCATAAAGGGACTTAGAAGAGAAAGGTGCTTACAGCAATCATGTAAGGAATCAAATTCCTTGAAAATAAATCCCCATTCCTTAATTTGTGAAAGAACTTCCTTTAGTTTATGGCAATTAGCTGTCAAATGGTCTCTGTTTTCAACAACATTACAGTTTCTTGGGCAAAGATTGATCCTTTGCAATCTTCTATGTTCAAGGAATTCATTGGTAGGCAAGCCATTATTATAAATCCTCCACCAAAAAGTCTCCACCTTTTGATTGAGTTTAGCTTTTTTGATCCAGCTCCAGTAATGATCCGAATGAGTATGGTTTACCGAATTTTTAAAAACCATAGATGATAAGGATCTTCCATTGACCTGTAGCAAGAGCTCCATTTTATCTCCTCCCTGATCACCCGGGTAATGGTTTGTAAAATAAGATTTATAAGATCTTCACCCATAATCCTTCTCATTTGCTCCACGTTCCAGCTTCCATTCTCTATGAGGTTGGAAACTGAAAATCTGCTATCATCTATAGGAGTAATAAATGTTGGCCACTTGTTAATACATTTGTCTAAGAATCATGTATCATTGAAAACATCAATGTCATTACCATTTGCCACCCTCCATCTAATAAATGGCCTTAATGACTTTCCACCTATCTTCAAGATTTTCCAAGAATTAGAATTAGAGTTTTCCAAATCTACCTTATCAAGCAGATTTCCATATTTTGGGAAGAAGACTTTGTGAAGAAAGGAATCTTTATCATACATATATTTCCAAGCCAATTTGGATCTCAAGGGGCCAACTTTAGTAGAACAAGAGTGAAGATCTCTTCCTCCCCATTTGGTTGGTAAACACATAGTTAACCAACTAACATAATGTAATCCATATCCACCATTAGCTTTGTTCCAAATAAAGTTCCTACAAATCTTATCCACCTCATCAAGAATACTCTTTGGCACACGAGAGTTAGTACAATGAAAAGTGGTGAAGGAAAGCAAAACTGTTTTGGATAAAAGAATTTTTCCTGCCAAGGATATCATCTTACTTCCCCAAATATTAGTCATCTTCAAGGCTTTATCAACAATAAAAAGGAAGTCTTGTTTGACTAGCCTTCTCAAAGCAAGTGTTACTCCAAGATAGGTTAATTGATTTACTGTTTTGAAACCCATCATTCGGCTAATGGCTTTCTTTCTCCTTCTTCTTACATGCTTGCTGAAAATCATAGAAGATTTATTGGTGTTAATAGACAAATTAGTCCAACTGCAGAAATTACCCAATATTGATTTAATTTCTTTGGTAGCCTTCAAGGTAGCTTCCGAAAAGATGATCACGTCGTCTGCATATAACAAGTGTGAAATAGAAGGGCCATTTGAAGAAACCCGAACTCCCAATGAATCACCTTTTTGTTTGAAGGCATTAGAAAGCAATTGGGCACAAAGAATGAAAAGATAAGGAGACAAGGGACATCCTTGTCTAAAGCCACATTGACCTTCAATCCAATTAGATAAGCTGCCATTTATAGAAATCGAGAAATTGGATCTTTGAATACAATTTAAAATCAGTTGAGAAAAGAAATGTGAAAAACTGAAGTAATACAAAGCCTTTTCCAAGGTTAACCAACCCATGGAATCATAGGCTTGTTCCATATCAATTTTGAAGGAAACAAAACCTTTTGAAGATTTGGAGTTCCTTAGTTTATGCATCACTTCTTGGGCAATCAACACATGATCATTAAGAGATCTCCCTTTGATAAAAGCTACTTGTTCATAAGAGATCAATTTAGAGATGTAAGGAGCCATTCTATTCATGAGGATTTTAGCCACCAATTTATAGACCGAATTGCATAAGCTAATAGGTCTATAGTTAGAAGGAGTTAATGGATTACTGATTTTAGGAATTAGAATGACAATCGTTTCCTTCCATTTAGGATCCATTTCAGAATTTTCAAAGAAATCTTTTAATGCATTCCATAAGTCAAATTTGATAATCTCCAAATAAGCTTTAAAGAAGGAAAAGGTGATAGCATCATTACCTGGAGAGATATTATTACCACTTTGTTTGATAACAAATTCCATTTCTTCAATAGAGAAGGCTTTGTTTAAAGATGTTCTATCTTCATCATCAAGACAGCTCCAAGAAGAAGGCCAATCCTCTAAAATACAACTCCGATTTTTCCATTTCTCCTGAAAATGTTTTATAAAAGCATTTTCAATCAGCGTTTGTTTCTCAACCACTTCTCCTGCTTCTTTCATAATCTTGGAGATAAAGTTAGCATTTCTTCTAGATGAAGCAAATGCTTGAAAACATTTAGAATTCCGGTCACCCTCCACCATCCATTTCACCTTCGCCCATTGTTTCCACCAAGTATCAAGCTTGGCAAGCGTAGAATTGAGCTCACCCACTTTAGCTTTCAGCATCCAGCTTTCTTCAATAGAGAGATTACCTTCATTTGCCTCTTTTAGTTGGAGATTTTCAATTTGAATCAAAAGATCCTTTTTTTGAGAAAGTAAGTTCTGCATTTTAGCTTTGCTCCAATAGTAAAGGGCCTTAAGGGAGTTTTTCATTTTACAATTCAAAATGTTGGCAGCATTTCCTCTATAATTCCTTTTCCAAACCTTGTTCACTGCAGCCATAGAAGCTTTGTTTTGAGCCCAAACATCCTCAAACCTTACTATCCTCTTCTTAGCTTAATGAACCATAATATTCAAGATGATCGGACAATGGTAGGAAGCCACACGTGCCAAGTGCCTAACATAGAGATGATTTGAGGAAGAAATTGTAGCTGGGTTTAAAAAACACTTATCTAGTCGTTCAAGGATTTGGTCCAACCCTTGTTTTTTGTTGCACCAAGTGAATTTTGGCCCCACAAATCCAACTTCATGGAAGTCATTGTTAGCAAGAAAGGTCTTCATCTCCTTGGATCCAAGGGAAAGTTTGAATATTTTCCCTCCTCTTTTATCATCACTTGAAAGGATGTAATTGAAATCACCTCCTATGACCATAGGAAGTTCCTTATTAGCAAGAAATTCCAACCTTTCCCAAAGCCATCTTCTTCTATAAACATCCTTGCTAACATAGATAGAAGCTATCCTCCATGTACCTATGTTGAGAATCTCCAAATCCCCCACAATGAATTGTGAAAGGATTCTAATATTTGAAAAGAGGCTATATTGCCTTTCCATAACACAAGAATGCCCCTAGATAAGCCTTCTGATGGAACACAATAGAAGTTCCAATCGGTGCCAATGCAAAGGTCCACTTCCTTTCTTTCAAAAGAAGTAATTTTGGTTTCCAACAAACCAATGAAAAAAACTCCAAAATCTTTGACAATCTCCTTCATGTATAGAAAAGCTCTCCTCTTCCTAGCTCCTCTACAATTCTAAAAAGCTATGGATGAATTCATAAAATAAGAGGGGATGAAGTCCCCAACTTATCTTTGAACACTTTTTTCAGCCCTCCTACTTCTAGGAGTAGAGTTGATAGGACCTAGTCCTTTAAGCTTCTTATTACCTTTATTCTTACTAATTGGGGGATTCCCTTCCTTGATAGAGATAAAACTGTTTAAAAGATCACTTTTGCTGATGAGTTCTTCATCTATAATTTTAGAAGCTCCTTCCAGATCTTTACAAGAATTGTTTTCAACCAATTCAGCTGGTATGATTTCCCCTTCCTCACTCAGTTCATTTAATAAACTGAATTTATTAGTAGAGATTAAAGAAGAGTTTTGAACATTCAACCTTTTATCAAACAAGTCTTCTGAAGAGATTTCTGGATTCTGAAATTGAGAAGACTCCTTAATAGCATCTTCAATGACTCCCTCCTTAAGAGAAACCTGCACCTCTTTATTAGAAATTTCTACAGCTTCAACTTCCTTCCAGACTTGATTGTTAATAACAGTTTCAGGTTTTTTCCAGCAACTTCTTTGTCCCGAGAACTTTATTTTTTTGCAAAAGCTCCTCTTCTTGCCATAATTAAGTTGAAGCCAAGGACCATAACCGGAATTATCATTATTAGCTGCCTGTTTTGTAGCATTGTTGGTGTTGGAGTTTTCTTCATTAATCACCTTTGAATGATCTCCTTCCTTAATAGAACCAGAAGTTCCATTAGTAGAATTTTCTAAACAATTGGTATTATCATGGCCAATTCTCCCGCAGCTAAAGCAGAAATCAGGGAGTCTCTCATATTCAAACTTTTGATAGAACTTGCCCGAACTACTTTCCACCCAAGCACCTTTAGGTAAGGCAATGTCTAGATTGATACGAACACATACCCTATCAAACTCCCTTTTTCCCCATTGAAATAGGTTACCATCAATCATGAGAGGATGCCCAATTATAGAAGCAATTCTACAAATGTTGATTTCGTCCCAACATTGTAGTGAAGATTAGGCAGCCTTATCCATATAGGAGCACACAACCCTTTTAAGGATGACGGGTCAAAATTGGAAGACCATTTCTCCATACCAATGATCTTCCCATTAACAAACCAAGGCCTGTTATTGAAGACAACATCCATGGATTCATTGGCGTAGAATGAACATAGGATCCAGTCTATTCCTAGCATTGTTAAGTGAAACTTCCCATAAGGATAACATTGTCTTGTGAGTTCAGTACTGACCACTGGGAATGGTACTTTACTTCCGAAAACTTTGATAACAATAGAATTTTGTAGCCTTCTTGAGTTTTCCAACACCTTGTTCTCATTTAGTTTAACAGCAATTCCATCTTCATATCTGAAATCACCCAATTCCAGGTGAGATACTTCGATATGTTCCTTTCTGGACCAAGCATTTTGTTGTATATTAGGAAGAGCTCTTTTAGTAATCACATTAATAGTTTCCTTACATGCACCCAGTTCTCCGTTATTGCAATCACGCACTTTATTTAGATCATTAGAATTTAATCCTTGGCCACCATTGCCTTCAGTAGCAATATTATCCAGAATTTCTATCCTTGATTCAACCATAGCAGAGAAAGTAGAATCTTTTTTAGTTGAATTTTTAGAAGAAGCAGCAACTACAATCTCCCTGACACCAAGGAGATCTTTGTTCTTCAGATTTACAGTAGACAAATCATATTCTATCACACCTTTACCTTTCCCTGCAACTTCTGCTAATTTTTTAGGAGGTAAAACCAGACCTCCTTCATTGATCACCAAAGGTGCTCCCGAACGAAACTTCGTTTTGGATCCTTGCAAAAAACTTGATGGAATATCACCAAAAGCCGGCGGAGAAATAGAAAGCGACCGCGTTGGACCCTGAGACAAACTTGAGGAAGTGTGATGAACATCCACTGAGCCACCGGAGATCAGTGGTCGGCAACCCTCTATCGCCATTGCTCCCGCAGAAATGCTACGAATTTGCATTTTGAAGAAAACCACAAAAAACTCTTAATTTCTCTCAGAACTTCTTTCTCTAATTGGAAAGAAGATAAGCATCTTGTCGAGGGCCACTCTGGACCCTCGTTTCCTGGAGGCGGATGATCAAGCCACCTACCATCACTACAAGGAGGCTGAAATCATAGTCTCCTGAACAATCAATCCAAATTTTCTCCCTTATCTGGTACTAGACTTATTTGCCCATACCTCCTTGTGCTTTCTTCTGACTCTTACTGTACCGTTCAATTCTGAGTTGCTCTTTAAGTTTTTTGTAAGTCTCTGTATAAACTATGCTTTTACCTCTATTGCCTCATATCTAAATTGACATCCCATCGAAATCACATATCAGGATTGTGCGAATATTTTGCAGCTTTCCACCACAAGGGATAAACTTCACACCATATTTTCTGATCCTAATTTTGACAGGGCTCAGGCCAATCATTTTCTTCGCAACTCTAATGCTCATTTTCATATGGGAGAGACTAGTACCTTACTCAAGGATGTTAGGACTGTCCAGCAGGTCCTTTACACTTTGATAATTCCTAAGGCTAGTGATCGTGGTCACATCACTCCCCTTCTTGCACTCACCACCTTTTACATTTTAGTACATCATGAATTTAATGCTACCAACCTGATCTTTTGCTACATCGACCATCTTACTACCATTTGGGATCCAGGTCATAGGAGGAAACCAAATCTAGCCCTAGGACATATCATTTCTTATGCCTTAGAATCAAAGTATAACCTCCAATATCCTGCTCCACCAAATCTCCAACCTGGTTTCTACTCTAACATTTCCTTTTAAACTCTTCACAGTACTCGTCTCTACCCAGGGGATAGGGAAGCTCAGGTGGGGTAAGAGGAGGCTTCTGCACCTGCTCTTGCACCTATTACTGCACCTGTTCCACTCCGTCAGCACTCTCAGCTGGATCAGCTAGTGGAACGCTTCGACCAGTGGGAGGCCCGATTCGACACTTACGTTATTGTACATGAGCAGCAACATGCTGAGGACATAGCTCGCTACGAGCAGCACTGTGCAGAGGACTTAGCCCATTTTGACACCTACGTTGCACACCAACAATAACAGAATGACCAGGATATAACTTGGTTTGGTGCACAGTTTGCTACAATATTGAGCTACTTTCAACAGCCTCCACCACCACCACCACCTCCTCCTTTAGATGATTAGGGCCCATCATTTTACTAGTTTTCTTTTGTTGTAGTTTGTTTCTATTTTTCTGTTGATTAGTTTTTGTTTTTCTTCTACTATCTAATTTTTGCATTATTTTTATTTGTCTCCTACTTTTTGAGATGTCAAAAGGGGGAGTAGTATGTTTGTACTTATACTGTTCTGTTATGATATTTGATGTTCTTTATGATTGCACTATTTCTAGTACACTGTTCTCTAGATTATGATTTTGATGATAGCAAACACTCTTGTTTCTCTACGACTGCCTTGCCTACTAACATTTCAGGTCCACAAGATCAGACGACAATTTGAATCAGCTCAAGATTAGGTAGACTAGGTCTAAGTCACTTTGTGCGCATTTCCTTTTCTTGAGTCTATTGTAAAAGGTGTGACTCCTAATACTAAGTAACCTTGCACACACACACCTTGGGATAATTTCTAACTGTTTCGTAGAGTTTATTATTTTTGATAACATCGTCTGTGATGATATTTATATCAGCCCTGATAATCAGTTCAAAAACAAAAAACCTAATCAGGGCATCATGGTTAAGGCAGCCTTTATTAAGCCAATTGGCATAGATAATATTCTATCAGCCTGGACGATATGCTCAAATAAGAAAGAATCAGCCACTAGATCTATTTAGGCATTAGTTATTTTTAAATATCGTCTAAGACATCGACCTGAACGATGCAGCACAATTATGCCTAAATTGATCAGGTGATTAAGGAAAGCAATTAAGGCTGATTACAAGATCACATCGGCCGGGCCGATCGTAGGATCGGCCAGGCCGATCGTAGGATCGGCTAGGATGATCGTAGGATCGTCTAGAATTATGTCTTGGATGATTAACATTAGCCAGCTTCTATTCAGGGCGATGTTCAAGATAATTTTCCTTAAATTTGAACAAATCATCCAGGACGATATCCTATCGGCCTGGATGATATGACCAGAAATTGTCTAATCGTCCCAAACTGATCGGGCTGATTGAATGAAATTTATGCTGATTGGCCAGGCCGATACCCCTATTGGCCTGGATAATAAAGTCGGTTGATATAAAATAAGAGCTATTCGGAAGCTCTTCTATTTAAGATCTCTTATTCTACCTTAGAGGTGATCTTTTACTATTGTCTTGACCTAAGAAAGCTTAGAGGAGAGAGAGAGAGAGAGAGAGAGAGAGAGAGAGAGAGAGAGGAGAGAGAGAGAGAGAGAGAGAGAGAGAAGATTTTGTGAGGGAGTTTCACAAGGGTTGCTCCCAACATTATTCCACTTCTTCTTCTTCCACTATAGTCTCTTATCCTTGGAGGGTTGAGAGAGGTCTTCTTCAGCAATCGATCAAGGTTCTCTACCTGCTTCAGGAGGAAGCAAAAGGAGTTTGGTTCTTTGCCTCGCTGGGGTCGGCGGAAAGGAGTTTTTGTGAGGACTTCTCTGCCTTGCGGTGGGAGCAAAAGGAGAGTCACAGTGTTTAGTGCAATACCCAAAGGATGCCTCCGGGAGAGGATGTAGGTCGAGTTGGCCAAACCACTATAAATTTCTATGTCCTTTTACTACTGCTTTCCGCATTTATTCTTCCGCACTTTGATTTTTATTATGGTAATTTTGGTTTGAATTTTGTGATTATGTTTTGATCAAAATAATTTTTAAAATACCAATTCACCCCCCCCCCCCCCCCCCCCCCCCCCTCTTGGATAGTCTTGGGTTAGTTCATAAGGGCTCAACATCCCTAACGAACTTTCACTTTACATTAAAAATGATTAAATTTTTTTTATACACTGCTCTTTTATATACAACTTCACATTACATGTATTGCATTTATATGAATGGTAGATTTTTATTAGAGTGTAACCATTTCATAATTTTCTTTCATTGTGTATGTTATGTACTTTGCAAGAACATGTATACTTGTTCATGTATATATATAATTATATATAATATATATATATATATATATATATATATATATATATATATATATATATATATATATATATGAATACCTTTTTACCCTGGCATGCATGCATATATGCATTATAAATTCCTACAATGTACAATATCCAAGCACACAAGTCAATGACAGTAATAAGGAGTTTAAGAGTAGAGGATGCTATAGATTTTCTATGGGTTAGGGTCGTTATGCTATTAAATTTTTCTAGAAAATATGGTCTTTGAAAATTTTAGAAGTTTAAAGTTAACTTCTTTTTTTGAGTTTAGGATGTCTTTGAGTTAATTTGCATTAGATAGGTGATTTTATATATTAAAAGTCCTCATTAGAGTTTCTTGCAGTAAAAATCCTTGATTCCTAAGATATATAGTTATCATATATTATAGTCATAACGTGATTTATTATTTTTAAGATGTTAGCTAGTAGCTCACTCAAAGCAAGCCTAAGTCTAAATTGTATAAACAACTCTCTAAATTGCCTCCCTGGAAGGTTTATCCAAATATTAAATGAATTCTAAATCTCAGTCTAGATCTAAACAATTCCTTAAAAAATTTAAACTCAAATCTTTAATCAAACCTTTATAAATTTAAAAAGTATACTTTCGCATTAATCAAGAGTGTTCTTAAGACTTGTCTTGGGATATAATTAACTATAAATGCTTGCCACTATAGGAAATCTAGAACCTTATAAAACAATAGAGCTTATCTTAGTTCTTTTCTAAGGTATGGTGAAAAATCTTATGAATGCAGACTATATACATTTGTTTATACATTTATATCAAAAATGGTAGGTGAATGTTCCTTTTATCCTATAATCATCTTCCAACCTTGGCTCTTTCAAAATGCCATATTCATCAAACATAATATGTGTGAATTCCTTAACTACCAAAGTTCTCTTATTAAAAACTCTAAAAGATTTTTCAACACTAGAATATTCAAGAAAATTTCCTTCATTAGATTTTGGATCAAGTTTTCTTAAAGAACTTTTACCATTATTGTGAGTGAATGCCTTGCATCCAAAAACACGCAAATATGAAAGATTTGGTATTCTACCCTTAAGAATTTCTTATGATATCTTATTCAATTTTGATCTAATATTCACCATATTCAGAACATAATAAATTATACTAACCACTTCAGACCAAAAATATTTTGAAAGTGAGTATTCTGTAGACATGGCTCTAACGGCTTCAATTAATATTCTGTTCTTTCTTTCTACTACCCCATTATGCTGAGGGATCCTAGGTGCTAAAAAATTATGATCAATTTCATGTTCTTTACAAAAATCATCATTTTCAAATTCTTCTTCTTGATTATTTTGAATTGACAAAATCTCACACCCTAATTTCCTCTAAATCCAAATATAAAAGTTTTTAAATTTCTCAAATAATTCACTCTTATGAAATAAAAATCTAACCCAAGTAAATCTTAAACAATCATCAATTATCACAAATCCAAACACTTTACCTCCTAGACTAATAGTGATAACCGATCCAAAAAGATCTATGTGAATAATTTCTAATGATTTGCTAGTTCTAAGATCCTAAATGGAATGAAACAAGGACTTCACCTATTTTCCTAATTGACATGCATCACACAGGTGATCCTTAATAAAGTCTAGTTTGGATATTCCTCTAACCAATTCTTTTTGGATAATTTTCCTAAGATTTTTCATGCTCGCATGACAAAGTCTCATATGTCATAATCATAATTCATCAATAATTACTTTGATACAAAAGGTGTTAGAAGATTTAATACAATTCAAATCAATCATGTACACATTATTTACCATAATTCTATGCAAAACATCAATTCCATTTTTGGCTTATTATGCAGCTATTGGAAAAACAATTTATACTATAATATTTATCACATAGCTTGCTAATACTCAATAGGTTATGCTTTAAGACTTCTACAAATAAGTCATTTTCAATAAAAAAAATTATTCAAATTTCTAATCATACATGTGCCTTTAACTTTCTTAGTGGTATTATCTCTTAGTGTAACATTAGGGCTGTCAATATTCGACACGACCCGAAACACGACCCGGAAACGACACAGAAAAATCCGTGTTCGGGTCGACCCGGGTAGCAAACGGGTTGTGTTCGGGTTAGAGAAACTGACCCGATTTGAGTTTCGAGTCGTGTTCGGGTCAACCCGAAAACCCGAATATGATCCAATTTCAACCCGTGAAATTTAACTCGGCCGGTCGAATTGGCCGCTTCACACAATCACGCCTTCACCCATTTGGCAGAACTGCGGGATTAGGTTAATACTTAATAGTATACCATTCATCCATTCCGTCATTTCGGTTCGACGAGTTCGCTCAATTGCTCTGCGTGCTGGAGTTGGAGAGGGGAGTCCTTGTCCAGTTGCCCTAGTTTTCAATTTTTCGCCTTTCCTCTTCCTTCTTCGAGAGTGGTTGTTGTTTGATCGCAGCCTCGCAGGTGATGAATTTTGATTTTAAGTCTCCTTAGTCCTCTCCTTCTCTAGTTCTCCTTTTGAGTCTTGAAGTCTCGTGCTCTCCCCATGTCGTCATATATCGAGAATCGGAATTTCCTTTTGATCTTTTGGATTGTTTTGATAGGATTATTTCTTGGTAAATGGCAAGATTTATTGATTTTTTTCTCTATTATCGTTTCCCATTCTCAAGAAGAACCCTAGTGTCGTGAAGATTTCGTGATTAGCAAACCCTAGAGTTGATTTATCAGTTATTTCCTTTATTCTTTATTGATTTTCAAGATTTTATTTATGTTTGATTACATTATTAATATTTGAGATTAACTGAAATCCCTTTCACCCTTTGTCACTCTGTTCATGTTCGTGAGTCATGACAGTTCGTTGTCTATTGGATTGTTCGTCGTCGTCATCCTTATTTCTTTTTGTTGTGGTTGTAGCTGTGGATTGTGGACTGAGTTTAAATTGATCTTAGTTTTAGCTGTAGCCATGTGCAGGTGTGCTGTGCGCCTATGCCTTTGTGGTCCTGGGAGTTTGGACTTTGTAGTATATCTTAAACATTTAAATGCTATTTAATTTTAATGTTGTTATTGTCAATTTGAATTTGTTAATGTTATTATTGGAGGTCTGGAGGGTGGAGCCATGTATTACAATATTATTTGGGGGTTTGAGATTGAATAGTTATTTATAATTTATATATTATTATTGTTGAATAGATGGAGGATTCTAACACAGTGGTAGAAAGTACTCCATTCATTGAGAATGTAGATCTAGGAAATGCTCCTATTTCAGCTAACTTTGAAAAAGAAGATGATGATTTATGTAATATTATTGGAAAATAAGGAGATGAACCGTCATCTACTAAGAAAAGAAGAAGAATGTGTTCAACGGTTTGGGGTTATTATGAGATGTTACCTCTTCCTAGTGATGGAAAGCGGAGATGTAAATGTAAAGATGTGGGGCAATATATCAGTGTGATAGCAAGTATGGTACTGGCAATTTGAGATGTCATATACAAAATTGTAAAAAAAGAGACACTCGTGATATTGGGCAACTTATTATACAGTCAAATGCTACTTCGACTATCTCTATGACTGAATCTACGTTTGACATTCGTGAGTTTTGTGAGTTATTCACTGCTTGCATAATCATGCATGATCTTCCTTTTCAGTGTGTTGAATGGCCCAGTCTTCGTGCTTTGTTGCAATATCTTCGTCGTGATCTCCAAATAATATCTAGAAACACTGCTTGAAGTGATTGCAAGAAAGTGTTTACTAAAGAGAAATGCCTTCTTCAAAAGGAGATTCTGAAAAGTAATAGTAGAGTTTCATTGACTTCTGACTTATGAACTTCAATTAATATAGATGGGTTCATTTGCTTGACTGCACATTTCATTGATAACAACAGGTTGTTGCAAAAAAAAAAATCAATTTTAGTTTTATGCCACCACCACATGATGGTATTGCTTTGTGTGAGAAGCTTCACTATTTTTTAACTGAATGGAAAATTCATAATAGAATATTCAGCATAACTCTGGACAATGCTTCAACTAACAATGTTTATGTTGAATTCTTAAGAAACCAATTAAATTTGCATGGTGCATTGTTATGTAAAGGTGAATTTTTCCACATAAGATGTTGTGCTCATGTTGTGAATCTTATCGTGCAAGAGGGATTGAAAGAGGTTGATATCTCTATTCTTAAAGTTAGAGAAAGTATAAAATATGTGAAAGGATCACAAGCTAGAAAGCAAAAATTTTTAGAATGTGTGAAACAAAGTTATCTTGATTCAAAGAAAGGATTAAGACAAGATGTGCCTACGAGGTGGAATTCGACATTCATTATGCTTGATTAAGCTATTTATTATAATCGCGCCTTTCCATATTTGGAATTACTTGACTCTAACTTCAAAACTTGTCCTAGTAATCATGAATGGGATAGGTTGGAGAGTATTTGTAAATTTCTAGTAAACCTCCGATGAACTGTCCTCGTTACCCACAGTTAGCTCTCAAGTTGATAGCTCAACGACTTTTCCTCCAACAATTATAAAATCACAGTTTCTTCAGGTAGTAGTAATTCTTATTCATCTTTTACAATTACTATTTTGTAACTTTTCATTAACTTATTTTTGTTAGCATTCATAATTAGGATTATTACTCATTTGAAGAGGAAATTACTATTCCTAAGAAGTCACAACTTGAAATGTATCTTGAAGAACAAAAAATTGATAGGAAGGTTAAGTTAGACATATTACATTTTTGGAAAGGAAATCAATACAAGTATCCTGAAGTGGCAGCTATGGCTAGAGATGTTTTATGCATTCCCATTTCCACAGTTGCTTCAGAAAGTGCATTTAGTAACAGTTGTAGAATTTTGGATCAATATAAAAGTGCTTTAAAACCTAACATCGTTGAAGCATTAGTTTGCAGTAAGGATTGGTTATATGGAAATAATGGTAAATGCTCCAACTTTTTACATTAACTTCTTTTCTGACTTCATGTAAAAACTTAAAAGTAATATGTTTTTTGTAGTTATGATTGATCCGGAACTGGAGGGTATAACTAAGGACATCATGAACTTGGGTATTACAAAAATTGTCAGCGAGGATGTCAAATATTCAGATAACAGAGTTGCTTGGTGGTTTTTTATTGCATTTTTTTTTAAAATGAGCTATTGTATGGTCTTTGATAGCTCACTGGTTGGACACTTACTAGTTGTTGCTTGACTTTATTTTTTTTAAACTGCTACTGCATGGTTGTAAATATGGGATTTTGCCTTTTTGGTGTTGTTCAGTAAATGTTCTCCTAAATTTAGCTCTGAAGGGCTGGTATCTCACTGGTTGCAAGGCCGTTGCTGTAACCCTGTTGCAGTTTTGTTGTCTGGCTATCTGCTTATAAACTAAATTTTATGTTTAATTATTTATTATTGTTGCTACTTGCAATTTGGTTGTTTCAATTTTATGTTTTCTGAATTCTGATTAAGTGAGGTTGCTGCCTCCTGGCTGCTGAGTGCATGGATGTTGGCCATTGCTGTTGCAGACTTGCAATGTTGCTGTTAAATGTTAATGTATTCGATGAAGACTAAACTACTTGCAATGAATTAATGTTTTATTGTTTTTGATGAAGTAATGTGAAGGCTAAACTGCTAAAGGGTATAACTATAAAAGCTCAAGCAATGACAAAAAACCTTCTAAACAGAAAGTGATAGCTGTTGACCCGTCGTGTACTCGTGTGTTGGAAAATACTATTGCAACCAGGTGGTATTTGTGTTAGTTAAATGCCTAAATTCATGAGCAGATACTTTATTAATTCATTGATACTACATTAAGTCATTAAGTTTAATGCAAATTGCCGCCTTGGATGGTAATAGTTATAAAAATCGAATATGTTTGAGATTAAATACTGGCTATATGTGTTGGAGACATTGAGGGTTTACCTGAACTAATGATTAATGAAATAAAGCTTTCTAGTTATATAATTATGCAATCTAGGGCTTCACATTATTTGGAAATTTATCATTTCTATTTGTTTATTACTTTTTAGTTTTTAGCTTTCAGTGTTTATTGTTTAACCGTTTTTTATTTTGCTCTTAATTCAAGTTGAATAACGGTTAAACAATCAAGAATTCAAGATGAAGTATTGAAGTGTTTGCTGTTTGCACTTGGTGTGTGTTTGCTGTTTGCACTTGGCCCTAAAATAAGAATAAAGAAGTATAATTTGAGTTTGTTTGTGTTGGTGGAATTTTGAAAATAGGTTTTGAAAAATATTAGTTTTCTTTGGGAATTTTAGAATTGAGGTTGAATCTTAATTCTAATAGTCGAACTAGCTCGTTCGGAAAATTATATCACCCCGAAGGATGAAAATAAAATCCCATAACGGCGTTCGGACTTAGAATTATGTGATTCATCTCAAATATCATAGCCAGACTCTAAAGAGAACTTCACACGGCCCCGAGGGGACAAGGTAAAGATCAACTAACCGTCTGGTTATGATATTCGAGTGGTATGATTGTCGATCTCATATCCAAAGCCTTATCAAAGAAGAATGTATCTCCCCGAAGGGAAATAACACCTATCAATGATAATTCTTCTAATACAATAACGACAATCATTTTTTGAACTTTTTCCAAAGAAATCTAAGAAGATTTTTTAAAAAGGTTAATTTTGAAATCAAGTGTGTGGGGTTCCAAATCTCCTCGTAGTTAATTACATCGTAGGGAGACAGAGTCCCCTACGAAAACTCTCAATTAAAATAAGAATGAAATTTTGTTAGATTTTTTAGGAGTGATATCAAAAAAAGGAATATAATCTTTTAGAGAATCAAAAGGGAATGGATCAAGATTGAACAGTTATTAACAGAGTCAAAGGAGGAGAGGTAGGGGACACCTTGAGATTCCAGAACCATCCGGAAGTGTACCAACTTAGTCTAAACGTTGGGCTTTACATTTTAGGATTGGAAAGAGGTTTAATTTGAGTTGAACATTTTATTAGAAGTTTGGGACTATATTCCTGAAATTGGGGTCTTATAATCAAAGATCTGCCCCAGATCCTAAATCTAATTTGGACGCTGGACCACAGCCGTCCGAACCTAACTAATGCAGTGCAGAACCTGGTCTTACCCCGGCCTGGATTGGGGAGCCAGCTAACCACCTAGTCGATTTAAAATACATGAACCCGGTCTTTTATGAAAGAGTGGTAGGGACGTTGTAATTAAAGTTTTGGAGAGTTGGGGCCGACATCTAAAAAAATTTCCTAGTTGGCCCCTTTAACTTATGTTGGGTGCTAAAATGCTAAACTGATGCAATTAAGATTTCTGACTCTTTTAGTTCGTATCTAATGCAATGCATGCTGGTTGACAACTTCTGAATCAAGTATGCTTGAAATTTTAAAAACAGGCTTAGAAAATAATTTTTTAGAAGACTGGGCTTCCCCAGGTTCGGCACCTCGTCCTCATAGGTCAGACTATCTGGACTCTACCCGCAGGCGGGGAAGGGTCTAAAATAAGGAAAGAAGAGGTGCAAAAATATGCATGCGACCCCGGGGTCGATCCCCGGCTAATTCCCTAAATTTGTTATCTTTCTATGTTATTTAGACTCACTAAAATTTTAGACTTTTTTAAAATTATGAGTATAAAACTTTCACACCCTTACGAGTCTCACGTGTCCAGGCTAAAACAAAAGCGGCACACAATCGCCAAAAAACTAAGAAAAGCAGACAATCCTAGAGGCAATCAACTCATCACATTAAATATAAATTAATTAATAAATGTCCATAGGCAAAGTTGCCTTGCTTATTACAAACCAGAGTTTTGCAGAAAGTAAAGTGGCCGGGCACCACTGACAACAACCCGGATTCTAAGCCTAGTAATGACGCAAGTTATTTTGAGTGGGATACCCTCAATCTTCAAGTCTTCATTTTTGCTCTTCTTAGACTCCTTTTCTTCAAACTCCTTGGGTTCTCCGCAACAAGCTACCCAAATGGATAAGAGGGCACTTCCCTTTAGAGGGGAAGGCCACTCTTTCCTCTTTGGATATAAGAGAAGTGTGATCCAAATTTGGATTTCCAAATGGAAAAGGAATAGTTCCCAAAAGGGCATCCTTTCCTCTTTGGAATCCAAGCTTTGGACCTAAATATCCCAACTCAAACTTAACTTTCACAACACTTGACAATTTACAAATTACATTTATATCAAATCAAAAATCTAGACTCACCTGCAGGGTTATCCTAAGCAGTTAAAAAAAACAATTATTCCCAAGCAGTTGTATATATGTGCAGAAAAGTAAATAAAAACACACTGGCCACGCTCTTTTATTTGGGGGCTTTAGCAGCTGAAGCACCTGTGCAAGCATTTGTAACAATTAATATTTATTATTAACTTAGCCCCCTTTTTATTGTCCTGCATGAGCGTGGCCACCTACAGAAAATTATGTGAACATCCAGATCGCACCTAACCTAAGAGTAATCTAGTCGCCAAACACATCAATCCATCCACAGAGTGCAGAGAAGTAAGCAGACACAGCAAAGCAATTTCATCCACAACATGCAGTGAAAACCACGAAAAACCCGGCACACAGCAGTAAAGTAAACACCAGCCTAACCTAGATCTATAGTTGGTTGTCCTAGCACATCATCTAAAGTGTGTGTAAAAGGTGGTGTGGTTGGGGTAGGTCCTGAAGTGGGTGATTAGTTAAAGTTGTCTAAAATTCTGGGTTTGTTAAGGCTTAAAAAAGGGAATTTAGATTAATGTTTAAATATTAATATATTGAGGATTTTGATTAAATATATTTTAAGAGTTAATTGATTACTACCTTTGTTTCACACCGAGGCCGTGAAGTTTATTGCACCTTCCTTGGGGCTAAGCTAATAGCCTCGTAGGCCTGGGTTACCCAGTAGCAATCGGGATTAATTAAGTTACTTTAAATTGGTTGGAATTAAGGAAGTGAATTAATATCGAGGAGAGTTGATTACTGATTTTAGTGGGTTGGTTGAAAGCTTTTAATAACCTATTAAAAGAATTTTAAGGGTTGGAAGAGTTAACAAATTTCACAGAGTTATTCGGGTATGCTAACTAAGAGGTCAAGATTTGGCTTTCAAAATTAGAGTCAATCTTATAGGTTTTAAATTTTTAATAAATAATAGACTTAATCATGAGTTGTTAAACAGGTGGCACACTCAATGTGGAGTTTCCTATGGGAAGTTATGATTTTAGAAGTTCTGGCCCATTCTGACCCAAGGTCACCTAAGATGTTGAATCCTTGGTTTTAGCTAGATTATGGAGGTTTGATGTTTCCAGGAAGTGATAGAACCTAATTAAAGTCACTATCCACTAAGTTGATTAATCAAGAATTCTCTATAATTAACAGTGGATTTTAGGAATTTTACACATTCGTAGGGATTATCAAATTACTACAACTAAGGAATCTACTTAAGGGTTTGAACCCAAATGAGCCCTAAACTCCTTGAGATCAATTCCAAAGGTCACAAATGACCCAAGGGCAGATCAACAAGTGTTTAAAACCCTTTTGGGATTTTTAAGATTTAATTACAGTTGGTTAGACCCTAATTACCTAAGGGCCAAGCTAAGACAAGTTTAAAGATCAATTTGAGAGGGTTTCAATTCTTATTGATTAAGGGGTCAATTAAGGACAATTAAGGACATTTTAATGGATTTTAGGAGTTAAGAAAAGTTCATTATCAATTGATTAAGGTTAACAGGCCATTTCTAAGAAGGATTTTTGGGGCTCCTACTTGGGGAACCAAATGAACCCCAAATTTGATGAAATCTGGGCCATAGAATCACCTGACCCTAAGGACCAAACCCACCAAATTTGAGCTCAAATGGAGCACTCTATGGTGGTTAACCAAACCACCCAAGGTGAGCTCTAATTCACCTTAAAATCACTATGGGGGTCTATCCTAGGCTTGGATTGGGGCAAAATCAGTGGCTCTACACTCCTCATCCTACACATCATCAACACACCAAAAATCACACCCTAAATCCCATTGCATAGGTCTATATCCCCTTTTGAATTTAAGGGTCAAACCATGACCCTTAAATTTAAAAATTAGGGAAAATGCCCTTGAACAACTTAAAATGGGGAGATAAAATTTGGACATGTCAGAAACATGCCCAATTTCAATCCCCCAAAATTCCAGACCTGGTGGACATGTATTTAAAAAGTAATTAAAGAAATTCATAAAATGCTCAAATTGAAATTAAACCTAAGACTGACCTAACCAGGGACTGGAACCATAGGGCTTTTGTAGAGCTCCCTGAGACCTTTCTAATGAGCCTAAGAACACCTAATTTGGACAAGTGTGCAGGGAGTTATGAATTTTTGAAGTTCCCTTGAATTTCTGGATTTATTAATCCGGCAATTACACAGTCAGCAGCCGTTACCACGCGGCGCGCGCTGATTCGCCAGGCAATGATTGGCGCTAACCGTTAACGGCCGGATTAACCACAGCCATCGGATGGCGGATCGAACGGCTGGGATCAAAGGCGCTCCGATACCGCGGGATCTAATCCAAGCCGTTGATCAAGATCAACGGCTGGGATTTCGTCTTCAACCTCCCGCTCGTATCCGAGACCACAGAGCTTCTCCGGCTTGATCAGGGCAATCCCACCGGCGAACTCCGATGAAATTTCACAGGGAGGATCAGGACGATGGAAACTTCCAATCCAACGGTGGAGATCCGTTGGGGTGAAGGTCTCCTTCACACTTGACCAAACTACCTAGCTAGGGAGCTCAGGATGAAGAGATTACCACAGAGAAGGCCTCAACAAATGAGCTTCTCTATCAGGAAGCTTCAGGGGACGGTGGCGAACAGTTCTCTTTCAGGCGTCGGGGTCAGAGGACGGCCGGAGGTGCGACTTCGAGCGGGACGCCGAAGGCTTTCACGGGCGCTTGCTCGAATGGAAGGAGGGATCGATCTCTAGGCTCGAAGGAAGCTTCTGGGAGTTCGAAGGAGCTCTGGGGATCGAACAAGAGCGAATGCCAATGCCTCGTGAGGTCTGGCGAGCTCAGGGGTATTCGGCCACCCTTCGGGAGCTTGGACGACCGGGATTGAACTGGGGAAGGCTCAGATCGCTGCCAGGTGGATGATGGCGACGTCCAGGAGGGATCGTGGAGATCAAACCGGTGGGCAGCAGCCTTGAGCCAGGGATTGTCTGGGGGGGACCACCGGAACTTAAATTCTATTGGCTCCGACCGCCGCCGGCCATGGCCTGGGTCGGGTTGACCGGGGGAGACCGATGGGGACATGCTAGAGCCAAGGGTGAAGTCAATTTGGCCTGGGGAGGCCTGGATCGAACTGGTGACGGGTTTGGACCCAAACCTGCTCGGTTCAAGTCGAATTGAGCTCGATCCGAGCCAGGCCAGACCCTGGGCTTAGTATGGGAGGTAGATCTGGGTCTAGTGCACCCAATGCAGGTGGCAATTGGATCCAATTTGATCTGGGTTGAAAGATGGCTCGGGTTGATCCAAACCTGCTCGGTTCGGGTTGATTTGGGCTCAACCCAGGTCAGGCCAGACCCTGGGCTTGAGGTGGGAAGTGGGTCTGGGTCTGGTGCACCCAATGCAAGTGGCAATTGGGTCCGATTTGACCTGAGCTGGGAGATGGCTCGGGTCCAAGTGTTTTTGGCTACTTTGGGTTAGCCTAACTCTTGACCCAAGCTAGCCCAAGGCATGGGCTGGCTGGAGGAGATGTATTGAACCTAGGGCCACCAATGGGAGGTGTTGGTCGAGTTCAATTGGGCTTAGGTTGAGAGTTGGCTTAATCCCAAGTGCTTTTGGGCACTTTGGGCTAGCCTAACTCTTGACACAAGTGAGCCCAAGGGTTGGGCTGATCAAGGAAGGTGTATTGGGTTAATGGGCACACAATAGCACCTTGATTTGGATTCAATTTGGTTAAGATCAAAAGATGGCTCAAGGGAGGCCTCTTCTTGGTCACTTGGGTCAAGCCATATGGCTAACCCAAGTGAGCCCAAGGTTTGGGTCACCAAGAGGGGTCTCTTGGGTACCCAAGAGGTTTCCCATACATTCAAAGAACTTGGAATGGACTTGATTCAAAAATTTGAAAGAGGAAGGGTGTATGGGTCCATGGGTCAAACTTGGTTGACTTGTTCAACCAGGTTGACCCAAGGTCTGGGTTTGAGTTCAACAAGTTGAGTTTAACATTTAAAATTCATTGGAAGTGGTTTCAAAGAGTTTGGAATTGATTTGATTTGAAATGGCCATTTGAAGTCCCATAAGGGTATTTTGGTCAATTTTAACCTATTGGTCAACTAGGGTAAAAAATGGATCTGAAAAATGTAGTTTACTATTCAGTGGGTTAAAATCAAGAGTCTGGAAGTGGTTGGAGGCTCTGATAATGGCTCCAAGATCAAAATCTCAAAGGGGTTAGGTTCGGTGGCATAGGCTGTAAATATTTGAAGGTTTTACAGCCTTTGAATTTTAATTAAGATTCTGGGGTTAGAGACCTCAGAATGGGCTCAAAATTGGAGGGTAGCCTCTAAAGACATGTCTTATCACTTTGCAAGTGATAGACCCTGGATTAGAGGCCATTTGACTGGGTTTTGAAATGTTTGAAAAATCCTTGAAAAGGGTCTTTAGGACAAGACCTTAGGACTTTGGATTTGAGTTTGGATTTCTGGATTTGGAATGGATTTCAAGTTTGAATGATCAATACTGGGGTATCCAAATCATTTACAATCATGTGGTGATTGTTAGTGAATGGATAGGATCAAAGCTAGATCAAAGGTGGAATCAAAGTCTAAGTTAAATTTTGGATTTTCAAGTGGATTGAATCAAAGTTTGGATGTGTTTGAAATTTGAATTAATTGGGGTTTGAGTTGAATGAAGTATGAGATTTAAATTGATCAAAGGTTGAAATTGATCAAAATGTAGAAGTTGATTTGAAGTTGGAATTGATCAAAGATAGGGATTGATTTGAGTCTAGATTAGTCCTAAGATCTAAAGGGGTTTTAGGATCTAGGATCTAAGGGAACCTTAGGCTCTAGAGTAGGCCCTAAGGTCTGGCTCTAGGAAAGGATCCTAAGGTCTAGAGTGGATCCTAGGGCCTAGAATTAATCTGGAGTTTGGAAGGGTCTTAGTGACCTCATACCAAAAATGAGGTCAACAGTTTGTAAAGTATTTAATTTGTATTTTACTATTTTGTAGATTGTAGATTTGTAGTTCACTAATTTGTAATAAATTATTGTAAAGGAAGGGCATCACCCAACCTTAGGTCTAAAGGATGCTGATAGAAGACTTACTCCAAATAGGCAGATTAACTGGAAACCAAAGTAGGGAATACCTAGCGTTGGGTCTAAGGAAGGGCATCACCCAACCTTAGGCCTATAGGATGCTGATAGAAGACTTACTCCAAATAGGCAGATTAACTGGAAACCAAAGTAGGGAATACCTAACTTTGGGTCTAAGGAAGGGCATCACCCAACCTTAGGTCTATAGGATGCTGATAGAAGACTTACTCCTAGTAGATGGATCAACTGGAAACCAAGGTAGGGAATACCTAGCCTTGGGTCTAAGGAAGGGCATCACCCAACCTTAGGCCTATAGGATGCTGATAGAAGACTTACTCCAAATAGGCAGATTAACTGGAAACCAAAGTAGAGAATACCTAACTTTGGGTCTAAGGAAGGGCATCACCTAACCTTAGGTCTACAGGATGCTGATAAAAGACTTACTCCTAGTAGACGGATCAACTGGAAACCAAGGTAGGGAATACCTAGCCTTGGGTCTAAGGAAGGGCATCACCCAACCTTAGGCCTACAGGATGCTGATAGAAGACTTACTCCTAGTAGATAGATCAACTGGAAACCAAGGTAGGGAATACCTAGCCTTGGGTCTAAGGAAGGGCATCACCCAACCTTAGGCCTATAGGATGCTGATAGAAGACTTACTCCTAATAGGCAAATCAACTGGCAAACTAGGGTGGTGCCACGAAGGGCGTACTCCACCCCTAGCGAATGGTCATGTGGGGAGGAAACTTGCTCCACACAGAGGACCAAAACTGGCAAACTAGGATGGTGCCACGAAGGGCGTACTCCACCACTAGCGAATGGGAATCAGGATGGTGCCACGAAGGGCGTACTCCACCACTAATCCCAGGTTAAATGCCAGGGTGGTGCCACGGAGGGCGTACTCCACCACTAGCGAGGTGCGATCATCCTAAGTGAGGGAACGGTCCGACCCTAAGGAGGAGGCGAAGAGCGTTAAGAGGTGAAAGAATTTAAAAAAATAAAGAATCGAGTTGCGCATCAAGAAAAGGAAATTTTATTTATTGATAAGATGAGCTACATCAAGCATAGTATTTCTTAAGGAAACGCCCGTTGACAGGTAGTATTGGGTGGTTCCCCTTACAATCTACTAACTGATACGAGCCTCCTTCGTAGACAGTCTCTATAACGAAGGGTCCTTCCCACGTAGGTTCGAATTTGCCTCCCAACTTTCGATGGGCTAAAATAGGCCTCCGAAGGACCAACACCAAGTCTCCTGCTTGGAAGGTCCTAGGTCGCACTAGCTTATCATGGGCCTGAACCATACGGGACTTATATAACTCTAAACTTTGTTGAGCTTGGAGACGTCGCTCTTCAAGGCCTTCGAGTTCTTCCAACCACAGTTTTGCATTTTGTTCATTCGTGATTTGATTCTGAACTGCAATCCTGAGCGAAGGGATTTGTATTTCCAAGGGTAAAACGGCCTCAGATCCATACACTAGTGCAAACGGGGTGGATTGGGTCGGGGTTCTATAAGTGGTACGGTAAGCCCACAAAGCTTCCACCAACCGTTCATCCCACTGTCGTTTGTTATCATCAAGGGTCTTTTTAACGATTTGCACCAAGGTTTTGTTGAAGGCCTCGGCCAATCCATTTGCCCGAGGGTAATAGATCGTCGAGTATCTCCAATCAATATTATGGCTCCTTACAAAACTGTTGATTTTTGTAGACTTGAATGCGGACCCATTATCGGATATGATTCTGCGGGGTACGCCGAATCGATATACGATATGGTCACGAAAGAATTTTAAGACATGGTGTGATGTTACGTTGCGTAGGGGAATTGCTTCCGCCCATTTTGAAAAGTAATCAGTCGCTGCTAATATGAAACGATGACCTCTCGTAGAGGGAGGGTCAATCGGCCCAATGATATCTGTGCCCCAACTCTCGAAGGGCCACGAGGCTATCGTAGGGTGTAACACATTAGGCGGCTGATGTAAAACCACACCATGGATCTGACATTGATGACAGTGCTTTGCAATATTCATGAAATCGTCAATCATTGTAGGCCAGTAATATCCAAGTCTTTTAATCCTCAATTTCATTTTTGGACCCGATTGATGTGCACCGCACAGTCCTGAATGGACCTCATTGACAATCTTCAGGGCTTCTCACTGGTTCAAATAGCGCAGCCACATGTGGTCGAAGGACCGACGGTACAACACATTGTTGACTAGAGTGTATGATAGGGCATGTTTCTTAATCTGGTTGGAAAGTGATTTATCCTGGGGAAGCTTCCCTTCTCTAAGGTAGTCAATTAAAGGTCGTCTCCAATCGCCTTCTTCGTCAGTTGTCGAAGAGGCAGAAAGGATCTGAAGGGGAGCCTTACTTATGTGTTCCAAATCTATAAGAGAGAGGGCTTTACGACCCTGAATCTCTATAGGGATGGAATCCTCCTAAGGACATGCAAATTCCTTTGCGAGTTTTGCTAAGGCATCTACCGCGGAATTGCTTCCACGGGGAACCCTATACAAAGTGGCGGTAGGAATTTGTTCCAACAAGTGAAGTGTGTACTGGTGGTATCTTAGGAGATTAGGATTCAAGACTTTATAAGTTCCGGCCACTTGGTTAATTACCAATTGGGAATCTCCAAAGATCTTAATCTCTTTAATTTCCATTAGAATTGTAATTTCCAAACCGGTTATCAGAGCTTCGTTTAGCTTCGTTATTTGTGCAGGGCTCCGATAAATGGTAGGAAAAATGCATCATTCCTTTTTCCGGCGTTATGAAAATTAGACCGACTCCAGCCTTTCCGGGAATTGCAGATTGTTGGGTCGCATTCCTACTAGAGGATGCTGCCCCATCAAAATACAATTCTCAGATGGCCTCGTCAGATTCCCTCAAACTCATGATTTGTTCATCGGGTAGATCATCGTTCAGAGGAGAATCTACTGGTAGCGGGTGTGCTGCCAGAAAGTCGGCGATAGCTTGTCCTTTCACAGCATGAAGAGGAGTGAAAGTAATTTCAAATTGCAGCAATATCATAGACCAACAAGCTAAGTGTCCTGACAACATAGGTCGGGTCATAAGATATTGCAAAGGATTAACTCTTGAAATCAAATTGATTGAGTGGGAGAGCATGTAATGCCTCAGTTTCTGAGCTGCAAAAACCAAAGCAAGACAATGCTTCTCAATTGACGGGTATCAGATTTCAGTAGGAAGAAGCCTTCGACTAAGGTAATAGAGAGCATTCTCTTTCCCTTCATCGTTGACTTGAGCCAACAGGGTGCCTAAAGACTCATCTAAGGCTGCAGTGTAGAGGATTAACGGCTTTCCTGGAATTGGAGCTGCCAAAACTGGCGGATTAGAAAGATATTGTTTAATGTTATTGAAAGCATTTTGGCACTTCTCGTCCCATACGAACTTAGCATCTTTCTTCCCAAGGACAGAGAAGGGTTTACATCTCCCAGAAAGATTAGAAATAAACCTCCTTATATACGCCAATCTACCTTGTAGAGACCTTAACTGGGTAAGGCTCTTAGGAGATGGCATATTCAAGATGGCTTTAATTTTAGCAGGGTCAATCTCGATTCCGCGGTGCCTCACTACGAATCCTAAGAACTTCCCTGAGGTGACGCCAAAGGCACACTTGAGAGGATTCATTTTCAAATCGTAGCGGCGCAACCGTTCAAAAATAACTCTTAAGTCATACAGGTGAGCCTCTTTGACCTTGCTCTTGACAACTAAATTATCAATATAGCACTCAACTTGATTGTGAATTAAGTCGTCAAAGATACGGGTCATGGCCCGTTGGTAGGTTGCTCCGGCATTCTTCAAGCCAAATGGCATCACCTTATAACAAAAGATTCCAATAGGGGTTCTGAACACCGTATTTCTTTCATCTTCTAGGGCCATCTTGATTTGATTATAACCCGATGAGCCATCCATGAATGAGAAAATGACATGTGAGGAGGCAATGTCTACCATGAATTCTGGTATCGGTAAGGGGAACTCATCTTTGGGACATGCCTTATTCAGATCCCTATAATCGACACAAATCCGAATTTGACCATTCTTCTTTCGGACTGGCACGACGCTGGCTACCCAAGAGGGGTATTGTTCCTCCCGAATAAATCCGGCTTTGGCCAATTTCTTAATTACAGAAACAACTTGTTGTTCGATTTTTAAGCGCATGCGTCGAGGAGCTTGTTTGACAGGAATGGCATCAGCCCGAACTCCAAGTTTATGAACTGCTACCTCAGCAGGTAAACCTGACATTTCGTCGTATGTCCAGGCAAAGCAATCCTTAAACTCAGACAAAAGTTAGATCAAATCTTGGGTTTCACTCTCGCTCAGTAGAGCACTAATAAAGATTGGACGGGGATCGTCATCGGTTCCCAGGTTAATTTCTTTTAATTCATCGACTGTCGATTTAATTTCTTCTTCTAATTTAGGGGGTGCATCCCGAACTTGAAGGTCATCGGGATCATCTAAAGTCTCCAAATAGAGCCTACCAAGAGGACAGAAAGGATCTGTAGGGACATTTGGCGATACAAGATGGTAAGTTATCATCAGGCAATACCCATCGTCATCGAATGAACTAACAGTCCCAAAGCCGATACCACTTGTAGGATTATCCTTAATTTTTATTTTCCAAATATTTTCGTGGTATCTAGCCTAACCCTTAGTCCATCGGTATGGTACATAACCTTTAGAGAAAGTATTTTTCACACAAACAGGGAAGTAATCGAAAGGTAATTCCTTTAATTCATTAAAATCTGCCTCCTTAAGGGTTACATCACTTTCATCCCTTGCGGAGGAGGAGCCAGGAAAGAATTTCTTGGCTTTCTTTACTTCACCATTCAAGTTGGGGGCCACTTTGACTTCTAACCCTACAATCCTGCCAGCTGACAGTGGAGTCAGAGAAAGAGCCTCAATCCTTCTGCTGAGCTTTTCGTACATTGTTAATTCAAGCTCGTCACTTTTTACTTTTACAATTTCTTCCTCAATGTCACTGTCCTCTTCTAAAGTGAGATCAAAATTTGGAGAAGTATTTACATTTTTGTAATTGAGGGAGAAGGCAGCACCTTGGTCCTTGGACTCAATATCAAAATCTGATTCCAAATCGATATAAACAGGTGTTGTTCTCCTCTCTAATGAAGCACGGCCTCGGCCTCGTGCCCTTAAGGCCATCCTCCCACCTCTTTGAGGTAATGCATTTGGAGGCCTAAGGACAACGATGTCGGAGTCGTCTTCACTACTTAATTGTATCATTTCTTGATCAATAAATTTTCCTCTTTTTTTTTCTTTTTCTTTTACATTGGACTTTTGTCCAACAAACTTCTCCTCAATTTTGATCTCTAGCTTAGAGCGGGACGAGGACCCTTTTGGAACAAAATATGTAGCATCTTTGTAGATCCCGATTTCTTGAATAGAAAATGGTTGCAGATCACCCTTAATCACATGTTCAATGCCATCTCGTTGGTACTTGATGCACTGGTGAAGGGTAGATGGAACCATTCTATATTCATGAATCCAAGGTCTACCTAAAAGAGCATTAAAGGATGTCACCGAATCAATTATATGAAACTTAGCTTCAGTTTTCAAATCTCCTATTTGTAAGAGCAAGGTGATTGAACCTAAAGCCCTCTCGCCCTTTTCATTGAACCCACGAAGCACCAACCTGTCGGTCGAGAGCTGGCTAGTATCAACTCTGAGGTATGCGAGGGTCTTTAAGTTCATTATGTTGACCGATGCACCCGGATCAACAAGAACTCTTGATAACTTAAAGTTTCCCACATCTACGGTAATGTAAAGGGGATGATTATGGTCAGCGGTTCTCAAGAGCAAGTCTTCATCAGAAAAGGTAACTCCAGGAACCTCTTTGAAGTAAAATGCCTCACCTTTTGAAGTTGCAGCTAACTGGGTTAAATAAATCTCGGGGTCGAGAAGTGCCTTAATTAAAGACTCCCTGATTTCTTTGGAGAGAAGGAGGGCGTCATAAATACTTAATTTTGCTGGCAACTTCCTAAGGTGGGCTAAAACGTTATAATCAACCTTAGGAACGACAGATTCAAAACCCGGAGGAATTAAAGGAAAGTCTGGTTGCTGAGGGGAATTTGGATTTAGATCTTCGAAGGGAATTTGCTTGCCTTTCTCCTGAGAGGGAAGCCTAAGGGGTAAGACTTTATCGCCACGGAGTTGCACCTGCTCGATATCTTCGGGAGGGCAAACTAGGGCAGTGTCTATGCACACCATAGGCGTTGGATCATCACTTCCCGAAAGCGAGTCAGAATCTGAAAGTTCTATCAAGATAGGATTCCCCTGGAAATTGATTTGAGGGAAATCACTTTCTGATAAAGCTTCACATTCGACCTCTTCTTGAATAGCTGATTCGGGAAGGTCAATCTCTTTAATATTAAGACTTTCTCCACCAGAATTTTGATTTAAAACAGAAGAGTCGTCAACTTGCATTTCATTTCCATGGTTAATCATCAAGACAGAAGCAGAAGAATGTTTTTTATTCATCTTCTGACCCTTCACCTTTGATGGGGCAAAGTAAAAGTCAGATAACAAAAGAGGAGAGAGGGTTTTAACACCCCCATCCGCCATCCTAATACATCTCTCATCTACACACTTCCTCTCTACAAAATCAACTTCTTTTTCTTTTAAGCATCCGACAGTAGTTCCTGTGACTACTGGAGAGGAAAGTGGCTCAACATCCTCCTGCGAAGAGTCCAGGTTAACCTTCCACGTCGGGGCCTGGGCTATCGTAGTCAGTTGTTGAGAAAGACGAAAGGACTTGTTAATCGACTTTTTAAGTGCCCGGGACAAAGCAATGTCCCAACCATCTTCAACAAAACAAGAAGAGTTAAGAGGGTTACCTGAAATGGTTTTAATTGAAGCTTTCTCTGGATCGACCAAGTATTCCTTAGGTATTATAATGTTACCTTGGGTGTAGTTCCTCTCAAGCCAATCTTTGAACACAACGCAATCTTCAAGAGGGTGACAAAGCATCCGGTGGTATGGGCAATACTTGGGATCATCTTTCTTGCTCTCATCCTCAGGCCTCCTGGCCTCTGGCAACTGAAAATCTGATTTCTTTAACAGACTCCTGAAAATTTTCTTAACTGCTTCCCTCTTAAATGGATATGGTTTTGCCAATCTCTCTCTAAAAGGGATAAGGTTAGGATCTCTAGTGTACTAGGGAGTAACTTGAAAGGGCTGTCTCTGAACTAGCTGTGGTGGCGGTGGTGGAGGAACACTGGGCTGACTAGTCATTGGCCTTTTTCCTTTGTCAACTGCCGACACTACTACCTTTTTCTCAAAAGTCTTAACCAATCTAGGACCCTTCTTATCTTCAGACTGCTCTCGTAGGAATGGCATCTTATGAGCCTCTTCCTGCAAATTGCTAGCCTTATTAAGAAGTTTTTCGAAAGTTTTAATAGTGAAACCTTTCAGGAGAAAAGCAACGGGGCCGTGGATATTCTTAAGAAGGATCTCCACCGCATGTTGCTCTTGCAACTAGGGTTCACACTTCATCGAGAGGTTTCGCCACCTCAAGATGTACTCAACCAGAGACTCTCCCGGCTTTTGTTTCTCAACAACAAGATCGCCCACAGTAGTTCGTTGTTGCGCTCCAGAAAATCTTTTAAGGAAAAGATTTTCTAGATCGCTAAAAGTTTTAACAGAACCATTGGGCAAATCGGCGTACCATTCAAAAGTGATGCCGGATAGACTACTTACAAATTGACAAAATAGTAGAGCATCTGACCCTCCCGCATAGCAACAACTTACTCTGAAGTGGGCTAGATGTTGTCTCGGGTTTTCTATTCCGGTGAAAATTTTAAAAGTTGGTGGCATGAAGCCTTTTGGATAAGGAACAGAGTCATATTCTTCGGGGTAAGGTCTACCCTTTGGAATAGACTCGATTCCTTGAGAAAAGGCTAAGGCCTCCCTTACCTGGTCCTCGATCAGTTGCTTAATGTCTTTCTGGGGCAGGGTAGGGGGAACTGTAAGTGCTGCTGGAGATGCCTCTGATAGGCAAGGAGAAATCACTGGTGTCGACTCAGGAGGTTTGGGACCAGATTCTGTCTTTCTGACTTTTTCCACAATTTCTCGAGCCGTTTGTTGAATCTTAAGTGAATCCTGCTCTGACTTATCAAATATTTCTTGCATTTCTTTGACTTGTGACATCATAGTTGTCAACTGGTTTTCCAAATCTTTAATGTGTTCTTCACCCCTAGCCCTTACGGACTCATCTGAATCGGACCCAGCAACCTGTGGGTCATCATCTCTAGCAAGCCGGCGTCTACCAGGTTCGGCCTCCTTGTTGGAACCTCTAGTTTCGACCATAGAGACACTACTAACATAGTCGTCTTTCTTTCTAAGGAGGTCATCCAGGTCTGGATCAAAAGAAGCCATTCCCTCTTTATTTAGCAGAATGTTTCTTATCTCTTGTACTACCTCCTCGACTGGTCTATCCCCAATTGACTTAGGATCGAGGGGTAGATATCCTTTGTATTCAGCCATATCAAATAATCCTTCTGAATCCAGGAGAGCAATGATTTCTGTAAGTTTCGGATTAGGATCTGACTGAGACTCTGTAACTAGCTCTTCATTTATCTCAAGATCTAGGTCAATTCCTTCCTTTTTGACTATCCCAAAATCGATAGTCGGAGAATTGACATTCTCTATAGGGAGAGGGACATATACCTCATGAGGTGAAGGAGGAGCCTGTAGGGAGATAGCTCCTACATTGGGTAAGGTAAGGTCCTCAGACTCCTGCGTAGGAAGCCTAGGAATGACACATGGATCTAAACTATCAACCACTGGATCATCAGTTGGAATCATCACTGAATCAGGAACTGGACTGACTGTAAGAGAACTATCTAGTGGAACAACTGGGGTACTGGGTTGATCATCCATCGACTCAATCAAAGCTGGAGGAGGTCTAGCCGTGACTTGTTGGAGTTGGAGAATGAACTTCGAGGTTCTTGGAGGTGGTGGTAAATCCTCCAACTTAGTCCTTTTTGGAACAAATTTCTTCTCGGGGGATTTGGGCCTCTTGCCCTTGATGTCCGGATGTTTTAAAGTCTCATTCCCCTTTGGTTTAACAACTACTGAGGCCAACCTTACAGCTTTGGAAGGGGGTACCGAGGGTCTAACAACGGAATGGTGGCCTCTCTCAGACCCAGTCAACACGATGCCCTCTGTCTCGGAAGAAGGAGGGCGTGGCGCCCAGTGGTATCCATCAACCAGTACTGAAGTAGCGGGCTGTCTAACATACTTCTTGTTTCTCCTAACAGATTGTGGAGTTAAATTCTTTGTCTCAGACGCCTCTTCTTTCAATACTTCTTTTTGGAAGCGATGAGAGATCACTCCCTTTAACTGTTTCAGGTACTGCTCTTTTGTTTGTCCAGATTGCGCAGCACAGGTATGGATTATATTTCTCAAAGCCCTTGTTTTCTGTAGATGCTTTTCTTTTGAAGTCTTTTTAGTCGAGTAGTCGACCGGGCATGGTGAGGAACGAGCTATCCTAGCTATCCTCTCCTCCCCTTGAGCAGAAGCTAAGGGGTAGAAGCGGCTCCCTTTCAGAAAGGGAGAGGAAGCAGGAATAGGTAGCTCCTCATCAGCCTTAGGCTCTACTTGAGCTAAAGTCTTAAAAGGCACGATTCTCTTTGCCTTGGAAATCTTCTTCCTAAGTCTCCTCAAGTAATTCTTCTTTTGGTTCTTAGTGGAGAAATTAAGTCTAGAGATAGATCCTTCCTCAAAAATAGACTTGACTTCAGTGGGAGGCTCAACAACTGGCTCAGATTGTTTCTGATCATCACTAATCACTGGCAAAGTGGGTGCAGACCCCACAATCAACTCAACCACTGGAGGAACTTCCTTACTGGCATCCAAGCTAACAATCTGGTGTCCATCCATAGAAAGTTCAAGGGTGCTGAATCCCATTCCAAAGATGATGGTGTTTCCTTGGTCAGTAACAGTCGAGGACAACGCTTCGAAAGAGAAAATCAATTGGCCAGCCATTTGAATTTTCTGAAAGTTAAAGAGATGATTGAAATTAGATTTCATTTCAAAAGGAATGGAAATAATTTGTTATTTTGAAACTTAAGGCTTGTAGACTAATCTCAACCTTCCAACACAAGCTGAGTGGTAAAAAAAAACACCCAACACACGTTAGGAAGGTAAAGAGACTAAATACATGCCAAAAGGAAAATATTGTCAAAAGGTGAACATATGTTAGCCCATAAGATGATTATATGGGGTAACATATGAAGGTTTGAAACTTGGAGAAAATCGTTATTATCTTTTTTTCCACATTTTGAAGGGAGTTTGAATCTCAAATGACTTAAGATGGGGTTCTTTTACAGAATCCAAAACGCAACGGACAGAGTTTCCCCTTGCCCGAAGGCTTATGAAATTGTAAGAAAAACCCAGGTAAAGTAAATGGTCTAACTGTTGCAAATCTATTTTTCATAACTTGTGTTTTGATGATTGACAAACACTATTTCACTTGGACTACTTATTGCTTCTAACTTTTCAGGAATCGAAGATCGGACGATCAAGAGGAAGCCAGTTCAAGTTTGCGTAGGTTTAGGGTTGAGTCAGTCTGTAATTTTATTTTTCACCTTTTGAGTCTACTTGTAATGGTCAAAGAGACTGATGCAAAGTAACCCTTCACACACACACTTGAGAGGCTTAGAATTTCTGTTTTTGCCCACATCGGCCCGGCCGATATTTATATCATCCGGGATGATCAGCTTAAAATAGAAAGTATAAGTAAGGATTCTTAATTAAGGCAGTCGACATTAACATATTGGCCTGGACGATACATGTATTGGCCAGGACGATAATCTCAAAATAGAAAGAAGTAGCCGCCTTAGACAGTTAAGGTATACTGTATTTTTAAATTATCGGCCAGGACGATCCCCATATCGGCCTGGATGAAATTACCAAATTATGCCTTAATTGATCAGGAAATCAAGGGAGTAATTAAGGATGATTGATACGATCATATCGTCCTGGATGATCGCAGGATCGGCCAGGACGATACATTCAAAATCCTTGAGTTGCTTCAGGACGATAAATATCGGCCAGGTCATAAACAGGGCGATGCTCAGGATGATTTGCATCTGATTTGAACTAATCGGCCAGGACGATCGTATGATCATCCTGGACGATCAAGCCAAATTTCAATCGTCCAGGACTGTTCCCAGGGCGATGCTCTGGCCGAACTTCTTTGATTTGTACTGATCGGCCAAGCCGATGTCCAGATCGGCCGGGACGATAAAGTCGGCTACTTGCAATTAATGAGCCCCTTGAGAGCTCTTCTATTTAAGAGCTCTTGTCCAAACGTTTTAGAAGACCTTTGGCTGCTGCCTTGACCTAAGAAGACCTTGAGGAGAGAAAGAGAGAGAGGGAGAGAGAGAGAATCTTGTGAGGGGAGCTTGTGAGGGGGATTCACAAGGGTTGCTTCAAGGATCGCTCTGCTTGTCTTTCGTCTGGAGTTTCTCGTCCGTGGAAGGGTCGGTAGAGGTAAGGAGTTTGCTTTTGGTTGTGGTTCTCTGCCAGCTTCAGGAGGAAGCAAAAAGAGGTAGGTTCTCTGCCTTGCCGGGGTGGCAAAAAGGAGGTTCTTGTAAGGGCTTCTCCACCTAGCCGTGAGGACTAAAGGAGAGTCACGTTTTGTAGTGCAATACTTGGAGGGTGCCTCCAAGGAGTGGACGTAGGTCGAGTCGACCGAACCACTATAAATCTTGTGTTCTTATTTTTGCTTCCGCACTTTTTAATTCCGCATTAATTTCTTGTGGTGTGATTTGGTTTGTGATTTTATTTCTTTGTCTTAAAAGTTTTTTTTTAAATACCAATTCACCCCCCCTCTTGGTTAGCTTGGGACTAAGTTCATAGGGCTTAACATCCCGAACGAACTTTCAAGTGGTATCAGAGCGGGATTCAAAAATTTAAGTTTGAAAACTTTTTGAATTTTATCCATGGCTAACATTGGGAATTGTAACACTACTGAAGGGTATTCCATTACCCGACCTCCCCTGTTCGATAACCTACCTTTTGATTTTTGGAAAACCCGCATGTCAACATTTTTACAATCTACTGATTATCGCATGTGGATGCTTATTCAAGAAGGTTATTCTCCACCTTCTCGTGAAATTAATGGTATTAAAACTGAAGTTGCTTTTACTGAATGGACTTTCGATGAACGTGATTTGGCTCAATTAAATGCAAAGTGTTTGAACTGTTTTTTCTGTGCTTTGAAATCTGAGGATTACATGCGTGTTTCAACTTGCAAAACTGGTAAAGAGATTTGGGATAAATTATGCATCACCTATGAAGGTACTAATGAAGTTAAGCAATCCCGTTTAAACATTCTCTTGCATGACTATGAACTTTTTTGTATGAAACCTCATGAATCGATTTCTGACATGTACACTAGGTTTACTCAGATTGTTACTTCATTGCATGCACTAGGAAAAGAGCTTTCAAATTATGAAAAAGTTAACAAGATTTTGAGATGCTTGCCTTCGTCTTATGATGCAAAAATTACTGTCATTACTGAATCCAAAGATTTGAACACCTATTCTATTGATAACTTACTTGGCTCACTCATTGCTTACGAGCAAGAGGTGAATCAAAGAAATCTTGATGCAGGTGAGAAGAAAAAGGAGAAAACAATCGCACTGAAGGCGCACAAATCGGATTCTGAATCTTCCGGGTCTGAAAGTGATGATGATGCCTTCATCACAAGGCAATTCAAAAGCTTTCTAAGGAAGAAACAAAAGCATCATCAAAGTTGGAGGAAAGGTAAGGATCACAAATATGTTAAGGGATCTTCTGATGTTGTTTGTTTTGAATGCAGGAAACCTGGACATGTGAAAGCCGATTGCCCTAAACTTCAAAATCATTCAAGCAAAGAAAAGGAAAAAGGTGAGGAGAAAGCCAAGTCAAGGAAGAACAAGAAGAAAATCCAAAGAGGTTTTTGGGCAGAATCTGGTACTGATTCCTCTGAGACTGAGCCAAAGGAAGAGACTACGAATTTGTGTTTCATGGGAGAAAATCAAAGTGATGAGGAAGAGGTATGTAAACCAACCTATGATGAATTATTTGAAATTTGTGAAAAAATCCATGCATCATACAAAAAACTTAAGAAGACTCATGCTAGTCTAAAATTAGAACATTCAAATCTACAAAAAGAGCATGAAGTTTTTCTCAAAGATCATGCAACAATTGATTCTAATCACATGGCTCTTCTTGATGAATTTGATGAGTTGAACAAAAAGCATTTGGAATTAGTTGATGAATATAATGCATTAAAAGCTTCACACACCTCACTTAAGGTTGATCTTAAGAAATCTAAAGAGATTGAGAAAAATTTGAGGATTGAGATTGATGCATTAAAAAGAACAAATTTGAGGATTCAAAATGATTTGGAAACATGTAAGAAAGCTAGGATGACACCAACTACTAATCAAAAGCCAAAACCTAGTGTTACGGATCTATGGTTTATGATTTTGATGATAGCAAACATTCCTTTTTTCTCTACGATTACCTTATGTGCTAACGTTTCAGGTCCACACGATCAGACTGCAATCTGGAACCAGCTCAAGATTGGGTAGACTAGGCCTGTGTCAGTTTGTAATCTTTTTCCATTCTTGAGTCTATTGTATTTGGTGTGGCATCTGATGACTTGTATCTTGGAAGATTTTCTATTGTGCCCTAAAAGGTTTCTATTTTTGGTAACATCGTCCGGGACGATATTTATATCGTCCTGGACGATCTGACAAAAGTAGAAATCCTAATTAGGGCATCCTCTTTAAAGCAGCCATCTTTATGCAAAACATATCGTCCTGGACGATTTTATATCGGCCGGGACGATCTGCTCAATTCAGCAAGAATCTGCCGCCATATCTACTTAGGAAATACTTATTTTTGGACATCGTCCCGGTGGATCGTCCTGGACTATAAATATTGTCCCGGCCGATCCAGAGCAATTTTTCTAAAATTTCTCAGGCAGTTTTGGAAAGCAATCAATGGGGATTTCGTCCAGGCCGATCGCAAGATCGGTCGGGACGATTAGACATCGTCCAGCTTCATTTCAGGGCGATATTCAGGACGATTTTCCTCATATTTGTGCTAATCGGTCAGGACGATTTTGATATCGGCCAGGACGATAATGGCGGCAACTTGCATTAATGAGCTCGTTTTGAGAGCCTCTATTTAAGCTATGGCAAGGAACTTTGTAAGTGTCTTTGGCAGCCATTGTAGCTTCGTTCTTGTGGGGGAAACTTGAAGAGAGAGCTTGAAAGGGAGAGAGGAAAGGGTGGAGTTTGAGAGGGAGAAGATCCTGTGAGGGGGAGGAACTCAAGGGAGTGTGGTGGGGGATCCACACGGTTGCTCCGACGAACTCACACCTTAGTACCATCGGATTCAAGGCTTGTCTCGAGGTAAGTTCACCAAAGAAGAAGTCTCTTTGGTGTCAAAGGACCCGGCGACTCCGCCACACCGGGGGAGGTGGAAGTGATTTTGTAAGGGCTTCTCCGCCTAGCCGTGGGGGCTAAAGGAGAGACACCAGTTTAGTGCAATACTTGGGGGGTGCCTCCAAGGAGTGGACGTAGGTCGAGGTTTGACCGAACCACTATAAATCCGGTGTGTTCTTTCTTTTTACTGCTTCCGCATTTTAATTTCCGCACTTTGATTGTGGTGATTTGGATTGTGTTTTGGTTTTAAAGTTTTCCAATTCACCTCTCTCTTTAATTAGCTTGGGATTAAGTTCAAGAGGGCATAACGTCCCTAACGAACTTTCAAGTGGTATCAGAGCGGTTTTCATAAAATAAGTTTTTAAAAACTTTTGAATTTCGATCTATGGCTAATTTTTCAAATCGTAATGTTGCGGAAGGATATTCAATCACCAGACCTCCTTTATTTGAAAATATGTCATTTGATTTTTGGAAAACTTGCATGTCTATTTTTTTACAATCAATTGATTTTCGCATGTGGCATATGATTTTAACTGGTTATTCATCACCGTCACGAATTGTTAATGGAGTTAAAATTGATATTCCTTTTAATCAGTGGAGTAGGGAAGAACAAGTAAATGCTCAATTGAATGCAAAGTCTTTAAATTGCTTTTTCTGTGCTTTAAATTCTGATGATTTTATGTTAGTATCCACGTGCACTACCGGTAAGGAAGTTTGGGATAAATTGCATAACATATACGAAGGCACTATTGAAATCAAGCAATCCAAGTTGAATTTGTTAATGCATGATTTTGAATTATTTTCCATGAAACCTTTTGAAACGATCTTAGACATGTATACCATATTTATTCAAATTGTAAACTCATTACATGCTTTAGGAAAAGATTTTTCAAATTTTGAAAAAGTTAACAAAATTCTTCGATGTCTACTGGATAAATTTGATTCTAAAGTTATTGCAATTTGTGAATCTAAAGATTTGAATGATTATTCTATTGATAATTTGATTGGCTCACTCATTGCCTACGAGCAAGGTTTGGGTCAAAGACTTTTGGATGCAGGTGAAACGATCGTTCTAAAAGCTAAAGATATGGAAAGAGGAAGCTTAGTTGGTGACGATAGCAATGTCTTGTCAAGCAAATCACAAAGCTCACCAAAGCATAAGCAAAAGTGGAAAAAAGGTAAAAATAGTAAGGATGTTAATATTTCCTCTGACATTATTTGTTTTCGATGTAGGAAACCTGGACATATGAAAAATGAGTGCCCTAATTTAAGAATTCTTCCTACAAAAGAAAAGGGCAAGGCAAAACAAACTTTGAACTGGGGAAATAATGAAAGGCAAAAAATCTCATGGGCAGATCTGGTCTCTGAAGCATCAGACCAGGAGAGAGATAATGGTTAAGAGCCTTTCGTGGTTTTTGTGTTGTGTTTTTGTGTTTTTCTTTTTTTGTTTTTGTTTTTTTTTTTTTTTTAGTTTTGTTTATTTTTTTTGAATTTTTTTTTCCTTTCGTTGAAGTTTTTTTTTTTTGATCAACACACACACTCACTTTTCTAAAAATGAAAAATCTACTTCCTGTTTTTCTTGAAATCTTTGATAAGTTGTGTTTGACTTCTCTAAAACAGTCAAAGGAAGGAAACTCGTATTTTTGTTTCTCTTTCTCTCTTTTTAAAGAGGTTATTTTATTTTTGATTCAAAATCTCATCATATTTTAAATTGGATTTTGAAACTATTTTTTTTATCTCCCTACATTTTTTCTATCGCATAGAAATCTTTTGCAAGATTGTTGAATCCACCTTAAAATTTTCTTAATCAAGTTGTTCGTGTTGTCAATAATTTGGGTTTACTTTCGTTTTGAAAATATAAGAAAGAAAGCATACTTTTTGAAAATAAAAAAAAGTGGCCAATGATGCCAAACCAAAAGATGCGGAATGACGCCAAATTGAAAAAAAAAATATACACAAAGTGTATTAAAATCAAAAGATGCTCAAAGAGCCATTCAAGTGATAAAGGGCATAAAATGAGCCCACAAAAAAAAATATGCTTATTTTTTTTCTTATACTACTAAAAACTTAAGAAAATTCTTGATATGTTCGAAACTTGTGCTTGAAAATCTTGGTTCCTGATTCAACAATTCGTGCATTGATCTTCTATTAGATATGTTTTATGAAAGGAGTTTTGAAAAATTGATGTTTCTTTTTCCCATTTATTCCTTGATTTGGATATTGGATTAAAAAGTTTTTTAGCCTTTTAAAGAATGAGTTTGGATTATCAAATTATGAATTTCTAACCTTTTTCTGGGCTATGCATTGTCAATCCAATTCTACTAAGTTTTTGATTAAAACTACGAGGTAACTTTCTCATTTTAAGAATATTTGTTTTTTCACTAGATCAGAACACGTTTTTTGTCTTTTGTTTTATTTTTTTGTTTGTGCCTCCTCTCTTTTTGATAATGTCAAAGGGGGAGAACGTATTGTTGAATTTTTGTACTGTTATCGTGTTTGTATCTTATTTTCAAAAAATTAAAAACAACAAAAATATTTTTATCTCCCCTATTTTTTAAAAGGTTTTTAGTAAGGAGGAGATTAGGATAAAATAGTCTTTTTTGAAAATTCAAATTGAAATGTTTTGCCATCATCAAAAAGGGGGAGATTGTTACGGATCTATGGTTTATGATTTTGATGATAGCAAACATTCCTTTTTTCTCTACGATTACCTTATGTGCTTACGTTTCAGGTCCACACGATCAGACTGCAATCTGGAACCAGCTCAAGATTGGGTAGACTAGGCCTGTGTCAGTTTGTAATCTTTTTCCTTTCTTGAGTCTATTGTATTTGGTGTGGCATCTGATGACTTGTATCTTGGAAGATTTTCTATTGTGCCCTAAAAGGTTTCTATTTTTGGTAACATCGTCCGGGACGATATTTATATCGTCCTGGACGATCTGACAAAAGTAGAAATCCTAATTAGGGCATCCTCTTTAAAGCAGCCGTCTTTATGCAAAACATATCGTCCTGGACAATTTTATATCGGCCGGGACGATCTGCTCAATTCAGCAAGAATCTGCCGCCATATCTACTTAGGAAATACTTATTTTTGGACATCATCCCGGTGGAACGTCCTGGACTATAAATATCGTCCCGGCCGATCCAGAGCAATTTTTCCAAAATTTCTCAGGCAGTTTTGGAAAGCAATCAATGGGGATTTCGTCCAGGCCGATCGCAAGATCGGTCGGGACGATTAGACATCGTCCAGCTTCATTTCAGGGCGATAATCAGGATGATTTTCCTCATATTTGTGCTAATCGGCCAGGACGATTTGGATATCGGCCAGGACGATAATGGCGGCAACTTGCATTAATGAGCTCGTTTTGAGAGCCTCTATTTAAGCTATGGCAAGGCACTTTGTAAGTGTCTTTGGCAGCCATTGTAGCTTCGTTCTTGTGGGGGAAACTTGAAGAGAGAGCTTGAAAGGGAGAGAGGAAAGGGTGGAGTTTGAGAGGGAGAAGATCCTGTGAGGGGGAGGAACTCAAGGGAGTGTGGTGGGGGATCCACACGGTTGCTCCGGCGAACTCGCACCTTAGTACCATCGGATTCAAGGCTTGTCTCGAGGTAAGTTCACCAAAGAAGAAGTCTCTTTGGTGTCAAAGGACTCGGCGACTCCGCCGCACCGGGGGAGGTGGAAGTGATTTTGTAAGGGCTTCTCCGCCTAGCCGTGGGGGCTAAAGGAGAGACACCAGTTTAGTATAATACTTGGGGGGTGCCTCCAAGGAGTGGACGTAGGTCGAGGTTTGACCGAACCACTATAAATCTGGTGTGTTCTTTCTTTTTACTGCTTCCGCATTTTAATTTCCGCACTTTGATTGTGGTGATTTGGATTGTGTTTTGGTTTTAAAGTTTTCCAATTCACCTCTCTCTTTAATTAGCTTGGGATTAAGTTCAAGAGGGCCTAACGTCCCTAACGAACTTTCACCTAGGAAGAGGCATTTTTACCCTAACCATTTAAGAAAACCTCTTTCTGGAGTTCAATATTTTTCTTGTGGCATGCTAGGACACATGTCACACACTTGCACAGTTTATCGTAGTACACGATGGGTGTGGAGACCAAAATTAAATAATGCACAGCATGGCACACAAGCATCACCTTCTACTTGTCATAAGATGGATCACAAACCTGTTTGGGTTCCTAAATCTGACTGTTGTTGAGTTTTGCAGGAGTGCTCTCACCAAAGACCTCGTGGGAGCATAGGATAACTAGACATAAGGAGGCTTGCAGCTCAAAATTTCTTAAACTCGCTGCTTTATCACTTGCTTGAAATCTTTAATTTTTGTGTTTCCTTTTTATTTTATTTTTGTGCTAGTTTTTGTGCTTACTTGGTGGTAGTCTAGTTTGCGTTGTTTTCATTCTTTGTTTTTATGTGTTCTGTTTTTTCGTTGCTCTTTAATTTTGGTCTTTCATATGATGAATCTTTTCAAGCCTTTAGATTTTGGAGTTTTAGAGATAGTGTTTAGCTTTTTCTAAATTGGTTAAGGGGAGTAAACTGTTGATGTTTTCCCTCCTTCTGACTTTGTTTAGTGGTATGATTTTCTTCTCTAAACAAAAGTCTAAACTCAGTTTAACCAATGGCTTTTCATTTAAAGATATTTTTCTTATATTGTTACATTAATTTATCTTATGCATAATAGACAAAGTTCTTAGATATCATTCAAGCTTTTGAAATCTTGCCATTGCATTTATCACATGATTTTGATTTTGTGTTGTGGATTGTTCTTCCCTATGTTAGAGAGAGAGCTCCTATTCTCTAATATTTGGAGGATATACTCACAACTAAGTCCTTTTTTAAGGGTAAATTAAAGAGTTTTTAGCTTGCAAAGAGTTAAAAAGGAAAGAGGCCAATGAAGCCAAATTGAAAAGAAAGCCATATACACAAAAGTGTATCAAAGAATCAAATGATGCTCAAAAGAGCCAATCAAAATAACAAGAGGCATAAAATGAGCCCACTAAATGCAAGCTATTCTCTCTTTGGTAAAATTCTTAAAACTTAGAAAACTCTTTGATTATGTGATACCTTCAAAGACTTGATTTCAATTTCCATGATTGAGAAAAGCTACCTTGGTTTTATTATTTATGAGATATTTTCTTTGTAAATAAGTTTTGAATAGATCTTTAATCCTATTTAGTTATTCTGAGTTTAGATTTCTATTTTCCTAGAATTTTGTACCCTAAAGGATGTCCGATCTAGGGTTAACAGAATCAGATGCTCTACCTTCTTCTAATTATGATTTGTTAAACTTCTTGATCCCTTTGAACTCTAAAAGTTTAACTTTTTGAAAAGAATTTTCATATGATGCCTCCATAAAACAAAAACAAAAAATTATTTAGAAAAATTAAAATCCAAAAGTATTCATCTTTTATTTTTCCTTATATTCTCTGTTTAATTTTTCTGTGTATTGACTTTTTTTTTGCTTTATTTTTTAGGGTCTTGATCATCACCATTCTTCTCTTGATTTCAATTTCAAGTAGCATCGGCCGGGCCGATACTTTTATCGTCCTGGACGATGTGACAAATTCTCTTCAAATTCCATCTGCTGAACTTCTCTGTGCTTGATGTATCTCATCGGCCTGGACGATTTGATCGAAATCATGGTGATAGTCCTGGCCGATAGAATATTTCATCTGGACGATGCAATTTATGTTCATCGTCCTGGACGATACACTGGATCGTCCTGGACGATCCACGTGTCAACGCGTTTTGATCTTTAAATTCGGCCCCGGACGATCCATTATTGGACAATCGTCCGGGCCGATCCACTGTTCGTCCTGGACGATACACGTGGCAAGCATTTTTAACGCTTTAACTTCGGCCGGTACGATCAATTATTGCGCATCGTCCTGGACGATACACCTAATCGGCCCAGACGATCTGCTTTTTCAACGGTCGTCCGGACTGACTCCTCGGGACGATCGCCTGTGTCTAATCGGTCTGGCCGATATCTGATCGGCCTAGATGATTGGACCTCCTTTTTGACCAATCGGCATGTACGTAATTATTGAACCATATCGGCCTGGATGATTCTGCGATCGGCCTGGATGATATGGCCGTTTCTTTAAATTCAGGCCGTTCCAGCCATGCTTTTTCACTCTTCATCCTTTCTCCTCTTGTGTTTTTGCTTAGTCCTCTCTATGGCTGGTGGGAAACGCGTCCGACAAACTTCTGGGAGTTCTTCAAGGGCAAGAATTAACCCTCGTTTCAGGGAAGCAGAAGATGAAGCCGCTTACCACCGTTACAAAGAATGTGGGATCACTGTCTCAAGAATCATCAATCCTACCCACGTCTCATACCCGGTAATGGATCTTTTCGCTCACACCTCCCTTTGCTTCATTATGTCTCTTGCTTTCCCTTTCAATTCAGAGTTTCTTTGAGAGTTTTTCGCAAACCTTCGCATCAACCCTACCTTCACAGCCCTGTCCTCCTATGTGAATCGACGCCCTGTCGAAATCACATATCAGGATTGTGTTGATCTTTTACAGCTATCCACCACCGTTGATAAGCTACACCTAATCGCCCCTGACCCTGATCTTGACTGGTCCACGGCGAATCATTTCCTTCGCCAGACCAATGTACCTTACCATGTTAGAGAAACTAGCTCTTTAATCAAAGATGCTAGGACAATCCAACATGTCCTTCGCACCTCCGTAATACCAAAAGCCGGCGATCGAATCCACATCACCCCTCTACTTTCACTCACTACTTTCTACATCATGGCTCATAGGGAATTTAATACTGCGGACCTACTTTTCCGATACATTGATCACTTAACCACAATCCGTGATCCAGGCCACAAAAGGAAACCCAATCTAGCCTTAGGACACATCATAGCCTATGTCCTTGAAACCAAATACCAACTTCAGTATCCTATTCCACCGAACCTCCCAACTCCCTTCTACTCAAATAATTCCTTCACTGCCCTTCATAGTACTCGTCTCCACCCAGGAGATGGGGAAGGTCGGGGGGCTAGAGAGGAGGAGGCTCCCGCTCCCGCTCCCGTTCCTGATCCTGTCCCTCTCCACCAGCACTCACCGGTTGACCAGTTCATTGAGAGGTTTGATCGTTGGGAGACTCGATATGACGCCTACGTGGCTGCACAGGAGCAGCAACACTTTGAGGATATTACCCGCTACGAGCAGCACCGCGCTGAGGATTTAGCCCGATTTAACAGTTTCGTTACTCAGTAGCAGCAGCAGTATGACCAGGACATCACCTGGTTCAATGCTCAGTTCACCACACTTGCCACCTACTTTCAGTAGCCACCTCCACCACCTCCATCAGATGATCTGGATCCCTCGCTTTTTTAGTCTGTACTTTGTGTTGTTTGTTTCCTGTCCTTTTTAGTTTGCTTGATTAGTCTTTTGTGATGTTTTTCTTGTGTTTCTGGACCCTCTTTTTGTGATGACAAAAGGGGGAGTACGATGTGATAGGAAAAAGTTGTTGGGTTTGGGTTTGTAACTTTGAATTTCTAATGAACCTATTTTTTTTTATTTTCCTACTTATGTTTGCCATCATCAAAAAGGGGGAGATTGTTGCAAATCTATTTTTCATAACTTGTATTTTGATGATTGACAAACACTATTTCTCTTGGACTACTTGTTGCTTCTAACTTTTCAGGAATCGAAGATCGGACGATCAAGAGGAAGCCAGTTCAAGTTTGCATAGGTTTAGGGTTGAGTCAGTCTGTAATTTTATTTTTCACCTTTTGAGTCTACTTGTAATGGTCAAAGAGACTGATGCTAAGTAACCCTTCACACACACACTTGAGAGGCTTAGAATTTCTGTTTTTTCCCACATTGGCCCGGCCGATATTTATATCGTCCGGGACGATCAGCTTAAAACAGAAAGTCTAAGTAAGGATTCTTAATTAAGGCAGCCGACATTAACATATCGGCCAGGACGATACGTGTATCGGCCAGGACGATACGTGTATCGGCCAGGATGATACGTGTATCGGCCAGGACGATAATCTCAAAACAGAAAGAAGTAGCCGCCTTAGACAGTTAAGGTATACTGTATTTTTAAATTATCGATCAGGACAATACCCATATCGGCCTGGACAAAATTACCAAATTATGCCTTAATTGATCAAGAAATCAAGGGAGTAATTAAGGATGATTGATACGATCATATCATCCTGGACGATCGCAGGATCGGCCAAGACGATACATTCAAAATCCTTGAGTTGCTTCAGGACGATAAATATCGGCCAGGTCATAAACAGGGCGATGCTCAGGACGATTTGCATCTGATTTGAACTAATCGGCCAGGACGATCGTATGATCGTCCTGGACGATCAAGCCAAATTTCAATCGTCCAGGACTGTTCCCAGGGCGATGCTCTGGCCGATCTTCTTTGATTTGTACTGATCGGCCATGCCGATGTCCAGATCGGCCGGGACGATAAAGTCGGCTACTTGCAATTAATGAGCTCCTTGAGAGCTCTTCTATTTAAGAGCTCTTGTCCAAACGTTTTAGAAGACCTTTGGCTGCTGCCTTGACCTGAGAAGACCTTGAGGAAAGAAAGAGAGAGAGGGAGAGAGAGAGGATCTTATGAGGGGGAGCTTGTGAGGGGGATTCACAAGGGTTGCTTCAAGGATCGCTCTGCTTGTCTTTCGTCTGGAGTTTCTCGTCCGTGGAGGGTCGGTAGAGGTAAGGAGTTTGCTTTTGGTTGTGGTTCTCTGCCAGCTTCAGGAGGAAGCAAAAGGAGGTAGGTTCTATGCCTTGCCGGGGTGGCAAAAAGGAGGTTCTTGTAAGGGCTTCTCAACCTAGCCGTGGGGGCTAAAGGAGAGTCACGTTTTGTAGTGCAATACTTGGAGGGTGCCTCCAAGGAGTGGACGTAGGTCGAGTCGACCGAACCACTATAAATCTTGTGTTCTTATTTTTGCTTCCGCACTTTTTAATTCCGCATTAATTTCTTGTGGTGTGATTTGGTTTGTGATTTTATTTCTTTGTCTTAAAAGTTCTTTTTTAAATACCAATTCACCCCCCCCCCCCCTCTTGGTTAGCTTGGGACTAAGTTCATAGGGCTTAACATCCCGAACGAACTTTCACTAACCCTCTTCACTCTTAAAAGTTCAAAGAAAGTAAAGGGGTTAAGACCAAAATACTTCAAAAACTTTCTTAAAGTCAAAAGATCTTTCAGACTCCTTTCAATTCGAAAAGAAGAGATATATTGAATGTGGCATTTGTTAATCAAAATTTTGAAAGGATATTTGGGGGACCTGATTTGACACTGTCGCCTCATAGGAAATCCCAGGGTAGAACCTCTCCTTTAACGTTTTAAAATTCATTGTTTAGATGTTGGCCACACTCCCCCAAGGAAGAAATGGGTCGAGGGACCAACGGAAGGAAGGTAGTTAAGACTACCAATGAAACAAAATTTCATTCTTATTAAAGATGAAGAGAGAGATTTGTCCCACCGGGCGTGCCATTTTTTTGTTGGTGGAATTTTGAAAACAGGTTTTGAAAAATATTAGTTTTCTTTGGGAATTTTAGAATTGAGGTTGAATCTTAATTCTAATAGTCGAACCAGCTCGTTCGGAAATTATATCACCCCGAAGGATGAAAATAAAATCCCATAACGACGTTCGGACTTAGAATTATGTGATTCATCTCGAATATCATAGCCAGACTCTAAAGAGAACTTCACACGGCCCCGAGGGGACAAGGTAAAGATCAACTAACTGTCTGGTTATGATATTCGAGGGGTATGATTGTCGATCTCATATCCAAAGCCTTATCAAAGAAGAATGTATCTCCTCGAAGGGAAATAACACCTTTCAATGATAATTCTTCTAATACGATAATGACAATCATTTTTTGAACTTTTCCCAAAGAAATCTAAGAAGATTTTTTAAAAAGGTTAATTTTGAAATCAGGTGTATGGAGTTCCAAATCTCCTACGAGCGCAAGCCCTCGTAGTTAATTACATCGTAGGGAGACAGAGTCCCCTACGAAAACTCTCGATTAAAATAAGAATGAAATTTTGTTAGATTTTCTAGGAGTGATATCAAAAAAAGGAATAGAATCTTTTAGAGAATCAAAAGGGAATGGATCAAGATTGAATAGTTATTAACATAGTCAAAGGAGGAGAGGTAGGGGACACCTTGAGATTCCAGAACCATCCGGAAGTATACCAACTTAGTCTAAACGTTGGGCTTTACATTTTAGGATTGGAAAGAGGTTTAATTTGAGTTGAACATTTTATTAGAAGTTTGGGACTATATTCCCGAAATTGGGGTCTTATAATCAAAGATCTGCCCCAGATCCTAAATCTAATTTGGACGCTAAACCACAGCCGTCCAAACCTAACTAATGCAGTGCAGAACCTGGTCTTACCCCGGCCTGGATTGGGGAGCCAGCTAACCACCTAGTCGATTTAAAATACATGAACCCGGACTTTTATGAAAGAGTGGTAGGGACGTTATAATTAAAGTTTTGGAGAGTTGGGGCCGACATCTAAAAAATTTTCCTAGTTGGCCCCTTTAACTTATGTTGGGTGCTAAAATGCTAAACTGATGCAATTAAGATTTCTGACTCTTTTAGTTCGTATCTAATGCAATGCATGCTGGTTGACAACTTCCGAATCAAGTATGCTTGAAATTTTAAAAACAGGCTTAGAAAATAATTTTTTAGAAGACTGGGCTTCCCCAGGTCCGGCACCTCGTCCTCATAGGTCAGACTATCCGGACTCTACTCGCAGGCGGGGAAGGGTCTAAAACAAGGAAAGAAGAGGTGCAAAAATATGCATGCGACCCCGGGGTCGATCCCCGGCTAATTCCCTAAATTCGTTATCTTTCTATGTTATTTAGACTCACTAAAATTTTAGACTTTTTTAAAATTATGAGTATAAAACTTTCACACCCTTACGAGTCTCACGTGTCCAGGCTAAAACAAAAGCGGCACAAAATCGCCAAAAAACTAAGAAAAGCAGGCAATCAACTCATCACATTAAATATAAATTAATTAATAAATGTCTATAGGCAAAGTTGCCTTGCTTATTACAAACCAGAGTTTGGCAGAAAGTAAAGTGGCCGGGCACCATTGACAACAACCCGGATTCTAAGCCTAGTAATGACGCAAGTTATTTTGAGTGGGATACCCTATATCTTCAAGTCTTCATTTTTGCTCTTCTTTAGACTCCTTTTCTTCAAACTCCTTGGGTTCTCCGCAACAAGCTACCCAAATGGATAAGAGGGCACTTCCCTTTAGAGGGGAAGGCCACTCTTTCCTCTTTGGATATAAGAGAAGTGTGATCCAAATTTGGATTTCCAAATGGAAAAGGAATAGTTCCCAAAAGGGCATCCTTTCCTCTTTGGAATCCAAGATTTGGACCTAAATATCCCAACTCAAACTTAACTTTCACAACACTTGACAATTTACAAATTACATTTATATCAAATAAAAAATCTAGACTCACCTGCAAGGTTATTCTAAGAAGTTAAAAAAAACAATTATTCCCAAACAGTTGTATATATGTGCAGAAAAGTAAATAAAAACACACTGGCCACGCTCTTTTATTTGGGGGCTTTAGCAGCTGAAGCACCTGTGCAAGCATTTGTAACAATTAACATTTATTATTAACTTAGCCCCATTTTTATTGTCCTGCATGAGCGTGGCCACCTACAGAAAATTATGTGAACATCCAGATCGCACCTAACCTAAGGGTAATCTAGTCGTCAAACACATCAATCCATCCACATAGTGCAGAGAAGTAAGCAGAAACAGCAAAGCAATTTCATCCACAACATGTAGTGAAAACCATGAAAAACCCGGCACACAGCAAGTAAACACCGGCCTAACTTAGATCTAGAGTTGGTTGTCCTAGCACATCATCTAAAGTGTGTGTAAAAGGTCGTGTGGCTGAGGTAGGTCCTGAAGTGGGTGATTAGTTAAAGTTGTCTAAAATTCTGGGTTTGTTAAGGCTTAAAAAAGGGAATTTAGATTAATGTTTAAATATTAATATATTAAGGATTTTGATTAAATATATTTTAAGAGTTAATTGATTACTACCTTTGTTTCACACCGAGGCCGTGAAGTTTATTGCACCTTCCTTGGGGCTAAGCTAATAGCCTCGTAGGCCTGGGTTACCTAGTAGCAATCGGGATTAATTAAGTTACTTTAAATTGGTTGGAATTAAGGAAGTGAATTAATATCGAGGAGAGTTGATTACTGATTTTATTGGGTTGGTTGAAAGCTTTTAATAACCTATTAAAAGAATTTTAAGGGTTAGAAGAGTTAACAAATTTCACAGAGTTATCCGGGTATGCTAACTAAGAGGTCAAGATTTGGCTTTCAAAATTAGAGTCAATCTTATAGGTTTTAAATTTTTAATAAATAATAGACTTAATCATGAGTTGTTAAACAGGTGGCACACTCAATGTGGAGTTTCCTATGGGAAGTTATGATTTTAGAAGTTCTGGCCCATTCTGACCCAAGGTCACCTAAGATGTTGAATCCTTGGTTTTAGCTAGATTATGGAGGTTTGATGTTTCCAGGAAGTGATAGAACCTAATTGAAGTCACTATCTACTAAGTTGATTAATCAAGAATTCTCTATAATTAACAGTGAATTTTAGGAATTTTACACATTCGTAGGGATTATCAAATTACTACAACTAAGGAATCTACTTAAGGGTTTGAACCCAAATGAGCCCTAAACTCCTTGAGATCAATTCCAAAGGTCACAAATGACCCAAGGGCAGATCAACAAGTGTTTAAAACCCTTTTGGGATTTTTAAGATTTAATTACAGTTGGTTAGACCCTAATTACCTAAGGGCCAAGCTAAGACAAGTTTAAAGATCAATTTGAGAGGGTTTCAATTCTTATTGATTAAGGGGTCAATTAAGGACAATTAAGGACATTTTAATGGATTTTAGGAGTTAAGAAAAGTTCATTATCAATTGATTAAGGTTAACAGGCCATTTCTAAGAAGGATTTTTGGGGCTCCTACTTGGGGAACCAAATGAACCCCAAATTTGATGAAATCTGGGCCATAGAATCACCTGACCCTAAGGACCAAACCCACCAAATTTGAGCTCAAATGGAGCACTCTAAGGTGGTTAACCAAATCACCCAAGGTGAGCTCTAAGTCACCTTCAAATCACTATGGGGGTCTATCCTAGGCTTGGATTGGGGCAAAATTAGTGGCTCTACACTCCTCATCCTACACATCATCAACACACCAAAAATCACACCCTAAATCCCATTGGATAGGTCTATATCCTCTTTTGAATTTAAGGGTCAAACCATGACCCTTAAATTTAAAAATTAGGGAAAATGCCCTTAAACAACTTAAAATGGGGAGATAAAATTTAGAAATGTTAGAAACATGCCCAATTTCAATCCCCCAAAATTCCAGACCTGGTGGACATGTATTTAAAAAGTAATTAAAGAAATTCATAAAATGCTCAAATTGAAATTAAACCTAAGACTGACCTAACCAGGGTCTGAAACCATAGGGCTTTTGTAGAGCTCCCTGAGACCTTTCCAATGAGCCTAAGAACACCTAATTTGGACAAGTGTGCTGGGAGTTATGAATTTTTGAAGTTCCCTTGAATTTCTGGATTTATTAATCCGGCAATTACACAGTCAGCAGCCGTTACCACGCGGAGCGCGCTGATTCGCCAGGCAATGATTGGCGCTAACCGCTAACGGCCGGATTAACCACAGCCGTCGGATGGCGGATCGAACGGCTGGGATCAAAGGCGCTCTGATACCGCGGGATCTAATCCAAGCCGTTGATCAAGATCAATGGCTGGGATTTCGTCTTCAACCTCCCGCTCGTATCCGAGACCACAGAGCTTCTCCGGCTTGATCTGGGTGATCCCGCCGGCGAACTCTGATGAAATTTCACAGGGAGGATCAGGACGATGGAAACTTCCAATCCAACGGTGGAGATCCGTTGGGGTGAAGGTCTCCTTCACACTTGACCAAACTACCTAGCTAGGGAGCTCGGGATGAAGAGATTACCGTAGATAAGGCCTCAACGAATGAGCTTCTCTATCAGGAAGCTTCAGGGGATGGTGGCGAACAGTTCTCCTTCAGGCGTCGGGGTCAGAGGACGGCCGGAGGTGGGACTTCGAGCAGGACGCCGAAGGCTTTCACGGGCGCTTGCTCGAACGGAAGGAGGGATCGATCTCTAGGCTCGAAGGAAGCTTCTGGGAGTTCGAAGGAGCTCTGGGGATCGAACGAGAGCGAATGCCAATGCCTCGTGAGGTTTGGCGAGCTAAGGGGTATTCGGCCACCCTTCGGGAGCTTGGACGGCTGGGATTGAACTGGGGAAGGCTCGGATCGCTGCGAGGTGGATGATGGCGACGTCCAGGAGGGATCGTGGAGATCAAATCGGTGGGCAGCAGCCTTGAGCCAGGGATTGTCTGGGGGGGACCACCGGAACTTAAATTCCATTGGCTCCGACCGCCGCCGGCCATGGCCTGGGTCGGGTTGATCGGGGGAGATCGATGGGGACATGCTGGAGCCAAGGGTGAAGTCAATTTGGCCAGGGGAGGCCTGGATCGAACTGGTGACTGGGTTGGACCCAAACCTGCTCGGTTCGAGTCGAATTGAGCTCGATCCGAGCCAGGCCAGACCCTGGGCTTAGTATGGGAGGTAGATCTGGGTCTGGTGCACCCAATGCAGGTGGCAATTGGATCCAATTTGATCTGGGTTGAAAGATGGCTCGGGTTGATCCAAACCTGCTTGGTTCGGGTCGATTTGGGCTCAACCCAGGTCAAGCCAGACCCTGGGCTTGAGGTGGGAAGTTGGTCTGGGTCTGGTGCACCCAATGCAAGTGGCAATTGGGTCCGATTTGACCTGAGCTGGGAGATGGCTGGGTCCAAGTGTTTTTGGCTACTTTGGGTTAGCCTAACTCTTGACCCAAGCTAGCCAAAGGCATGGGCTGGCTGGAGGAGATGTATTGAACCTAGGGCCACCTATGGGAGGTGTTGGTCGAGTTCAATTGGGCTTAGGTTGAGAGTTGGCTCAATCCCAAGTGCTTTTGGGCACTTTGGGCTAGCCTAACTCTTGACACAAGTGAGCCCAAGGGTTGGGCTGATCAAGGAAGGTGTATTGGGTTAATGGGCACTCAATAGCACCTTGATTTGGATTCAATTTGGTTAAGATCAAAAGATGGCTCAAGGGAGGCCTCTTCTTGGTCACTTGGGTCAAGCCATATGGCTAACCCAAGTGAGCCCAAGGTTTGGGTCACCAAGAGGGGTCTCTTGGGTACCCAAGAGGTTATCCCATACATTCAAAGGACTTGGAATGGACTTGATTCAAAAATTTGAAAGAGGAAGGGTGTATGGGTCCATGGGTCAAACTTGGTTGACTTGGTCAACCAGGTTGACCCAAGGTCTGGGTTTGAGTTCAACAAGTTGAGTTTAACATTTAAAATTCATTGGAAGTGGTTTCAAAGAGTTTGGAATTGATTTGATTTGAAATGGCCATTTGAAATCCTATAAGGGTATTTTGGTCAATTTTGACCTATTGGTCAACTAGGGTCAAAAATGGATCTGAAAAATGCAGTTTACTGTTCAGTGGGTTAAAATCAAGAGTCTGGAAGTGGTTGGAGGCTCTGATAAAGGCTCCAAGATCAAAATCTCAAAGGGGTTAGGTTCAGTGGCATAGGCTGTAGATATTTGAAAGTTTTACAGCCTTTGAATTTTAATTCAGATTCTGGGGTTAGAGACCTCAGAATAGGCTCAAAATTGGAGGGTAGTCTCTAAAGACATGTCTTATCACTTTGCAAGTGATAGACTCTGGATTAGTGGCCATTTGACTAGGTTTTGAAATGTTTGAAAAATCCTTGAAAAGGGTCTTTAGGACAAGACCTTAGGACTTTGGATTTGAGTTTGGATTTCTGGATTTGGAATGGATTTCAAGTTTGAATGATCAATACTGGGGTATCCAAATCATTTACAATCATGTGGTGATTGTTAGTGAATGGATAGGATCAAAGCTAGATCAAAGGTGGAATCAAAGTCTAAGTTAAATTTTGGATTTTCAAGTGGATTGAATCAAAGTTTGGATGTGTTTGAAATTTGAATTAATTGGGGTTTGAGTTGAATGAAGTATGAGATTTAAATTGATCAAATGAAATTGATCAAAAGGTAGAAGTTGATTTGAAGTTGGAATTGATCAAAGATAGGGATTGATTTGAGTCTAGATTAGTCCTAAGATCTAAAGGGGTTTTAGGATCTAGGATCTAAGGGAACCTTAGGCTCTAGAGTAGGCCCTAAGGTTTGGCTCTAGGAAAGGATCCTAAGGTCTAGAGTGGATCCTAGGGCCTAGAATTAATCTGGAGTTTGGAAGGGTCTTAGTGACCTCATACCAAAAATGAGGTCAACAGTTTGTAAAGTATTTAATTTGTATTTTACTATTTTGTAGATTGTAGATTTGTAGTTCACTAATTTGTAATAAATTATTGTAATTTGTAATTAAATTTTAGCTGTTTGACGTTATTTTTTATGTTTATTGTTAAATTAATGTTTTGCTGCTAATCAACAGACTTTTTTAGTTTAATTACTGTTTCACTAATTCAATTTAACTTTGTTTTTTAACAAATTTTTAATATTTTTCATGTATTTAATATTTTTTGTGTCGGGTCGTGTTGACCCGAACCCGATCCGGGTCGGGTTCGGGTCTACAAAAATGACCCGAAATCAATTCCAGGTCGTGTCAGTTACAGCCGGGTCAAATTCGGGTTTGGCCCAAACACAACCCGCTGACACGAATTGACAGCCCTATGTAACATTGCCTCCATTCCTGACTTCCAGCGATATGAATTGTGTCGTATCTCCAGTTATGTGCTTCGAACATCCACAATAGAGGTACCAAATGCTCTATAAGAGCATTTTTATAAGATAATCAAATGTTAGACTTAGAAGCCAAAATAAGCTTGAGTTCTCCTCTTGGAAAAAATAATTTGGATGCATATCTGATATGATTTATTTTATGCATCTTAAGTGTCCACAAAAGATATGATTTACTATGAATAGTGCAAGTGGGAGAAATATGACCAATCAATCCATAAGAAAAGCATTTCACTCCAGAAAAAGAATTTATCAATCAACGTAAGTTATACTATCTTTTCCTAGATTTTAAAATTTTAGAATTCAGATCATGATTAGAAAAATCTTCAAGTGTTTGGGGAATCCTATTTTCCTCAAGAGCTTTTATTTTCTCTCTAAAATATGAGTTAGCACTTTCTAAAACAATATTGTAAACTTTCAAATAGTGCTATCTACTATCAGATTCATCTATAAATATTTTAAAACTATTTTCAAGTTATGATGATTTCAATAATTCAAGCTTTTGTTCAAATCATCAAACTCATCCAATAATTTCATATGATTTCTATAAATCTATGCATGATTATTCCTAAGGATGTCATTCTCTTTTTGTAATTCTAAAAATTTCATGTTTAATCTAGCATGCATCTTTTTGAGTTTCCTATAGGCGTATAAATTTTCTCAAAAATATCAAATAACTCTTCATAAGTTAAGCCACATACCTCTTCTTGATCTGACTGATCAAGTTTGTCGGCCATCAAACACAAGTTGATAATTTCCTCCTCTACTTCTATTTTTGAAGAATCCGAAGCTGAATCTGCCCAAAATTCTCTCTGCACTCTCTTCTTGCCCTTCCTTACATTGCTTTTCTCCTTGACCTTCTCCTTAATAGGATTAGCTTTAAGAGTTAGGCATTCAGATTTAATTTGTCTAGACTTCCTACATTCATAATAAATTACATTATTAAAAGCATTAGCATTTTTTGTGAAACTTAACCTTATTCCACTACTAACATCTCCTTTGCTTCCTCTTAAGAAAACATCTAAATTGCTTTATCAATAAGGCAATATCATCTTCATCCTCAGGCTGAGACTGATCACTATCCAAGTCATCCACTTTCAACGCAATATTTTTCTCCTTCTGCTTCTCACATGCATCAATTTATCTTAGAGTTATTCCTTGCTTGTAAGCAATTAGTAATCCAAAAAGATTATCAATAGAATAAATATTTATGTCCTTTGCTTCTGTTATCGCAGTTATCTTTGTATCATAAGTAATTGGCAAATAATGAAGAATTTTATTTACTTTGTCAGCATTCGTTAATTCCCAACCTAAAGCATGTAATGAGGTGACTATTTGTGTCAAACTAGTATACATATTAGTGATTGATTCATTTAGTTTCATACAAAATAGTTTATAATTTTATAGTATAATGTTCAATATAGATTGTTTCACCTTATTAGTTTCTTCATATATAATGCAAAGCCTATCTCAACTTTCTTTTTCAGTTCTACAAGTTGAGACACACATATAATCTTCAAATTTAAGTGCATAGAAAAAAAATATTTATATATTTAGCATTTAACTGAGCTATATCTTTTTATTTTATAGTCCAATCAGTAAATGGTGTTTCAGCTATAATTCCATCTACAAGTTTACTTGGTCTAGTGTAGCCTTCCTATACTAAAAATCACATGCGATAGTCAAGCAATTGAAGAAAAGTAGATAGATGTGTTTTCCAAAAATTGAAAGGGATGTTATTAAATAATGGGGGGTATAGGGATCGAATATCCTTTGAGCGTGTTACAATTTTCAAAAGTAGTCATGATCATTTTTAAAAAATTGTCTAAACCTTAATTTTTACATGTAGGCTCTGATACCACTTGTAAGTTTGAATAGGTTGTTAGACCTACTAAAATTATCCCAATGCTAACCAAGAGGGGGGGGGGGGTAAATCGATAATTTAAAAATATCTTGATAAATTATATAAAATCATTTTATGATTTTAAGCACAATGAAAATTTTCCAAAATTTAATTTCCAACCACAAAATTAAAAGGGTAGAAAAATAAAATCATAAGAACATAGAAATTTATAGTGGTTCAATCCAACTAGACCTACGTCCACTCCCTGAAGACTCCCTCTTCAGATAATACACTGTACCAAAGTGACTTTCTTTTTGCTCCCACAACAAGGCAAAGAAGTCCTATAATTAACCTCTCTTCCACCAATCTTTGATACGGCATAATACCATCATCCTTTTTACCCTCCTAATGACTGCAGAAAACCAGCATTCTTTCACACCCTCCTGGTGTCGGCAGAGAACCATCATTTTTTCAGACCATCCTGGTGTAGGTAGAGAATTATCATCCTTTCACACCCTTGTGCTGTCAGTAGAGTATCGGCGCTCCTTTGAAAATCTTCTTCCTAGAGTCTTCAAGAAAGTAGGGAAGAATTTTGAAAAATAAGTAAGAGAACTCACCATTGAGCAACCTTGTGAATCCTCTAACAATTCTCTCTTAAGAAATCTCTCACTCTTCAATCACAAGAAAGTCTCCCAAACACTCTCCATGAACTCTCTCAAAAGAAATTTGATGTAAGAATTCACAGGAGTTCTTTGACAGTCAATTTTTAGGACCATAAATATGAAAGACAAAAAAAATTGTCTAGAAAACTAAAAATTTCAATTTGTCTGTCATGGATTATACAGTACGATCGCACATCATACGTACGATTAGTTTAAAAAATGCTTGTATGATCTTGTACGAACTGATTTTGTACTCTGGATAGCGTATGTATGAACTAATATCATATAATATGATCAGTTCAAATTTGAAACGATTCGTCCGATACGATTTTGAATGAACGCATTTCGTACTCTAGTTGGCATACTGTATGAACCTAATATTATACAATACGATCAGTTTAACCAAAATCATGCTTCATTTGGTACAAAAACGGATGAGTCCATTTCATACTATGAATATCGTCTGTACGAACCCAAGTTTATATGAACAATTCAAAAAATTTACTTGTTTGTATGGATGAACTAGTATGCACCCATTTTGTACTTTGGATGTTGTGTGTGCAAACCTATGATTATATAATATGATTAGTTTAGAAAAATTTTGAGCTCTTTCAGGATGAACTTGCAGCTATTTTACATTTTGGACGTTGTCTATATAAATGTAACTTTGTATAGTATGAACAGGACTTAGAAAATTTTTCATGGTATGATTTAATCAACTCCATTCTGGACTAACACTTAGGACAAATCATCCCGTACGATCCATGATCATACAATATGATTAGTTTTAAAAATATAAGTTTTTTTGCACTCCTCCAGTGTGTGTGTGCACGGTTATCCAATTATAATTACACTCTCTCAAACTCAACAAGAGTATAAAAAGTACAGACTATAATTATAATAAACTCTAATTTAATCTGTCTTAAAGTCTTTAGTAGTCTGAAGTATGATTTTCCTGAAATGTTAGTATACAAAAAAATAATATTTCCAATACATGTTAGGAGAAATAGTAATAAGTACAATAAGATTTTGGAATCATAAAAAATACACATGATATAAAAACATAGTTATGTAAACTAAGTTGCAATAACCTTTCTTAGCAATATATAATTATATGGTTGATATTAATAAAGGGGAATTAACTATGAGAGTGTAAGATCAAGAAGTGACTATTGAAGTGTTTAAATCTATGAAATTCTCCAATGAAAAGAATAAGACTGCTTCAGGGTTGATTTGGAAGAAACTATTGTTAAGAGTTTTAAGGAAGAACTAATAATGGAAGAAACCTTGAATGAATATTTGAAGCAAAATTATGAGGATTTAGAAGAATTTGTTGGAGTTATTTCTAGAATGTTTAGAGAGAGGTATAAAATCTTAGATACTTCATCTTTAGATAGAACCTTAAGACCATATGTAAAGAAGCACCCAATTTAGAACTTAAAGTCCTACCTAACCATCTTAAGTATGCCTATTTGCATAGTAATTCAACTTTTCCTATCATAATTTCTGAAGTTTGGAAAAGAACAGGAATGCAAGTTGATTAGAAGTTTAGGAGAGTATAAGAAAATTTTAAATAGATTATTACTGACATTAAAGAAATTAGCTTCTCATTTTTTATGCATAGGATTTTAATGAAGGAAAATTCTTTATAAAATGTTTACCCAAAAACAAGTCTAAACACACGCATGAAAGAAGTTTTTAAAAAATAAATACTTAAATGGTTAGATGCAGGTATTGTGTGCCTTATTTTAGATAGTGCTTGGGTGAGTTCTATTCATTATGTTCTTAAGAAGGTTGGTTTAACTATAGTATCTATTGAACATATTGAACTTATTCCCACTAGGATTGTCATTATTTTGATGATCTATATAGACTATAAGAAGCTAAATAAAGCCACTAGGAAAGATCATTTTCCTTTGCCATTCCTTGACCATATGTTAGATAGCTTAGTAGGACAATCATTTTGTTATTTTCTTGATGGATATGTAGGGTACCATCAGATTCCTATAGCACATGAGGACCAAGACAAAATCACCTTTAGTAGTCCCAATGGGACATTTGCCTCTAGAAGAATGCTTTTTGTTCTGTATAATGCTCCTTTTACTTTTAAAGATGTAGGATGTCCAATTTTTATATTTAATTAAGTAGACATTTAAATTCTTATGGACTTTTTTTTTTAATTTTTGGCACTACATCTGATTCTTATCTTGATCATTTAACCACTATACTTAGAAAGATGTGTGAAAATAAATTTAGTACTAAATTAGAAGCAAAATGTCAATTTATGGTAATGGAAAGGATTGTTCTAGGACACAAGAATTCAAAGATAGGTTTAGAAGTGGACAAGGACAAGGTTCAAGTTATAGAAACTTTGCTACTTCCTACTTTCTATTAAAGGAATTAGAAGTTATCTTGGACATGCAAGATTTATAGGGGATTTATAAAGGACTTTTTTAAAATCTCTAAGTTGTTATGTCATTTACCACAAAAAGAGGTTGCTTTGTATTTGACTCTACATGTCATAATGCTTTTAAAACTTTAAAATAACATTTAATCATTGCAACTCTCATTGTTGCACCTAATTTGTCTTTGACTTTTATAGTTATGTGTGATGCAAGTGATTCTATTGTAGGTGCTATTCTTGTCCAAAAACAAGATAAAAATTTCATGTTATTTTTTTTTAGTAGATCTTTGAATGATGCACAATACAATTATATAACTATTAAAAAAGAAATTCTATCTATTATCTTTACTTTTGATAAATTTTTGTCTTACTTGAATGGCATAAAAGTTATAGTGTATACTATCATTCTTCTATCAATTTTTTCATGCAAAAAAGGATACCAAACCTAGATTAGTTAGGTGGATATTCTTGTTACAAGTATTTGATGTAGAAATATGGATAGGAAATGTATTGAAAATCAAATTAATGTTCATCTTTCAATACTTAAATTTAATGAATATGATCCATTAATACTTAAATTTAAAGAATATGATCCATTAAAAATTATATCAATGAAATTGTTTTTTATGAGCAACTATTTGCTTTACATTTGAGTAAATTTCCTTGGTATGCTGATTTTGTAAACTTCATTGTTAGTGGCGTGATTCCATTTTTATTTACCTTTTACTTAAAAATAAAAAATTCCACATAATGCCAAATATTACTTTTGGGATGAGCCATACTTATTTAAAATTTATAATTAAATAATATCATGATTCAAATTATAGAGGGCATTTTGGAGGATATAAAACTTATAAGATTTTATAATGCACATATATAAAATTGCTTTACAAAATTTACTTATATACGTTCTTGTTAATTGTGTATGTTATATTATTATAATTATAATTATTATTGTTATTATGTAGTTAAAATTTTTATTTAAGTACAATTCCCTACACTGCTTAACTATTGAAATTATCCTTTCAATAGCGCTTGCACTTTGATAGCTAAATTAGCCAAATTAAACATTATAATTAAAAATGATCTAAAATTAAGAATAATACAAATCCTAGGTTCTAAATTGAATGAACAAAGTATAACAATTTTTAATTTGAAAATCATAACAATAAACTAAACAAAGCATCTAAGTAAATATCTCATCTTAAACTTCAAATGCTAAACATGTAAGCACGGACTAATGATTTCAAGATTGAATAATTAAATTTAGGAAAAGAGAGTGTGTAGAATAAATTATTAAAATTATTATAAACTCCATAGAATGAGTGAGCTTATAATAATCTATACATTAATTCAATTTAGGGCTTATTAAAGGAAGAAGACAATCAAATAGTCAAAATTATTACTATAGTAATCAAATATATTTAAAAAAAGAAACTCATGAAAAATAGGCAAATCAAAAGAAAGATTGAAAAAAAATTTGAGTACTTCATCAAAAATTGGTATATGATGTAGTCACATTCTTAAAAGAACTCGAATACTTAATTAAAATAGGGGAGTTTAAGTAAGCTAATACACATGAAGGATTTCATATGAATTTCTCATTTTACTCAAGGTACAAACAACTTTTAAATGAAGTATTATTCACTCTAAAATCAGAAGTCAATAATACATTTACACTTGTAGTAGATAAATTCAATTTAAATATAAATAAATATGATTACAACACTTTGATCATTACAATTTACATCTAAATGGTAGTGTATTGTATTATATTTTAGTTAATTTTACATTAGCAAATGTTTATTTAGGCTAATGAGGATGATCAATAGTTGAATACACCATTGCTTGAGGACAAGCGAGAGCATAAGCTGGGGAAAATTTATTAAGTGAAAATTATGAAGTATTTTCTTATTTTAATTCTAGTAAAAAATATTATTTTTAGTTGATGTTGTGTAGGAATGTCAAAAAAAAAGAGAGAGAAAAAATTACAAGTATTAAATAAGCATCGAGGCGCTCAAAATATCCATGTCGCAGCATCTACAACACCCTGCCACCATATCAAGAAATAATTAATTTAGCATTCTAATTGAACAAAGGTTAGTGCAATAGTGCTTCAAAACACTGCAAATCTAGAAATCAACATCACAACACCGAAGTCATAAGAATTTGAGTGCCGGAGAGCATTATTGCACAATTCCATAATTTTGGATTAAACATTCAAGTGTTGCATTTCTCAACTTTTGCAACATCATGGTTGAGCAGTTGACAAAATGATGAGCCACACAAATGAGCAAAGAGATTCACTGGTTTATCTAATAGCCATAATGGGCCAGTCCAACAATGCACGGAACCTACGTAGCATCACCAAGGTGCTAGTTCATATTATAATGTCGTGGACCCACCATGTCACGTGTTCTGATGCTTGAGTCCATTTATATACTTAATATAAATAATTTTTTAGCCTTTTTATATAGGGGGATTTATATCATTTTAGTGAGTCCTGAGTGATTAAGTATAATGCTACTTTAGAGTCAAGTTTAAGGGATACCAGAAGAGAAATAATAACTGTAGGAGGGCTATAAATGTTACTTCAGTTCCTTACAAGCTCGATAGAGATCTAAGGATGCATAAGTTATTATTTACGAACAACATAGGAGAGTCTACTTAGGAAAGCTTTGAAAATTCACTATCATCAGTCCAAAATACTTTAGTTATTGATATCTTATATTTCTTTTGCATTTCTTAGTAGGAAAGAATCCCAGCTCCACCCCTACTATTAGTGATACTTTTTATTTTCAATAATTTGTGCCTTACATGAAAAAAATCCTGGCTCAACTCCAATTATTAGTTATACTTTTTATTATCTCAACACTGCATCTCATAAAAAAATTCTATTCTCGATAACCAATCCTCTGTTATATGTGGCTTATATATCTTTGAAAAGCAACATCTTCAAATTATGAAATATCAGTAGACATCTATCTCCTGCATCTCTTTTACTAGTAGACTATCTAGTATGTACATCACCTATTAACTGAGCTACTAAACTGACAAACTATATCATGCAGTCTATGTTATAGGACATATTGTACCTTGTATGAGTAAGGCTTGATAGAAATTTTGTCCATTAGTTATTTCTTATTCTTGGGAATCCACAAAATCATAACCATAATACTTCATACTTGAATAATCATATCTAATAACTCAAAATAACTCACATGCGTATATAAATGAAACAAATGATTAATTTCAAAAATATCTAAATTTCTATGAATATGCATATATGAATAAACTTTTGACCTTAAGAAAACAATTCTTAAAATAAAAATAATTGATTTTAATATATTTAATTAATCTTATGAATTAACTTTTGATTATGATTCCACGATCTTTCACTTTCAATATGTCTATTATTAAAGAAGTTGACTTATTAAACTCTTAGAGTTTGAGAAAAAAAACAGTAATATTAATTTAAATAAAGTTAAATTAATGCTACAATAATTTTAAATTTATTTATTTATTAAAATTTAATAATCATTTATATAAATATTATTTTAAAATATTTAGAATAATTAAGACAAATTCATATATATATATATATATATATATATATATCATGTATGTAAAAATTAAACTCAAAATTTATTAGGTGATAATCAAGACTGAAAACAGACAGACTTAAAAGAGATGCGTAATCACATGAATAGTGATGTAATGAATTTGTGAAACCTTCCATTTTGACCAGGGCAAGACAACGGAGAGATGCCATACTACAAGATTATCAAATATCTGGCCGGCTTACCATAAAAAATATCGTTGATACCTAAATCATTCCTGGACGGCCGATTCACGTGATTGCCATCCGCGGCATCATCCATCGGCTCCCCAAACAGCCACGTGTACGAGCAAGAGTCGCCGAAGTCGAAATTTGGAATTTGGCGCGCGAGGGGTCAACATGCTGGAGGTTCGGAATCCGAACCTCATCAGTATTTATTACACCAATAAAATAACAAATAAAAAGAGGCAGCAAAATATTTTCTTCGTTCATCGAATCTGAAAATTCTCTCCCTTATAGCTTCTACATGAATCGAAAACCTCTACACAGCACACGCAATTTCCTCCTGCTCAGAAAACCCTTATTGCCTCTTTCGATCGCTTAGCTGTATATCCTGATGTTTTTGGAGCTTGAAGTTGAGTTGCCAGATTTTAACTGAATGTTCGTGAGGTGCTTTGATTCGTCGGGTTCTGGTGGTCCTGAGCAAGCTAGGCAGGATAAAAAATCGATCTCTTTGGAGGAGAGAGAAAGATAGTCGTGAAATTTTGATTAAAATTGTCTTTGGGCTTGAGGCGAAGCCTACTAGGGTTCCTGAAGTGTACAGTAGGAGACAGCGGCTCCTTTTGTTTTTCTGCTTGACACGCTTTAGAGCGTTTTAAGAGGTAAGGAACGCACTTCTCGTGATCAATATGTGAGAAAAAAAAAGGCCTATTCTAGTTTCCAAACAAGTGGCTTGGCTTTGTTATCATGTATTTTTCTTTATTTATAAATAAATCAGGATTTGGACACGCTTACGATTTATCTCCCACTTAATGCAGAGATGTAGAAGTAATTTGTATTGTAGGCTTGTAGCTTTCAAAACATTAAAAAAAATAAATAAATAACCTTTTTTTTTTTTTGCGGCTGTGAAATCCTTTTTCGATGACCTCCCATTTTAATGCAGGATTCCAGAGTTGGCCTGCGAATGACATAATTCAGATATAGCTTCTGCTGCTTTGATGTTGACACTTATGGGTCAAAAGGGTTTTATTCCGTAAAATGTTAATTAAGGAGAAGTTTCTTTGATTTAGAGGAGTGATGTTTGTTTCTCTTCAGGGAAGAAATTATTGTGCCTTCATCTGATTTACAATTGAGTTTCCTTTTTTTTACTTGTGATGCTGGAGAGCAAGCAAGCAGTTTCATCTTCTTCATCCCTGGAATTGGATCCATTATTGAAGGATCTTAACGAAAAGAAACTTAGTTTTAGAAGGAATGTTGTCTCTTTGGCAGCAGAGCTCAAGGATGTTCGGAATCGTTTGGCATCACAAGAGGAATCGTTTATCCAAGAGGCACAATCAAGACAGGTAATTTATTTATTTGCATGATTTGTCATTGGATTTTTCTTGATATACAGTTGAGCAAAATTCTTTCTCAGTTAGCAGAAGCAAAAGCTAGGAATTTGGAAGAGGAGATTGTTACTCTGCAGAATTGTTTAAATGAGAGAGATTACCGGTTGAAGGCATCTTCCTCGAACAGTGAACAGGTCAGCGCTTCTGGTTTTTCAAAAATCTTATTTAGATTTATGTATTTTTTTATTCTTTATTCCGTTTTCGCTTGGTTGCTGGACCTTTAATTGGTAATATATGGTCAAGATTTTTCGCTTTATTTGCTTTACAACGAAATCTTCTGTTTATAACAAAGACTGGATTGTTTATACATGTTGATTAAGCTGTTCTCTACCTTACGCCTAATGTTGATTTCTATAAACTAAAAATGCTACTTGGCCAAAAGGTTGTGCTCATTTTCCTAAATAAATTTAAGTTCTAAAAGATAGGTGTAATTAGAATTTTTCGACCATTACATGCATGGAATATGCTGTCAAGATTCACGTATTTAGCAGTATTAGGGTTGAATACCTTTTTAGTTAAAAAAAGAAGGATGAATACCTTTTTAGTAACGCCAGGATAAAAAAAAAACTCATATTTATTACTGAAGCTAGTATTAAATTGAATGAAGCGGGACATTGGTTGACGATTGGTATAAAGTTTAGAACCAAGTTAAAGCTCACTGAATGCATCTTAGTCTGTGAATGCTAAGTTTTCTAATTATATGGCCTTGCCTTTTAAATTAGTTGCAGTGTCGATGGCTTTTAGAAGTTATTCCATTTCTTTTGCTTTTTATTGTTCAATATAATTGTTTATAGAAAGCTGGTGAAAATATGTTATGACTGTCAGCTATGTATTCAAGTTGGAATGAAGATATTGTTATTCCCAATTTGGATTCTTATATTTTTCAAGTACAATGTAGATTTACATTGTATTATGTATTTTTTTAGGTGGTTAGGTTTATTGTAAAATAATCTACACAATCTTTTTATTTTTGTTTGATTGATCGAAAAATGAAATAAATTGTCTTTTGATTTTAGTTTAAAACGCGTCGTGGAAGGTGGTTTTGCAAGTTGGATATTTTGGGGCGATGGCTGTGGACTCTTAGTTAGGTTTGTTGGTGCAAGATTGTGCATGGTGATAATAAGCACAAAGAATGTGGTCTGGGATCAGGATCGATGCTGGTTGTTGGGGCGATGGTTGTGCATAGTGGGTAAGGTTGCTCGTGCTAAGTTGTGGTTGCCAATGCATTCCATGAGCCTCAAGAAATTGCTTTATATATATATATATATATATATATATATATATATTCAATTATACACCTTAATTTTCAATACCCTTGCATTATGCAGCAAAATTACACGAATGATGGTCATGAATGCTTGACTAGAGGCAGGATTGGGCTTGGGGATGACTTGTGTAGAGTTGATTTGAGGTCAGGGTTAGGGGTGCAAATGAGCCGAGTCGAGCTCGAGTTAGGATTTGTTTGAGTCGAGCTCAATTGTCAAATATTGAGCTCAAGCTCGACTCGTTCCATTGTAAACGAGTTCGAGCCGCTTGTCGAGCCTCCAGCGTGGTTCTCAAAAAATTTATTTGGGGCCTTTTTGGGCTTGCTGTTAGCGGGAGGAAGATATATATATATATATATATATATATATATATATATATATATAAAGTATTGAGTAGATTTTTTAGGTTTGTTGTTAGCATTTATTATTCGGTGACTGCGGCTATCAGAGGAGAGAGAGAGTATTGAGCATATTTTTTGGGTTTGCTATTAATGAGAGGGAGGGAGGGAGGGAGACTACTCATTCATATTTGAAATAGACGCGTGGGCGGGCGGGAATTCAAAATACATGTGGGCTGGGATTATTATTATTATTTCTAAAAAATGACTTGTAGAGAAATACTCTACGGGTCTTTTGTTTGCAACTATTTAAAATTTATGTTTTTTTTTTAATTTAAATTATTTAAAATACTTTGTGGTGTTTTAGTAGTTGTAAAATAAAGAATTCACTTTTTAGTGTTTGAATGACTAAAAAGTAAAACATTTTTTGTATTATTAGTTTTTTTTTTGTCAGGGCAGAATAAGGCGTCTATGATGGTGGTGGATGGAAGGGTCAACAACATCGATGGTCGTTTGTGTCACTAGCGGGTTGTCAGCTTTGATGTCGTAAGGGTTAGGGTTCACAAGTCATCGATGCACTGATTTGTGAGGCTGTCAATATCATGCAATGGAATCGCAATTATCAAATAGCGTGATGTATTTTGAATTTTCTTGAATTGGATAAATTTGAAATATGTTGAATGCGATATTTTCTAAACTCCTCAAAGGAGTGCTTGTATTTTTTTCTTATTTGAACATCTAAGTTTCAAATTGTTCTACTTTACACTAGTAATACATTCAAATAAATAGCTTCTTCATTTGTTTTTATTCATAATAAACATCTTAAAAATAAAAAAAAAGCATATATTTCAAACACTATACCCCTAGCACCCCATAACAAACAACCCCTTTATTTGTTTTAATTGAACCCTTTGTACTCTAATTCATGGCATATAAATTTTATTTGTATGTTAAAAGATACAGTTGATAGATTGTTGAATATGACAGTCTTATTGGTTCAAAAGCTCTATTTTTTACATCAAATGAAGCTTGCTACTCCTAGGAAAAACCTATAAGATGCAATAGATTTATCATGATGTAGCACATGTTATTGGAAAATAGCGCAACATAGTGTTAATTTCCTCTTACAGTTGAAGTGCATGGTACATGATGTAGCTCATTTTATTTTAACCATAGCTCAAAATGTTGAAAAATATTGATAAAAATACATTGAAAAATATATGAACATTTATAAAACCAATGAATTAAATACTACAAAAATATTTTAATAAATACTCAATTTTATTTTTGAGAAAAAAGAAACATTAGGGTTAAAAATCAACATTAAATTTTATGTATAAAAGAGTAAGAGAAATACCTTTATTCTATGATGTACAAGCACGGATATGACATGGACAAGGGTTGGACGTGGTATTATATTTTTTATATTTTAAAAATAGTGTAAAAAAGTTGAATAAATATAATTTTAAAAATAATTTAGAAATAATATGTCATTTAATTAGAATTTGTGTGTTTAAAATGATTAATATTAGGATGTCGAAAGTTGGACGTTGATGATGTTTATCAGTCATCGAGAGAGGAGATGACAATGTTGTCGAGAGTCGGACATTGATGTTATGCAGTAAATATTGAGCGTCAATGTTAAGCGGACGTTTATCGTCGATGTTAAAAGGGCGTTGGTCGTCGATGATGAGAGGGCATTGGTCATTGATGTTGAGAAGGTGTTGGACAAAGATGAGATGTCAAGTTATGGGTGTAGAAACTGTTAGCATTGAGCATCAATGTTAAGACGATGTCAAACTTTGATATGGAGATTGTTTTAAAATATTAATGTTGTAATTACGTTAGACGTTGATGTTGAGATGACACTAGGCATTGTTGTGAAATCAAAATTGTAACCCGCCAAAGAGAAATGCAAATGAGAATATTCGATGAATGAAGTATTAAGTGCGAGCGATTGATTTGGTGTTGTCGATAGGAAATAAAAATTTAGTTTTTATATTTTAAATAAATAAACATTTTAAATACAAGAAATTATTTTAAAAAATTCATATAATATTTAAGATACGTATGTCGGACACGCGTGTCCAATTTATTTTTACTATTTTTTTAATCGGACACATTTTCGGCGTGTCTGAAACGTGTCGGAGGAGTGTCAGACGCGTGTCTGAAACGTGTCAGAGAAATTATTTTAAAAAATTCATATAATAAATATAATATAAATAATATTAATATTAATTTTAAATCCTATATTATGAATAAAAATAATACATGATATGAGGGCTATGTTCATAGTGCAAATAGTGTATGCAATTTTAACCCCTCGTGCTTTACCATAAAATGGTGCAAGGGGTATGACATGACACACTATGGGCTATAGCACTATATTTTGTGCTATTGATGTATGCTTATTTCTTGAACACTTGTGAGCTTCGTTTTGTTAATTGTGAATTCTAATTTCATTAATTAGCTTGGATATTATTTGATATTGAATTTTCAAGATAGGAGGCTATCATGAAGTTCTAATTAAAGGCTTCTGTAAAGTTTTATGTAGAGGCTATTATAAAGTCCTAAATGAAGGCTAGACATGGAAGCTACCAAAGTTTTCAATGATGGTTCATCATTAATAGTAGAAGGTGAAACTTTCATTATATACATTCATGTAATCCTCACTTATAGAGCATTCCACAACAAGAAGCAATAAAGAGGGAGGATGATGTGGAAGAGAGGAGAGGTTTGTCATCTTAAAAAGAAACTAAGGAGTTTTTAGGTACTTGCAAAAGTTCTTCACCATGATTAAGAAGGAATAAATGTTACTTTCTCTGTTCTAGCAATAGAAGAAGCTATTGGTCATAGAGAAAAATAGTTTTCATTTAGACTCTTGTAATAGAGTGGTGAAGATAGCAATTGGAGCAACGAAGGTATCTTCTTCCCTGTGTCTAGTATTCATCTTCTTAACATGTAATTATATTTTTGCACAGTAAGACAGTGATATCTTTATTCATATATTTAATATTGTATTAAGTATAAATATTTTTTTTGCACTTTCTTTGAAGTTTAGTGGATTATTTGATCTATGTGCAATCATGGATGCAGGCTTAAGCCGAACCACATAAATATTGGTTTTTTTTTTTGTCTAAGATTTTTTTTTGTAGTTATTTTATAGTTTATTTGGTTTGCCCCTAGGTTTTCCCAACACTTGGACATCATTTTGAGGGGATTATAACCATTTATCTTACAATTCTTCAATGGAAATGTTTTTAGTAATCACAAATGTACACATGTAAATTGAAGCATTGACAAAAAAAATTGGTTAACTTTTATTCTTTAAATCACTTGTTATTAACTACAGAAAGTTCTGTTTTTCTGCCTTGTTATTGCAGACTTTGGTTTGTATCTATGCAAATGTTCTTGCATTTAAACGTCATTGATTAATTTGGACGTGCTGCACATGTTGTCTCTAGCGCAAAAAAAAAAAAGACACTTTTTGTTATTAAATTTCTTCCTTTAAGTTGATGAACATAGTAAACATAATTCAATTACCTAATTATCATTGTCATCTGCGTCTTTAATTGTGCGTATTTGCTTGCATTCCTAATGAAATTATAATGATACAGCAAAGCTGATTGCATTTAATGATCGTCATACATTTTCTTTAGTATTTCTTCTATCGGTTAACAAAAATCAGTTCTCTTGGTAGTTTCGTCGTCCTTTTATTCACCTTGATTACACCTATTTTTAAATTCCTTATGAAACAATAATGATGCAAGAAATCAGTTATATTTTATGAGCTTGTCACAATTTTTTTAATCTTGGTGTTTACTTTTAAGGATTTTGTTTTAACGCAGTACCTGAAGGAGTTGGATGATTTAAGATCAAAGCTTTTTGTTACCCATGCTACAGCTGAGGCTAGTGCTGCATCAGCTCAATCTGCCCAGTCCCAGTGTTTATCCTTGCTAAAAGAATTAGATGAGAAAAATAGCTGCATAAAAGAAAATGAAATACGTGTCAATAGCTTAGGGGAGCAATTAGATCAACTGCAAAGGAATCTCCAAGAAAGAGAGCTGTCTCAAAAACAATTAAAAGAACATGTCTTGAAAATGGAGAATGAGATCCAGTGTGCAGTTGCAAAAGCTGGAGATATCAGAGATTGTGAGCTGCGGAAGATTTTAGAAGAAATATCTATACGAAATTATGATAAAATAAATAAACTTTTAATTGCCAAGGATGATGAGATTTCTCGATTGAGGGATGAGATCCGTTTCTTGTCTGCACAATGGAAACACAAAACAAAAGAACTCGAATCACAGGTATGCCATCTTCATTTATGGCCTTAGAACCAATAATGTTTTCTGTAAAATTTGATTAGATTGCTTTTTGTGCTTATATATATATATATATATATATATATATATATATATATACAGCTTGAAAAGCATAAGAGAGCTGACCAGGAACTAAAGAAGAAAGTCCTGAAGCTAGAGTTTTGTCTTCAAGAAACAAGATCTCAGATGCGGAAGCTTCAAAGGGTAATGAATTTACATTTTCTTTTGTCCTCGTTCTATTTATTCCTTTCCCGTGATGCTCTTAATTAAGGTAAAATTGCTGAATTTTTAACCATGTCAAATTTGTCTTATATAGTAGTGCCTTTTTTCCATACATTTGAGTTTAATATTTATTTATATATTGATGTAGAAGTGGATTAACAAAACAGATTCATGACATGGCTTAAAGTAGCTCTTTAATAAAACCTTTCCAATTGTTTGTTTGGAAATCTGTTGACTTGTGTTAATTGTCCTTATAAAGCATCTGGATACAATTACAACTTTTTCAAATGCAATAGGAATAATCTTCCTTAAATAACTTCCAGAGCAAGTGGAAAGCTGTTCCTTTTGTTAAGTTCCACAATAAAACATAGCGTCTTACTTGAAAAAGTTCTAAGATCTGAAGTAGCAATAACATTGTTATGGCCTACAAGTATAAGTAAATTATTGCTTGCATAGCTTTGTTTTAGTGCAAGTAGTTTGAAGTGATTCGAGTTGAGTTTCACACGAGTTTTATTTAACTGACATGGGCTATTTTGTTTGCAGAAATTAATTTCTTACGAACTTAGTTCTGTATTTATTTGGGTTGTAACAAGCTTCATTTTTATTTGTGCCTGACAATTGTGTTTATGTTTTTTTAATATATGTTTTTAAATAAAATATCTTTAGTATTATGTAAACATGTAAAACTGAAGATAATTTTCAATCCCTTATTATTGGAGTTCATTTTTCATTTTTTAAATGAAGGGGTGTTTCAAAAATAGAAACTCATTTTCATGAATTTTTTACTGAATAACTGCAGTTCTGAAAGTGAATTTCACTCTCTTTACCAAATCAAATTAGCTTAGGAGTTAAAATTTTAAATGCAGTTATTTTAAAGCAGCTGTATCAAGTTTTACATACAATCTTCTCGAACCAAGATACAAAATTTTGAGTTTTTGACATGATTCTCTTTGAATAATATGCAGATGGGAGAGAAGCGCGACATGGCACTCAGGGAGCTTAGAGAACAAATTGCATTAAGGCAACAGAAGGTAAAGAATTCAAATGAGAAACAAAACTTCTGGGAGAGTCCCATGTTCAAGGTTTTTGTCTCTATGTCAATGTTAGTTTTGGTTGCCGTTGCAAAACGTTAGATCGTTTTACCCCTCTATGAACTGTAGAATGTAGTTATCATGTACTATGTAGCCTTCCTAGTATCTTTTTTGTCTGCTTAAAATTATTTCTTTTTAGATATATTAGAACATATGTACTCTTATATCTATTGCGTTTATTTTTATGGTGTAGTTGGCAGAAAGGGGTGGAGCCATGATTATTCTAATATTGTAGGTATCGTCTGGTTTTTATCAAGTATATGAAGCATATTTCAAGTTCAACGTGATGAGATTTGGATTATATTTTTCTTGTATATATAAAAGATAAAAGCCTATATTATAGTTTTGATTTTACTTTAGAGAATGCTTTGCTACATTTGCAAAATTTCACATATTTTTTAACACTTCAATTTTTGTTGTATTAATACAAGTTTGACTATAAAACTATTGATTTACATGTGTAAAGGTATTTTTCTTTATTTTATCGTTTGGTTGACTGCATTTATTGTGTAATGCATTTCAATAATTGAAATATTTGGTTAGATGAATTTTATATGTAATATAGTATTTTTTTGTAAAATTTAAAATTCATTTTGATTTAAATTTGATGCATTTGAAAATAATTTTAGATGTATTATAATCTTTATATTTGTTGCTGCAAATTGCTGCTGTAGTTGATTGCCATTGCTGAATTGTGTAGCCCATGGTTTATATATTCATATTCATATTCATGTTAAATAATTTATTATTAATAAATAGATACAAAAATATTTTTAAAATGTATAATTAAATAAATTAATATATTTTTAATAATGCAATGGCTAACACCCTTTACGCACGCCCGGATCACGCGTGTGCCAATACAGGGGGATCGCTGGATAATATATCATTGACCAGCTTGCCTGTTGATTTGGTTGCCAAGCATTGTTTGGGCCATATTTCGGCCCAGACAATCCAATTCATATGTTTTTGGAGTCTCGAAACCATTTTTTAATGTCTAGATTCAAATTTGGTGTGTTTGGAGCAAAAAATATCTTTAGCCAATGTAGAGTAATTTCGAAAGTCAGGAGCTAAATTTTCTAATATTTTATGCTTTGATCGGCACGCCAACTTTAGAGCATCCTAAAGTTATGATCCAGGATGTTTTACTTGGTTCATGACCCTGAGGGGAGATCCATGTTGACATCCAAGGACTGATCACACATTGTAATTTGTTTGAAATTATAATTCTACATCGACAATTTTTCGAAAGCTTAAACGTGTATTTCGGACTCTACAAGCTTCAACTCTAAAATTTGAGAGGGGGGAGGGGGAGGGAATTGATATGTCACTAAAATATTATCTTGATCGAGCATAAATCTCAATGCAAATATAAATTAAAAAACTTCCAAAATTATATTCGGGATAATCCAAAATCTGATTTCAAAAAAGTTATAGTCAAATTAAACATCTAAAGGAGATGACATAATAACACCAATATGAGCCCTAATGAGCTCAAATCAAAGGATCAATGTGTACTTAGAAGTTTCAAAGAATCAATTAGACGATAAAATGATATTCAAATATGACATGCTTATAATGAAATTAAGTGCCTAGACAATATGAATCAAATGAGCCCAAGATCATCCAATTCTGACATCATTAAGGTGCTTAAATGTTAAATAAACTATGATCAAGGGAATCACTATGAGCCACAGAACTCTCCCAATTTACACTTGATCTTCTCCATATTTACTGAGCACGATACTCCCAAAAAATTATAATAGACCATCATTCTTCACTTGAAAGGGGGGAGGAGTGTCACAACCCAACCCGACTAGGACATGTTATAGATTCTCTTTCAATATTCATTTTAAATAAGCTACATACTACAAAGCCACTAAAACATTCATATACTAAAAATAAACTCATCCATAATATTTCTTTCATTTCATTAATATATATATATATATATATATATATATATATATATATATATATATATTATACTATAGAATATGGCTACAGACAGAAGTTACAGAGCTGAAAAAAAAACTAGTCATGATTGCATAAAAAGAAGAAATACATATAAACTAATATTTGATTTTGATTTCTAATCAACAGTTTCTTTCCCTTTCCCAGATCCTTAAAAACAAAAGAAAATAATAGTGAGCTACAACAGCTCAGTAGGCCATATAATCTAATCTAAATTTTCAAAAAAAATTATTAATATTTTTGCTAAATATTTAAAAGTAGTTAAATGCAATCTATTAGATCATTGTACTGAGAAATATAATAAGAGCATAGCAGTTATTCAATTATTTAAATAATATTATTGAGAACATAAATAAATTACAGTTTATATCATAGAGCAGTTCATATCTTATTTTATGGACCTAGATAGAATCTTAAAGAATACTAGCCTCTTATCACTCCCTTTTAAGCTTATAGCACCAAATATGTGCGTAGGAATAATAATATTTCCTGACACATACATAATTTCAAAAGATTTTGACCACTTATGTTTTTAAGTGGATATAATTTAATCACATATACACATATATTATCACATTATAACAATTAAAACTTAACTGAGCATGTGTCAAAAATACATAGTTTTTTATAACACTAAATTAAAAAAATATATGTATATATACTAAACAATAATTCACATTGTTAGAAAATAATCAAATTATCAAGGATTGAGTAAAATAATATTTTAAGACTTTAATCGTATTATATCATTATTTTTCATAATCAAAATAATTTTTTATTAAATAAAAACATCAAAATTTAAAAACCTATATTGTAAAATTTTTAGAAAATATTCAAAATATTCAAAATCTTAATCTTTATAACATATAAAAGGTCACGTTGTGAAAATTTTATGAGTGCAAAGTTAACCCCTTTTTTTTTAATAGAAACAAAAGTTTTAAAAAAATTTTTGAAAAAAATTATGTATTTTTAAAAAATTGAGATGGACATAATTTGACTTGCCTCGAGATGAACAAGTTTTCCAATTGAGTCATCGAAAAAATGGCTCTAAGACCTCTAAAATTAGACTTTTTCTCTCTCTTTCTCTCTCCTCTCTTTTTTTTCTTTTTTTTCCAAATCCCTCTGTTAACAGAAATCAAAAGCTAGATGGCTTTTAAAAAAAATTTTTTATTAATGGAAAATGATTTTATAATAAAATATTATTATTCTAATTATTTAATTTTGAAACTTAAAATTTATCTAAATTCTTTTATATCTTAAAATCTATGAATTCAAAAATTACAAAAAAACTATTCACAAGTCAGTTAAGTATCCTAAAACACTCATATGAAATCAATTAGCATTGGACGCCTAATAATCACAAAATTCCCACTTATGCAAATAAATGCCAATTTCTTAAAAATTTCTGCTAAGCCTAAAAATTATGAAAAAAATAGGGTAATTAAAACACTACACTATATATGCTAAGACGAAGAGGATTTGTGATTTTGACTTTTAATAACTCCTAAAATAATTTTTTACTGTTCTAGGTAAGAAAACACTCTTAAAAAAATTAAGGGTTATCACAATCTACACATTAAAAAATATCATCCTCAACATTACCAAACTAGAATAAGCCAGAATTAATCTAGATATAATTATCGCATCTCAAATTCCTTCTCCCACATAGCCTGTCTGGCTATCCTGTGCTTCCACTACACCTTAACCATTGGAATTTATTTACTCCTCAATTTCCTCTCATAATATGCCAAAATCCTATTGAGTTCTTCCCTAGAATGCATATTCTCATGAACATCAATATTATCAGCAGATAATCTCTACCTATAATCAAATACCCAATTTCTTAGAAGATACATGAAACACACTATGCATAACAGACATATGATCAAGTAATAATATGCTTTAAGCAGAACTATCAATCTTCTCAATGATCTCTAAATGTCAAATGTACCTTGGAATTAGCTTATTGATTTTTCTAAATATGCTGACACCTTTCATAGGGATGACTTTGGTATACACAAAGTTGTCAATTTGAAAACTCAACCAACCTGTATTTCTAATCATAATACTTCTTATATTTATAATGTGTAGATTTTTACCTTTCTCTGATCAAATTGATTTTTATTGTAGTTTCATCCATAAAGGCTAATCCCATCACCTATCTATCTCCCACCTCTATCAAAGTCAAAGAAGTCCTTCACTCTATACAGAGCTTTATATGGAGACATACTTATACTGGACTTATAATTATTGTTATAATTAAACTCTATCAGTGGGATATGATCCTCCTAACTGTCCCTAAAATTTGGAACATAAGAAGATTCTCCAATATATGAATAGTAATTAAGACTATTCATGTATCTGTGGATGAAAAGCTATATTGAAGTGTAATTTCATACCTAGTCCTTGCTGAATACCTCTCCATAATCTGGTGATAAATTTGCCATTATAATGAGTATAATCACCTTTGGCACACTGTGAAATATGATAAAATCTTTGACAAATATTTGTGATAACATGACTATTGGATTAGTCTATATGATTGAAATAAAATGAGTAAACTTCATTAGTTGATCAACTTAAACCCATATAACATCACGCCCCTACCTTGAACTTGGAAAACCTATAAAAATAATTCATTATTACCTCTTCCCATTTTCACTCTAGAATATAGAATGTTTGCAGAAGATTGCCCATTGTTGATGCTCTGTATTCCTTAACTGATAAGCCTCACACTTAAAAAAAAAAACTTTCATATGTTCTTCTTCAATCTAGACTTCTAAAATATGCCTGTCGAATCTCCAAACAACTTAATACTTTTTGGATGAATAATATAGTCTAAATAGTGAGCCTCATGCATAATTTGCCTCCTCAGATCTCTAAAAATAGGAACCCATAATCTATCCATACATAAAATAATACCATGACCAGAAACTTATAGTTTAGATTTTTTATCAGATTTAATCAGATCAATTAACTTCGAAAACTCTATATATGACTACTAAGATTCTTGAATCTTTTCTTACAATGAAGGTTAAATTATTATTTGAGTCAAAATACTAGAATCCCAATAAGTAGAAAATATCACCTCCAACTATAATCTTTCCATATCTCATATCAAATACTCATCAAAGTTAAGCTGTATACTAATCCAGAAGATTTCTTACTGAGAGCATCTGCACCTCCTTAACCTTACTAGGACGATACTGAATAGTCATATCATAGTATGCTAATAACTCAAGCCATCTCCCTTACCTCAGGTTCAAGTCCTTCAAAGTGAATATATACTTTAGACTCTGACGATCAATGAAAATTTAATACCTAATATTGTATAAGTAATGTTGCTAAATCTTCAAAGCAAGTATAATAGTATCAAACTCTAGATTATATGTTGGATAGTTCTTCTCATGTAGCTTTAACATTTTTGAAACATAAGCTATAACCTTACCATGCTACATCAAAATACATACCAAACCTCTTAGTGAAGCATCACTGAATACATGAAATCATTCTGTACCAGATAAAGGATTCAAAATTGGTATAGAAGTCAAGCAATCCTTCAATCTATATTAATTAATATACACTCTAGTGTTTAGATAAAAGCAACTAACTTCTAAGTCAGTCTTGTTAGAAGTGCAAAAATATGAGAAAATCCCTTCATAAACTTTCTATAATATCCAACCAAACCCAAAAACTACATGACTCAAACACATTAGTAGGCCTCGAATAATCAATGACTTCCTAAGCTTTTTAAGGATTAATAGAAATAATAGCACTACTCACCACGTGGCCCTAAAAAGTAATACTCTTCAGCTAAAACTCACATTTTAAGAATTTGGCATATATCTAATGTTGCCTCTTATCTCTAAAATAATTATGAAATGCTTGGTAAGATATTCCTCATAAATAGAATAAATTAGAATGTCACCTATAAAAATAATAACAAACTGATCCAAAAAAATCTCTTAACACTTTGTTCAGAAGATCCATAAAGATAGCTGGTGCATTTGTCATCTCAAAAGGCATGACTAAGAACTCAAAATATCCATATGTCATACTGAAAGCTGGTTTCATCAGATCAGACTCTTTGACATTCACCTGATGATAGCTAGATATGAAATCAATCTTTGAGAATACAAAAAATCTAGTAAGATGATTAAATATATCATCGATTCATGGTAGAGAATATTTGTTATTGATTGTAACTTTGTTCAACTCCCTATAGTTAATACATATATGCACCGTACCATCCTTTTTCTTCACAAATAAAATATGTGCTCTCTACGGAGACACACTAGGATGAATAAATTGCTTGTCAACTAACTCTTGAAGATGAACCTTCAACTCTTGAAGTTCCTTAGGCGGCATTCTATACAGAGCATTAAATATCAAGGCTATACCAAAAATATATATCAATACCAAACTCTATGTCTATGTCTGGAGGAAAACTTATTAAATCCTTAGGAAATACATAAAAAATTCTTGTACTATTGGGATATCAAAGAGAAGACTAGAATTTATACTCTTATCTCATACTGATGTTAAAAATACTATGCAACCCTTATTCTATAATCTATCTTCTTTCAGAATAGAGATCAAACAACATAAAACACCTCTACTCCCTAAAATATACAATTTTCATTCCCAAAAAATAAAGTAGCTTCTTGAAGTAATCAATTTGAGTCTTATACCAATCAACTGGTTCATACCTAAAATATCATCATATGAAAAAATGGGTAATAAAATTAAATCAAAATTCGATTTTAATCAGAAAGCTCAATATCATAGAAATAAAAATCCACTGAATTTCTTATCATCTATAGATGATAAGGTAACAAAAAGAGAAATAGGTTGTACAACTGAAGGCAAGTGTAATAAATCTAAGAAATGCTCAAAAATAAATAAATGAATAACTCCATAATCAAATAAAATATGACATGGATGTTCAGAAATATAAGCCATACCTATCACAACATCTGGAGCATCATAAGCCTCCTGTTGAGTCAAAACACATGGCTGAATTGGAGCTAGGGCAATAAAACTACCAAACTCTTTGCCACTACTAAAATGACCTCCTTGCCATCGAACTAGAACCACCGGATCTACCATATGGTCCCTCAAAAAAAGTCCAAAGTGGAACTGCTCTTTGTTGATGGGGGCTCTGGAGTACACTTTGAATTATTAAAATGCTTAAGGCTATATCTCCTCTAAATAATTCTAATATTTTCTTTGATATATTAAAAATAATAATCCACACTTAATATACGTAAGTATGCATACCAAACTAAGTAATAAAGTGATAAAGTAGATAGTTGAACCCACAAGAATGTATGATTTATAACAATCAATTACTACCATTTACTCTATTAATAAAATTATCCTACTAAAATAAAAATGTTGGTTATGGAGATTCAATAATTGAATAAAAATAATAAAAATAATAAAAAATAATGAACATAATATTTAAATAAAGTATTTTGGATTGATGAATATAAATTGCATATCTTTCTTAATGAAACTCTCATTTATAAATGTGATTGTAAGCATATGTATCCCTAGATCTCCATCAAGATTGTAAGGGTGAAAAGGATAACTAATGACCTCATATAATTATATAATCTCTTTAAGAACGTAACATATTTTACATTCTATGCTTAGGTATACAAACATACTAATTCAATATTCCTTATTGTTCTTGCATTCCTTTGTCAAGGATATACTTCACACTAGATTTTAACTACACATATGACCACTATGTGTATTAAATAAAGAGCAAAATAATATTGAAAATATCATTTAACTTATAACATAAAAATCTTTATTAGTACTTAATATGTTCTCTACATTATCAATCCAAAGAAGAGAATTAGCCAGACATGATAGAAAATATAAGCAAACTCATTTTCATTGAAATCATGATAGAACAAAAATACAAAAGTGTGATATCACTAGGAAGGATCAATGTATCTCCTCTATACTCCTTTCTTAACATACAGAGTTGCTCAAATAAACACTGAATAAATGTTCTAATGATTGTATCTAGCATTTTTATATTCTCCCTTAGAATTAATCCTAAGAGATTTAAAGAAGTACTTTTAAAAGTATTGAAATTAGATAAGTGACTAAACTCCCCTACAAACATAACATCACCAATATTCATAGAATAACACAAAAATAGTATGTGCTGTTACATCGCTTGAAGGAATGACATTATGACATCCCTAAAATGAATTAACTCTTTGGCATTGGAACTTCTACACTGCCACGGCACTTACGATGTAGAAAAGTTACTTGGTGAACAGTTTCATTGCTTTAATAGCAGTTTGTGCTCCTTGAAAGTTACAATTGCTACACTACTCACTGATGACTTTTGAACGTTGTGATGCTTGATGGCAGATTTGACGCCAAGACATGATAGATTGTGCCGTAGTGGTGCTTGAAAGCAGTGAACACGACATTGCAAGCTAACAATTTTGATGCCGCTGCGCTTGAAGATAGTGAACACGGTTCTGCCCTATCCAAGTGTGGTGCTTTACTGGTGTGGAAGTTAGCACTATGGCATGAAATTTTTAGACGCTGCGACACTGTACTCTAATTTAAATTTTCTATTATTTTTTAGTTTTTCCTACACAAAAATTAAAACAACACATTTAAATTGATAAAAATACATATAAAAATATAACGTAATTTACACATATCAAATTCTCCCCAGCTTATTCTCGTGTTTGTCCTCAAGAAAATAAAAATTATACTATTCTGCTTCATTAAACAACAAAAATAAAAATTGATAATTTAAACTTACTAAACTATAGGATAATGCATCACAGTCTAAAAGTGGTGAAAATGAAAAAAAAATTATAATTATGGTTTGTAAAATACTAATAATTATGCTAACCTGTCATTATTATCATTGCTTAATTATAAATACTTGCTATGAAGATAATCATTAATTATTGAATTTTAAATTAAATAATGTAGATTAAAGACTAGATGCATTTATAGTTAGTATTAAATTTTCATTAGTTCACCTTTATTTGTATTAGTTTTTTTAATCTTGTCCTTTGTGAATGTTAATATCAGACTGCAGTCAGATTCTAAGCTTTGAACTGATAGCAATTTTTGAATGTACTCTTTTTTCTTTTCCTTTATTTTTTCTTCTTCATTTTAAAACTCTTTTTAAGTTCATTTTCTTTTATTTATTTTTTGAGTACATAGTTAATGATTTTGATTATCAATTTTGCTTATCATCTCTTCATAATCTTAATAATATTATTATAAGGATTTAATAAGTTTACTAATTAAATTTTGATTTACTTAGATTTTTAGTTTTAATATACCCATATCTATTCTTTAACATTAATTATTCATCTTCAATTTAAGATCAATGTATAAATAACTAAGTTTTAATTTCTAGTTAAGTCAATAACTTAAATGATCCAAATTAGTTAATTTTTAGTTTTTTCCTAATCTATGAAGTATAAAGAGCAATGTTGTTTTAAATTATGATCTAGGGTTTTATTATTACTTTTATTTTATATAATTTTTAATTATCATTTTTATTAAGATTATTTAGATAATCAAAATGCAAAAATATTAATAAAAAAATAATGTAAAAATTTAAGTATAAGGGGAATTCAATACAATATGAATAACAACATAAACAAACATAACAAACACATATTTTCATATGAGTGATAGAAATACATAAAACATGTGATATAAAACAATAACACTAATACAAGATAACTAATACTTTAAGGCACCATACAAATAATCACAAGTGGCTTGCCTCCCATAAGTGCTAAGTTTTAAGTCTTCAACTAGACTATGCAAACAACATAGTATCCTTTCCCAAATCAAATAAAAATATGCTACCCAACCAAAGTAGCCTCTAAACTTTCACTCTCTCTCTCTCTCTCAAGAAAAAAATTTAATACCTAACTTTCAGAATCAGGGTCTTCCTCATCCTTATCATCATCATCACCATCATCATCATCATCATTATGTCCTTTCTCTTGAGGCTGCCAAACAAAGAGATTGTAGGTAGGTGAGAGGGAAAGTCTAGTTGTTTAGGATGGTCCACGAAAGGGATACTCTCAAACATATCAACAAGTGCATCATTAAAGTCTAAGATGTATCTATAATACTTGTGTTGTTGGTCCATACTATGAGCCATCATCATTATCATCTCAAATTGCCAGTCTATGATTTTCTCAAAAAATTGAGTCACCTCATTAATTTTTCCTCTCAAATATGTCATCTATTCTCCTAATGTTTTAGGAGATATGGAACTCGTACTGCTGCTACTGCTTCCTAGTCTACCAAATAATTTAGGCTCATTGAAATCACTATCTTCCTCATCCTTCCCTGCTTGCTTAAAGTCCATATTTTTTTTTGGGTGAGAGCTTGAATGTGGAATAATTGTTCTTCATTATGATCCCCTGTTAACACCCACTGCTACATGAAAAAGTATATTCAAGAGAGGGGTGGCCTAATCAAACAGATGTGGTTCCCCTAATGATGTATACAAGTGATGAAAAAATTAAATTTTCTACATCAATGGAATACCCCATTTGAATTGAATAGTTCAAAAATGCAAGGTTGCGAGTAGCTTCAATGATATTTTGATTTTGACTAGATAAAAAATGAACAGAAATTATATAATACCAAGCTTTGAATGTTTTGGTCAGATAAGAGGCAACGAAATTGATGATTCTACTTTCTTTCTTTTTTAATGAGCTATACTATTAGGGCCACACAAAATGTTCATGTTGTCTTCAGGATTTATAGGTGCATTAATCAATCAAATTCAAAGTCCCTAAGTCTATACATTTTGTTAATGGCTACTGAATCAAAAGGGATCCACTTACCCTGAACATAACATCTATTATTCAATGCCTCTTTTCCATTTGCAAAAAAATTCTTGGACAACATTAATAATAGAAGCAAATGGCACACTTTTTTGACTTGAATGAATGAGTACTATAGTGCTCAAACACTCAGTGCTGCAGCATTTTATATTTTTTCACCAATAATTTTTAGATCAAAACTGTAATTATTAACAATAAATAAAATGCAAAATTATTTAAGGCAACAACAAATGCAATAATGAATAAACAATTATAAACAAATAAAATAAAGGATATAAGTAAGTCTAATTATGTAACTAATTTAATAATATAATTAAATTTTATAAAAAGTAAAATACTTCCTTAGCAATGGTGTCAAAAACTTGATGTGGGCTATGGAGTGCACTTTTGAATTGTTAAAATGTTTAAGACTCTATTTCTCCTAAACAATACTTAGATTTTCTTTGATATATTAAAAAAAATAAACCTCACTTAATATATGCAAGTATACATAACAAATATAGTAATAAAGTGTTAGAGTAGAGTGTCAAACCCACGAGGAAATATGCTTTTTAATAATCAGCTGCTATCATTTACTATAGTTACAAAATTATCATGCCGAAATAAAAATGGTTGTTATGGAGATTCAATTACTTGATTAAAATTGTAGAAATAATGAATACAACATTTAAATAAAGTGTTTTGGATTGATGAATATAAATTGCATATCTTTCCTAATAAAACTCTTATTTGTAAATGTGATTTGAGGCATATGCATCCCTAGATCTTTATCGAGCATAAAGGGTGAAAATGATATATGCTGACCTCCTACAATTATATTATCTACTTAAGAATCTAGCATATTTTATATCCTATGTCTAAGTATGCAAATATATTAATGCAATGTTCCTCATTGTTCTTGTATTCCTTTATCGAACCTATACATCACATTAGGTTTTAAAAACACAAATGTCCATTATGTTTAGTAAATAAAGATAAAAAATTAAAAATATTAACTTTATAGCATAAGAAGTTTCAGTAGTATTTAATATATTCTATACATCATCAATCCAAAATAAGATAATTAACCAGACATGGAAGAAAAGATCAGCAAACTCATTTTTATTGAAATCATAAAAGAATAAAAATGCAAGAGAGTGATATCTCCAGTGAGGATCAATGTATCTCCTATATGTCCTTCTTCCTTAACTATGATACAAGAGAGTGATATCACCCATTTACTATATAGAACCATCATAGCTCGCATACGAGCTCGCTACTGTGGTTCAGACTAATAATGCCTTTGGTTGGGGACAAAATATGTACATGATTTTCCACTTGGAGAGAAAGAACTCTAGGTGATACATTAGTAAGTACGATCCCGTTCTTTTGCGTGGTGGAGCAGGGAAGTCTCATATCTTTTGTTTGGGTTGTGGGTGAATAATGTTATTGCTATTTGCCTGATCCCTCTTTTTGGAGTGGACATTGATCTTCCTTTAGCTTCAAATTCTCATAGGGGTTTTAGTTGTTACAAGTTATCAATGAGTTTTTTGGGAACTTGGAAATTTTAGTTGGAAAGAACCCCTTTGGAATATTTGTAAACCTTGAATATATACTGCAAATCTTTTTGAAATTAATTATGTAATATATATTTTTTATTTTTTAAATTGTCATAAAATTTAAGAGTAAAAAAATAAAATTACTTTATTTTGTATGAGTGTGTGTACTTGTGTGTATGTGTATGTTTTACATGAATTTGTGAATTATATGTGCATTTAGCATAAAAATCTTGAATAAATTTTAAATTTATATGAAACTCATTACCTATTATGACAACTTTTACTTTTTAAAATATTGATTGTTTATTTATTTGTTTGTGTGTATACTTATGTATTTTTCTTGTGTGGTGTGTATTGAATAAAGAAAACAATAAGATAATTATAATAACTCAAATATGTGAAATAAATTTTCTTGAAAAATATGAAAATTCTGGATTAGAGCGCTTTCGTGCTGAGTTGGTGAGCACTGCGGTGCTTGACCATAAACAATATTTATATTATATATATATATATATATATATATATATATATATAATATATATATATATATATATATATATATATATATATATATATATATATATATATATATATATATATATATTTATAAATATCCTTGTCTCTCCCTATCGACTCCCTCACTTGATTGCTTGGCCTGGAAGAAATTGAAAGATGAGAGGAAAAGAGAGGAGAGAGAAAAGCCTTTGGATCATATTTATCAATTATTTCTCTTACAAATTTTATTCTATTCATTACAAGTGAGTAATCTTTTATTTTTTTTTTCAATGATTTTGATTTCTACAAATTTAATCTCTTCTAAATCTATCAAAAAATATTATCTCCTGATTTCATAAGCTTTCACTATGCAAGTTTGGATAGGTTATAGATTTGATCATTCTAAATAATTTGATATGATTATATTGCATTTTAAATGAAGCACTAAATGCTATTAGATACATGATATAATAGCCCCACATGATATCATATTGATTCACATGCTCTACTGATTAAGAGTCATAAGGAGCTAGAGATTGATTGAGAGTCATAAGGAGCTGGAGATTATACTTATTAACTAAAAATGCATTATTGTAATGAATAATCTATAAAATTCTCATTGATTGAGTCATATAAATATAATTAATAAATTAATTGAGCTTGGTTAGTGAAAAGTTCCTTTTAATTGGGTGTCATTAACATATGCGAGTGTTCGTGTGCATATGTGTACTTTCAATTTGTGTTGATATGTGTTTGAATTGTGAGTGTCTAAATTCTATGAATCCTTTTGTGTGTGCTTGTGTGTGAGTTGCATGAACTTTATGTGTGTATGGTGTACTCATGTGCATGTTTGAGTGATTTATACCCTTGTGCATATTTTGTATCAATTTGGGTGTTTAAATAGTTATATGTGTGAACTATATGAACTATATTTATGCATGTGGGTTAATATTTGGTTAGTAAGCATAAGGGTAATCACATGGGTGCTTGCGTTTGGTAAGTGAGTGTGAATGTAATACACGCTTGTTTGTATTTGAATTGTGTGCTTGTGCATATGCTATATTTTTAGATATATATGTGAGTCCATCGCCATGTGAACCCCTCTTTACTGCCAAAGCATGCTACCCTAAAAAAAAATGAGAGAATTTATAGCGTACAATGTTAGTACTATACATGATTAGAGATATTTTACTATTTGTAATGTGCATGCATGTATGTGTGATCTTTAAATGCATATAACTATGTGTGAACTATGCATGATTATTTAAGTGTGTTGTATGTATGTCTGTTTGAACATTTATATGTGCGATCTATATGAACTATATTTTGGCATGCAGGTTTGTGTATGGCTAGCAAGTGTGAGTGTATACCTGTGGGTGCTTGTGAGTGTTGTGCGCATGTGCGAACTGTTTGCATGAGTGTTACTCTCTTGAATGCTTATTTTGTATGTTTATGAATATCAAAAGTAAATGTTTTATTTGCATATATATATATATATATATATATATATATATATATGTGTGTGTGTGTGTGTGTGTGTGTGTGTGTGTGTGTGTGTGTGTGTGTGTATTAATTGTGTATTTGTGTGTGAAAGATGTGTGCTCATGCTTGTGATGTCTTAATCCAAAAATAATAAGTATAATATGTGCTTGTGCATTTATTTGTATGTGTTATTGCTTATGCGTGCTTTCATGCATGTTTCTATTATATGTGTGCGTGTGTTTTTCTAGTAAGTGTGGATTGTAATGATCCAAAAAAAATAAAGTTTTAATTGTCATTGTTACTTAAGTATGGTTTACTAAATGATTGAGCTTGATTAATGGATGAATTCAATTTGTTAGGAGTAATTGACGTATGAATGTATGATGTATATATATGGAATGTGCATGCATTTTTTAATTCTATGTGTTTATTAAAGGTGTGGGAATTGCTTGAAATCTTTATGTATGTGCGATATATGTACATGCGTGTTTTCAATGATCAAGATCAGCGTGTGTGTTGGTTGCATTTGTTTTTAAATACTTATATATTCTTATTATGTGAACTCTCGCTTTATGTATGTAGGTTTGTACTTGATTAATTAGTTTGACATCCCAAAATCTAAAGTAAAGAGTTTTTTTTTTTCAATTCATTAGCAACAAATATTCATTCATTTTACCTTCTTTGTAATAGCTCGTATTTTGACGTAACCAAATTAAATTTTCAGGAGTCATTATAAGTCCAAATCACAAACCGTCTTTGCCGTAACATTAATATTGTAATTCTTCAATTATACTAATTTTTTCATAATTTTTATGCATTAGAGAAAATTCTTAAAATATTGACATCTGTCGGTACATGTGGGACCGTCAAGTGTCAATTTCACAACCGATTTTACCAAAAATTTTTAAAAATGATATTATATTTTATAAATGTTTTTTTTTGTAATTTTTAAAGATCTAGATTTTAAGATATAATATGATTTATATAATATTTGTATTTAAAACTAAATAATTTATATAATTATATAATATTATATTATTATTTTAATCTAAATATCCTATTCCATTACCTATCCATTAAAAGTCATTAATTCCCTATTTCTATTCTTAAAAGAGAATAAGAAATGATCAAAACATAGAGAATAAGAAAAGCCTGAGACATCAATTTGTTAGTTCGTTCAATTGTGAAATTTACTCATTTTCTTGTAAGTAACAATTACCCTTTCTCTGATTTCAATAATTTTGTATATTTTATGTTTTATGCATTTTAATTTTATCAAAATTTGATATTAGAGGAATGGATAGTAGAAGGATTTTATTGTGACCAGATTATTGATTGAATGAGTTAATAAATTTATTTTATTATTAATAATTTATTTCGTATTTTTTATTTTTGTTTGAAAGATTTTTAATTAAGATTTATTTATTGATCAGACAAATGGTTCCGAAATGGAAGAAGTATGAACTTGTTACTGAAGTATTTTCAATGACATCTTGAACATGGAAAAATTTGTTGACATGATCGATTAGATGATGGCGATAATTTAGCAAAATGTTCAGGATATGCTTTTAAGAGAATGGATGAAATTAGTATGAAATGGATTAGGGGTGCATGATGGAGAACTACCCATTGTCGGGACATGGATATGGAGCAGGAGACATGTTGGACTCTCCTATAGGGTGATGGATCACTATTTTAGGTGTCGTGATTACGGGCGCATGATGGCGAACTTCCCATTGCTGGGCATGAAATGGGATATGCTTATATTGAACATAGATAGTCTGAACATGTGAAAGAGGTTCTTGAAGTGCCTGAAAATATGATTCATATGATTTTGTTTAAATTTTTGTTTATAACTTTAGTTTTTTTAATGATTTTAGAATTGATTTTGTTGTGATTTATGCTTGACATATTCTTGAGTTTTGAACCATTTTGATTTATTATATTATATATATGGTTTTGTTTTATATTAATTTTGTATTTCTAGCAAAAATGTCGAGGGTGATATTTTTCTAAAGTGGGAAGATTGTAATAGCCTGCATTTTGACCCAAATAATTAAAATTTTTAGGAGTCATTATAAGTCCAAGTCACCAACTGTATTCGCCATAACATTGAAATTGCAGTGCTTTAATTACACTATTTTTTGTAATTTTTGTGCATTGTTGTAAATCCTTAAGAAATTAACTCCTGTCTGATCAAATGGGGGTGTTGGGACGATTAGATGTCTGATTCATAAATTGATTTCACCAAAATTTTCTAAAAATGATATGTTTTTTATGATTTTTTAATAAAATTTTTAGTTCCAGATTTGAAGATATAATTTAATTTATATGATCTTTCTATTTAAAATTTAATAATTTTTATAATATTATACTATTATTTTAATATAAATATCCCATTTAATTGCCTATCCATTAAAATCCTTTAATTTCTTTTCCTACAGCTAAACATAGAACAAGAATTTAAAAATAGACAGAAAAGAGAGAAAAAAAGCCTAGATTTGGTAGCTATAAATCAAATTTTGTCGGTTCGTCTAGTTGTGAAATTTATTTGTCTAAATATCCAGTTATAAAAAATAATTACCCTTTCTTTAATTTCAATGATTATATGTATTTTGAGTTTTATACATTTTAGTTTGGTCAAAACTCTATAAATTTAGTTTTGACAGCCTTCCGGCATCCCTACTGAGGGGAGGTTGGGAAACATTTGCTACTAGTTCTTCTTGATCGGATTCCATCCCAGATCTATAAAATTGATTATGCAAGGGCTTCAATTTATGTTGCAATCATTATAGCATGACTAAGATGGATATAGATAATTCAAATCTCTATTTTCTTTTCGAACTAAAGATGATTCAAACCAAACAAAATAGTGTTTCTTTTAGGTATTCGACACAGGGGAGCTAAGGAGGGTCATATACAATAGTAATTTGGAACAAAACAAGAGGTGGACATGTGGGGATGTCGTGAGAGGCAGAGGAAATGGATTTTATGTGTTCGACCGGAGAAGACTTTGCGGGGTGCATGCGTTTTGGTTTAGAGTCAGGCGACACATATAGAGCATGTCCGGTCAAAGAGGAATTTGGATGCTGGAAGTTTTGTCTAAGCGGGTTGTGAGGTTAGAGGTTGACTGCCTAGGAGGGGTGCAAACTATTGAGTGCCATGCATGAATGGAGGGAGCGACGAGCGACTAAACATGCCCATGAACAAAGAGCATGGGTTGTTGCATTTAGAATTGGATAGGCGGCATAGGATTCATGTGGGTGCGATTGAGTCGAACGTATAGAGCAGGAGTTAGGAGAAATTGCACATCAACCCAGCCCACCCGCTCGCCCCCTTCCCCTCCCCCTCCCCCCTGCACGAAAAAAAAATTGGGTCATGTTATTTATGTTAGTTGACTTACCAAATGGATGTCATTTCACCAAGCATTGCATCTATATTATTTTTTTTAATTCTACTTTTGCTATTTTATTATTATTTTAAATTCAACCAATAAATTGTTTCCCAACAAATTTGTTAAGTGATTTTCACACAAGAAATTCGTTGTAGTTGCCGATTGTGGATTTTCATCGTTCCTCTACTTTTTAAGGTTTTGATATTTAATTGGAACAGACCCTGTTCACTAACTCATAATGAACCTTCAGAGAATATTTAGAGGGTTATTGACAAATATGATCTTTCTTAATTAGTTTCTTTTTTAGATTGACTGTATTGTCATTGAGAGATGCTAGTTGACAAAGATATATATGATAGTCTTCTTACTCGATCACCCCGTATGCCTTTCTTCGATTCAGATGTTTCAGTTAAACATGTCCCTGCAAATTAGATTGTTACCTTCAAAATGAATCATAGTGATGGTGCTTTTTTAGAGCGAATTGCTGAGAGCCTGAGCTATGGCGATTAGAGCATTCTACACTCTTCAGGAAATTTTACAGACAATACATGTGTTATTCGACTGCTTAGTTATCACTTACTGCATCACGAGATTGAGGAGCAACAGTGTGATACTACATTTAACAATCCCCTTCAGTCCTTAAGAGGCTATACTTTTTGGGCTCGTTATATACTCATAGTATATTAGTAGGTACTGAAGCAGGTAAGAGTATGAGAGATTATCTATATTTCTTTATTTGATTATAGTCGTTTGACTTCCTCTTGGCTCCAGACTATTATTGAGCATTGGGATAGCATTATGAACACTTGTTGGATTAGACCCAACGAGTTGATCGTCACACTTTGGGATTTACAGATTATTCCCGGCTTACTGATCCTTGACATTCCTTATGAGGAGTGTATTTCTTCAGATTATGATTTGTTTAGTTGTCGATCCGCTGGTCAGCATCTGAGGGGGAGTTTGTGTTTTTAGCGAGTCTTCATCAGAGTTTGACATACTATTATCATCTTTATCAACAGAAGAGAAGAAGCCGTAGTTGTCGACGAACTTTTTTCTTAGACACTTGGATTAAGAGTTTGTTATGCTAGACAATATATGTTGTAGAGTTTGCTTAGATTCATGACTCTTTTGGCAAGCAATCTCATTATACTAGGCAACATTCAGAGGGGCTATTTGAGCCTTGATTGTTGAGAGATTACAATCTATTTATGTTAGAGGCTTTTTGAGGATATGCTTTTGGTATCATTTATAGCTACTTGGTTGTGTTATTTTATCTTTTATGGTTATGGTTGGATTTTTCTGAAAGTTTGTTAGGGATGTTAGGCCCTTATAAACTGGCCCAAGGCTAACCAAGAGGGGGGGGGGGGGGGGGGGGTGAATTGGTATTTTAAAAATCTTTAAACCAAAGACCAACAAAGCTCAAACCAAAATCACCACAGAAAAAATAAGTGCAAAAAATTTAAGAGCGGAAGCAAGAAAAAGAACACAAGGGTTTATAGTGGTTCGGTCAACTCGACCTACGTCCACTCCCCGAAGGCGCCCTCCGAGTATTGCACTACCAAAGTGACTCTCCTTTTGCTCCCACAGCAAGGCGGAGAAGCCCTTACAAAAATCTCCTTTTTGCCACCCCTGGCAAGGTAGAGAACCCAACTCCTTTTGCTTCCTCCTGAAGCAGGCAGAGAACCTCGATCTCGCTGAAGCTTACCTATCCCAACCCTTCCAAGGACAAGAGAATCTAATGGAAGAAGAAGTGGAACGATGCTTGGAGCAACCCTTGTGAATCTCCCTCACAAGCTCCCCCTTACAAGATCCTCTCTCTCTCCCTCTCTCTCTCTCTCTTCTCTAAGCTTTCTCAGATCAAGATAGTAGTAAAAGATTATTCAAAAACATTGAACAATAGCCCTTAAATAGAAGAGCTTCAAAATAGCTCATTAATTGTAAGTTGCCGACATTATCGTCCAGGACGATAGTAATATTGTCCAGTACGATCAGTGCAATTTGAGCCTAATTAGTTGGGATGATCTGGGACGAACAGAAGAAAGTTGTTCCTATCATCCAGGACGATCATGAATCATCTTGTACGATTAGTTCAAATCACAGACAATCGGCAAGACAACCGCTCTGAAAAGAGTTCTGGACGATTCCAAATAGCTTGATCGTCCAGGCCGATCTCATGATCATCCCGGACGATTATTTCAAATCAGAGGAAAATCATCCAAAGCATCTCTTGGAATTTAAGCTAGAAGATCCTGATCGGCCAGACCATTGCCCAGAATTTGAGCTGTCCGATATTTATCGTCCAGCAGCAACTTAAGGTTTTTGAACGGATCGTCCTGGCCAATTTTGCGATCATCCAAGCTGATGTGATCATATCAATCATCTTAATTGCTTTCCTTAATTGCCTGATCAATTTAGGCATAATTGTATCAAATCGTCCAAGCCGATACACGATCGTCCTGGCCAATTTCCAAAAATAAAGAATGCCTAAATAGATCATGGCGGCTGATTCTTTCTGTTTTGAGTCTATGTCCTAATCAGGATTTCTGTTTTGAACCTGATCGTCTAGGATGATATAAATATCGTTCGGGACGATGTGAGTAAAAACAGAAATTCTAAATCAGATAAAAAAATCACTCAAGTGTGTGTGTGTGTAGGGTTATGTAGCATCAGAACACTTCAAAGGTTATAATTGACTCAAGAAAGGGAAAAAGAAAATTACAGACTGACTCAGACCTAGTCTACCTAATCTTGAGCTGGTTTCGATTTTCGTCCGATCTTGTGGCCCTGAAATGTCAGTAGAAAAGGCATTCATAGAGAAACAAGAGTGTTTGCTAATCATCAAAACATAATTCATAAAAATAGATTTGCAATAATCTCCCCTTTTTGATGATGGCAAAACACTCTGACGATTAATTCCAAAACAGCAATGCAAAAAATAGAAAAGCTTTCAAATTTTTAGAAAAGAACAGGCACAACCATACTTCTCCCCCTTTTAACATCTCAAAAAGGAGGAGGAAACTAAAAAACAAACTAAAGCAACTAGAACTAAAAGAAAAACACAATGCAGAAAAAACAAACTATAGAAAACAGACGCTAAAACTAGAAAAATGAGGGATCCTGATCATCAGACGAAGGTGGAGGTGGCGGTGGCTGCTGAAAGTAACTGGAGAGCGCAACAAACTGTGTCCCAAACCAGGCCATGTCCTGATCATACTGTTGCTGCTGTTGTGTAACATAAGCATCGAAACGAGTCTCAAACTGATCAAATCTCTTCACCAATTGATCCAGCTGAGACTGCTGGCGGAGAGGAACAGGTTTAGGAATGGGAGCAAGAGCCTCCTCCTCTTCGGCCCCCCGAGCTTCCTCATCTCCTGGGTGGAGATGAGTACTGTGAAGGACATTGAAAGAACGGTTTGAGTAGCAGGGAGGCAGAAGGTCGGGACGAGTAGGATATTGAAGTTGGAATTTGGTTTCAAGAATATAAGCTATGAGGTGTCCTAAAGCAAGGTTGGGTTTTCTCCTATGACCTGTATCGCGGATTGTTGTCAAATGATCGATGTACCGAAAAATTAGGTCAGTGGCATTAAAATCTCGATGGGCCAGAATATAAAAGGTAGTAAGTGAAAGCAGTGGAGTGATGTGTACTCAGTATCCAGCTTATGGAATGATAGAAGTGTGAAGGACATGTTGGATTGTCCTAGCATCTTTGACTAAAGAGCTAGTCTCTTCAACATGAAAGGGTGAGTTTGTGTGGCGTAGAAAATGATTTGCAACGGACCAGTTAAAGTCAAGATCAGAGACAATTGTATGCAGCTTATCCCCGGTGGTGGATAGCTGCAAAAGTTCAGCACAATCTTGATAGGGTGTCGATTCACATAGGAGGTGAGGGCAGTATAGGAATTATTCATGTGGAGATTTATGAAAAATTCAAATAGAAGCTCAGAGCAAAAGGGTACGATAAGGGTAAGAATAAAGTAGAGCGAGGTATGGGCAAAAAGGTCTAGTACCAGATAAGAAAGGTAGGCATGATTGTTCGTTCTTGAAAGAGTAATGCCGCATTCCTTGTAACGGTGGTAAGCAGCTTGATCTTCCGCTTCCCGAAAATGAGGGTCCAAAGTGGCCCTCGAGGAACTTCCTGACGTCTAACGAACACACTTTCCTCCAGCTATATTAAGAAAATAGTAAGCAAATGATTAAGGGAAGGAAAGATTTGTGAGAAAACCAGTGGCTGGAGACCTAAATTTAAAGACACGGCCAGATTGTCCAGGACGATCATAGAATCATCCAGGACAATATTATTCAATTATTACGTACAGGCCGATTGGTCAAAAAGGCGGTCCGATCGTCCGGGCCGATCAGATATCGGCCAGGACAATTAGACAAAGGCGATCGTCTCTAGGAGTCAAGCCGGACGACCGTTGAAAAAAGCCGATCGTCCAGGCCGATTTGGTGGATCATCCAGGACGATGCTCTATAATTGATCGTACCGGCTGAATTTAAAATATTTTAAAGCATGTGCCACGTGTATCGGCCAGGCCGAACAGTGGATCGTCCGGGATGATTATCCAAATATGGATCGTCTCGGGCGATTTTAATGACTTAAAAATGTATTGACACGTGGATCGTCCAAGACGATCAGGTGTATCGGCCAGGACGATTTTCATAAGGGCATCGGCCAGGACAAACATTTTATCGTCCAAGATGATCAAGATGATTGTAACAGAGTTTGATCAGATCGTCTAGGACAATGTTGTATCATCCAGGATGATGAATTACAACAAAGTCAAAAATGACTAGCAGATGGATTTTGAACAGAGATAGTCCAATCGTCCAGGCCGATAAAATATCGGCCAGGATGATGTGACAAAATTTGGAAAACCAGGGAAAGATGGAGATGATCAGAGAGAGTCCGCAAATAATAAAACCAATCTAAAAACATCAACAACAAAAAAAGATAAAAACAAACAAAATATATTTTTTTAATTTAAATTTTTGCAAAGCGGCATATGATAAATTCCCAAATAATTAAATTTTAAAGATTCGAAAGATCAATGAGTTAACAATGTCAAAATCTGAAAATGGTAGAATATCCAATCCTGTTAACCCTAGCTCGGACTTCTTTCAGGGCACAAATTGTCATTTGAAAATAAATTGCCTAACTCAGAATAAACAAATTGGGTAAAAAGAAGATCCATTCAAAACTTGGCTGCAAAAAAAAAAAAATCTTATAAAATAATATACTAAAGCAATTTGTCTCAATCATAAAATTTGAAATCAAGCCTTTGAAAATATCAAGTAATTCATGAATTCTTCTAAAATTTTAAAAGTTTGAAAGAGGGGTAAGCTTGTCTTATGTGGGCTCATTTTATGCCTCTTGTCAATTTGAATGACCCTCTTTGCGCAACTTTTATTTTTTTTGATACACTTTAGTGTATTTAGATTTTTCAATTTGGCGTCATTGTGCATCTTTTTATTTTTCGCATCATTGGCCTTTTTCTTTTTCTTGTTCTTGCAAGCTAGATTCCTTTTTCAACAACTCTTAAAATATAATTAGTTATGAGTAGATCTTCCAGATATTAGAGAAGAAAAACTCACTCTCTAATATAAGGAAGAATAGACCATAAAGCAGACTTTAGCAATTATATGATAAGTGCAATGACAATATTTGATTTAACTTGAAAGATATATAAAAGCTTTGGATATAAAAAATATAAGGTAGATTACTGTAGTAAGATAAAAAGGATCTTAATTTTAAAAACCAGTTGTTAATTTGAGATAGACTTTTGCTTAGAGAAGAAAAATTATACCACTAAAAGAGGTTAGAGGGAGCGAAACCATCAACGGTGTTTCTCCCTTTAACTGATTTAGAAATGTTAATCATTGGCTATAAATCTCTAAAAATTTAAGAACAAGAAAAATCATCATAAATACAAAGAAACCCAAAGTAAAAACAACTAAAAAAAAGCTAGCACAAAAGACAAAAATGATTAAAATGCAAATCAAGAATTTATTAAGCAGCAATTTTAAGAAATTATGAGTCGCGAGCCTCCGTTTGTCCAAGAATCATATACTCTCACGAGGTCTTTGGTGAGAGTAATCCTGCCAAAATCAACAACCATCAGATTTAGGAACCCAAACAGGCTTGGGTCCCTTCTTATGAAAGGTAGAATGCAATGCATGTGTGTTATGCTGTAAATCATGCAATTTAGATTTCCACACCCAATGTGTACTATGGTGAACAGTGCAAGTGTGTGAGATGTGTCCTAACATGCCATATGAAAAGTATCTAACACCAGGAAAAGGATTTCTTAAATGGTTTGGGTTATAATGCCTCTTCCTAGGTCTTGGCTTTAGATCAAAAGTGGGTGTCATCCAATTTGTCTTAATTATTTCCAATTCAGTTTTAAACCTCGAGTTAGTACTTTCAAAAGCAGCATTCTTAATCCTCAAATTTTGCTCCATCTCTTTAGATTTCTTAAAATCAGATTCAAGTGAGATGTGTGAAGCTTTTAATGAATCATACTCATCAATCAATTCCAAATGCTTTTTATTTAATTCATCAAGTCAAGCCATGTGAATTGAATCAATCGTTGAATGATCTTTAAGAATAATTTCATGCTCTTTTTATAAATTCAAAAGCTCCAATTTTAAACTAGTATGAGTTTTCTTAAGTTTTTTGTGTGATGCATGAATTTTCTCACAAATTTTAAATAGTTGATCATAGGTTGGTTTACATACCTCTTCTTCATCACTTTGATCAAGATGATCTTCTGTCATTGAGCACAAGTTTGTTGTTTCTTCCTCAGGTTCAGTTTAAGATGAATCAGATGTAGATTCTGCCCATAACGCCTTTTGAATTCTCTTCTTGTCCTTCATGAACTTAGGTTTCTCCTCATTATTTTCTTTGCTAGAGTGATCTTGAAGTATAGGATAATCAGCTCTGACATGTCCAGGCTTCCTGCATTCAAAACAAACAACATCAAAAGATCCTTTAGAATATTTGTTATCCTTACCTTTTCTCCAATTTTGATGATGCTTGTGACTCTTTGTAGAAAGCTTTTGAATTGCCTTTAGATTAAGGCAATATCATCACTTTCAGACCCGGAAGAATCAAAGTTCATGTTGTTGACCTTTAATGCCACAGTTTTCTCCTTTCTTTTCTTACATGTATCAAGATTTCTTTGATTCACCCCTTGCTCGAAAGTAATAAGTGAGCCAAGTAAGTTATCAATCGAATAGGTATTTAAATCTTTAGATTCAGTGATTGCAGTGATTTTAGCATCAAAAGAGAAAGGCAGACATCTCAAAATCTTGTTTACTTTTTCATAATTTGAAAGTTCTCTTTCTAAGGCATGCAAAGAAGTTACAATTTGAGTAAACCTTGTATACATATCAAAAGTTGATTCAGAATGTTTCATATGAAAAAGTTTGTAATCATGCAAGAGAATATTCAAACGAGATTGCTTAACTTCATTGGTTCCTTCATAAGTAATGCACAACCTATCCCAAATCTCTTTTCCAGTAGAGCAAGTAAAAACATACATGTAGTCTTTAGATTTTAAAGCACAGAAAAAATAATTCAAACACTTTGCATTAAGTTGAGCTAAATTTCTTTCATCAAAAGTCCATTCAATAAAAGGCACTTCAGTTTTAATTTCATTAAGTTCACGAGAAAGTGGAGAATATCCTTCTTTAATAAGCATCCACATGCGATAATCAATTGATTGTAAAAAAGTAGACATGCGAGTTTTCCAAAAATAAAAAGGTAGATTGTCAAATAAAGGTAGTCGTGCAATAGAATATCCTTCCGTTGTATTATGATTCCCAAAGTTAGCCATGTATCAAAATTCAAAAAGTTTTCAAACTCAGTTTTTATGAATCCCACTCAGATACCACTTGAAAGTTCGTTAGGGATGTTAGGCCCTTATGAACTGGCCCAAGGCTAACCAAGAGGGGGGCGGGTGAATTGGTATTTTAAAAATATTTAAACCGAAGACCGACAAAGCTAAAACCAAAATCACCACAGAAAAAATAAGTACGAAAAAATTATGTGCGGAAGCAAGAAAATAAACACAAGGGTTTATAGTAGTTCGGTCAACTCGACCTATGTCCACTCCTCGGAGGCGCCCTCCGAGTATTGCACTACAAAAGTTACTCTCTTTTTGCTCCCACAGCAAGGCGGATAAGCCCTTACAAAAACCTCCTTTTTGCCACCCCCGACAAAGCAGAGAACCCAACTCCTTTTGCTTCCTCCTGAAGCAGGCAGAGAACCTCAATCAATCGCTGAAGCTTACCTCTCCCAACCCTTCCAAGGATAAGAGACTCTAGTGGAATGATGCTTGGAGCAACCCTTGTGAATCTCCCTCAAAAGTTCCCCCTTACAAGATCCTCTCTCTCTCTCTCTCTCTCTCTCTCTCTCTCTCTCTCTCTCCTCTAGGCTTTCTCAGGTCAAGACAGCAGCGAAAGATTATTCAAAAATGTTGAACAATAGCCCTAAAATAAAAGAGCTTCAAAATAGCTCATTAATTACAAGTTGCCGACATTATCGTCCAGGACAATAGTAATATCATTCTGTACGATCAGTGCAATTTGAGCCTAATCAGCCGGGACGGATTTAGGATGAACAGAAGAAAGTTGTTCCTATCGCCCACGAAGATCATGAATTATCCTGTATGATTAGTTCAAATCATAGACTATCGGCCAGGCAATCGCTCTGAAAAGAGTTCTGGACGATTCCAAAATAGCTTGATCGTCTAGGCCGATCTCACATCCCAGATGATTAGTTCAAATCAGAGGAAAATCGTCCAGAGCATTGCCCGGAATTTGAGCTGGCTGATCCTGATCGGCCAGACCATCGCCCAGAATTTGAGCTGTCCGATATTTATCGTCCAGGAGCAATTAAGGTTTTTGAACGGATCATCCCGACCGATCTTGCGATCATCCAGGCCAATGTGATTGTGTTAATCATCCTAATTTCTGCCCTTAATTGCCTGATCAATTTAGGCATAATTGTATCAAATCGTCCAGGCCGATACACGATCGTCCTGGCCGATTTCCAAAAATAAAGAATGCCTAAATAGATCATGGCGGCTGATTCTTTCTATTTTTAGTCTATCGTCCTGGACGATACATGTATCGTCTAGGCCGATCGGCTAATGACGGCTACCTTAACACTATATCCTGATCAGGATTTCTGTTTTGAACCTGATCGTCCAGGACAATATAAATATCATTAGGGATGATGTGAGTAAAAACAGAAATTCTAAATCAGATAAAAAAATCACTCAAGTGTGTGTGTGAGTAGGGTTACTTAGCATCAGAACACTTCAAAGGTTATAATTGACACAAGAAAGGGAAAAAGAAAACTACAGACTGACTCAGACCTAGTCTACCCAATCTTGAGTTGGTTACAATTTCCATCTGATCTTGTGTGAAAGTTCGTTAGGGATGTTAGGCCCTTATGAACTAGCCCAAGGCTAATTAAGAGAGAGGTGAATTGGTTGTTAAAGATATTTTAAAACAAAACTACAAACCAAAACATCACAAAGAAATCAATGATGCGAAAATTTAATGCGGAAGCAATAATAAGAAAAGAACACACTGGATTTATAGTGGTTCGGTCAAACCTTGACCTACGTCCACTCCTTGGAGGCACCCTCCAAGTATTGCACTAAACTAAGTGTCTCTCCTTTAGCCCCCACAACTAGGCGGAGAAGCCCTTACAAAATCACTTCCACCTTCCCCAGTGCGGCGGAGTTGCTGGGTCCTTTGATACCAAAGAGATCTTCTTCTTTGATGAACTTCCCTCAAGACAAGCCTTGAATCCGACGGTATTCAGGTGCGAGCTTGCCGGAGCAACCGTGTGGAACCCCGTCCACACTCCCTTGAGTCCCCCCTCACAGAATCTTCTCCCTCTCTCAAACTCCACCCTTTACTCACTCCCTTTCAAGCTCTCTCTTTAAGTTTCTCCCAAAAGAATGAAGCTACAATGGTTGCCAAAGACACTTACCAAGTGTCATGTCATTGCTTAAATAGAAGATCTCAAAACGAGCTCATTAATGCAAGTTGTCGACATTATCATCCAGAAAGATAAGAATCGTCATAGCCTATTAGTTTAAATAAGAGGAAAAACATCCTGAACATCGCCCTGAAATGAAGCTGGCCGATGTCCAATCAGCCCGGACGATCTTGCGATCGGCCCGGCTGATGTGATCGTTCAAATCACCATTAATTATTTTCCTTAATTGCCAGATTTATTTAAGAAAAATTTCTCTGGATCGGCCAGGCCGATGTCCAAAAATAAGTATTTCCTAAGTAAATCTGGAGGCAGATTCTTTCTGAATTGAGCCTATCGTCCTAGCCGATACAAAATCGTCCAGGATGATGTTTTTGGCATAATGAAGGCTGCTTTAAAGAGGATGCCCTAATTAGAGTTTCTACTTTTGAATAGATCGTCCAGGCCGATATACATATCGTCTCGAATGATGTTACCAAAAATAGAACTCTTTAGGGAACAATAGAAAATCTTCCAAGTTACAAATCATCACGTGCCACACCAAATACAATAGACTCAATAAAGGAAAAAAGATACAAACTGACTCAGAGCTAGTTTACCCAACCTTGAGCTGATTCCAAATTACAGTCCGATCGTGTGAACTTGAAATGTTAGTAGAAAAGGCAGTCGTAGAGAAACAAGAGTGTTTGCTAATCATCAAAACATAATTCATGAAATAGATTTACAACATTTTCGTCCTAATACTCTTATGATGGTCAGCTTGATTACGAGTTAGAGGGGGTTTTTGATATCTCCAATAGTTCATGCACATATATATCACAGTTTAGGGCAGATTTATACTATATATGGTTGTGGTTAGCATAGTATAGAGATCCCTTGGCATTACTTTAGCAGTTTGGTTCACTTTCATGTCGTCGACGCTTTTTGTCGTCTTGAGGTACTTGGTTACTTTATGGATCATCATTTTCCTTCCATGTTTCAGTTGGCTTGAGTGACATCGTCTACAGATCAAACTCATATTAGGCTATTCATGTTTACTCTTCTACGTATGGTTGATCTCTTTGATCTTATTTGAAGATCTCCACTAGGGTATTTATCATCTTAGAGTTTTGGCATGCCACTTATTGATTCTGTGATCGAGAGGGACAATCCTATTTTACTTTTCAGGTCTAGATATACCTCAATTGCTTCATATTTTAATTACAGGAGGCTGGGTTGGCTTTGCTATCGATGATATGGATTGATGATTTTAAATGAATATAATCCCACAAAGTGCAAGGCAATTCAGATTTATTCAGGCCACCCCTTTAAATGGACTGTTGATGATTCCTAGGTAATTGATATTCGTCACTTATGCTCTCTCCCATTGTCAATTCATTTTAGGGGTGTCAAAATCTGACCCGACCCAAAACCTGACCCGAACCTGACCCAAAAAATTTTGGGTTCGAGTTAACCCATTTAACATACGACCCATAAAATTTTGGGTTCAGGCTTGCTTGTTTAACATATGACCCGAAAAATCTCCACTTTAGATGGACTGCCGATGAATTTCATCTTGAGGTAGCTTTTAAGAAATTGGCATTTCTTCTTTGCCTCGGTACAGGCTTTCATTTTTTTATTACTCATATGGATGCTCCGATTGGGATTGCTCACCTCGACTACCTCTGTCATCTAATATGTTTGCTATGCTTCGATCCCTAGCTCTAAGAAAGAGGACAATACATATTTAATCCAAGATAGTTTGCAGGTAAGCGCAATCCCAGTCAGAGCATCTATGTGAGTAATTTAAAAATGGGAGCCTATCCCGAGGCAAAAATGAAACACCTATGTCATAGAAGCTGCCTCAAGATTAACTAACAATAGGAGAGAGCCAAAGTGATGAGTATCAACCACAATAAAAATAAATGATAGTCCATTCAACAGGGTGGCTTGTATAAGTCTGAATAGCCTTGCAGCTATGTTTGATTATATTCCTCTAAAATCATTGATCTATGCTGTTGATAACAAATCCAACATGATCTAATACAAGTGAAATATGAAGCAATCGATGCATAGACAGATCTGGAAAGCAAAGTAGGTCAGCCCCTCTCGATTTGAGAATCAATAAATGGCACACTAAAACTTTATGGTGGCAAATGCTCAATTGGAGATCTGTAAATGAGTCTAAAGAGATTAGCCATACGTAAAGAAGAAAACAACACAAAAAGGCACACCATGTTGCCAAAATGGTTCACCACCCCAAACAAGTAGTCATGTCTATGCTTTGACTGCTATAATCCCTTAGGAAGTCCATCTAAAGACTCTGGCTGCTGGGCACTAGTTGTGGTGTTTAGAAACCCAACCCAGCTTCCGTGTTGAGGGTGATAAGCTTCAAGTTGGTTTAGTTATTCTTATTTTGTAAGGAAATAGGTATAAGATCTTCGTTGAGATTAGATAAGGGCTATTCTTTTTCTCCCTTTTTGCAGGCTCTTGAAAAGAAAGTTTCTAATATTATTTGCAATTGTTTGAGTCATTCTTTTACATATTTTTTCTTTGATTTTGATGCTTATGCCAGACATGGACTAACCCTTTACTTTAGGTGTGGAGCATTTGGGTTTTCAAAGCAAAGAAAACGAGGTCCGAATCTCGATCGTTGTCTTTCTTTGCATCTTCTAGCGTCTTTACCCTATTTTGATCTTTCACTTATTATTATTAGTTTTTAGCGGATTCAAAAAATGTATTCTTTATTCTATTACTTGAAAAGCTCTTTCATGGATTATCTGTTAAGGGGTCAAATCGCCAATCTAGGATTTGCAGTCCCATACATTTCCATTATGTTACCTAGTCAAGCTCGCCACCTCATGTGCCAAAGTCAAGCGAGTGTTCTTCCTTTGCCGCTCCCTATTTTTTTTCTACATATGCGATTGGGCAATAACTCTATATGATCACCCTCTCATAGAAGTCTAATCACAATGTTTTTAGTGATATTAGTATATGCTATGCTATGCCCTTCCCTTGTCACTCCTATAAAGATCCCAAACATGAGAGACTTCTGCAAGTCAGTCTCCACCTTCCAAAGGACCTCTTTTTTAGCTTAGTTTTATGCTCATCCAATCAGATCAGACTCCCTCACTCGATTAGCCAATGAATAAAGAATATTCGATTGCCTTTATTTGATCGGGATTACAGGAAGTGGAGCTGTCGTAGAAGTGGTAGCTTCCCCCGACCTACTCTATCAAAAGATAACAGTTGCGACCATGAATAAAAGCCTTTTTTTTAGGCCTATTAGTTTTAGGGTTGCTTACCCCCTACTCTTCAAAAGAAAAGGGTGATTCAAAAGAAAGGCGCTAAGTTTCAAAGAAAAAGAAAGGCAAACAGGGTTGGTTTGGCAACAACCAGATGAATGCCTAATTTAAATAGGGAATCCAAAGAAGGAAAAAATCAACAAAGCTGCTTAGGAATGAACATACACAAGTCAAAGCAAAGGGCTCTGACTAAAGGCAATAGTTTCATTATACTTATACATTGAAAGTGCTAGGAATGCCCTAATTAAAAGCTGGGAGAGAGGCTACAAGAAAGTAAGCATAAATCATAACACCTTATAGATTATGTTCTATATTAGAAAAGAAAACCTAAAGGATGAAACATAACTCTAACTAAATGACTAGCCACTGACCAGAAAATATGATCTCACAACCCTACTTCAATCTTGGCTATTGTCGAATGTTTATCAAAATACCTTATTAAACGAACCTTCTTGTGATCTTTAGACCTTCACTCATAGCGGCCTAGCTTATCGATCTATCCATGAAGGTTAACTAGATGTATCTCCCCGGTGGACTAGATCTAATATTGCACTACTAACACCGTCCATGATTTCTTCTCAAATTCTCATACCAATGATCAAGTTCTCCCTTTTGAGGGTTTTCTAGAATCTGCTTCATTAGGGCCAGTTTGTCTCAATCCTGTTGAGTCCAGTAATTAGGTTGTTAAGCCTAAGTAAGTGTCCCAAGGCTACCAAGAGGGGGGTGAATTGGTAGTTTTTAAAATTTTAAACCCTCTTAAAAATAAAGTTGAACCGAAATAAAATTTTCTTTTTAAAGTTAGTAGAAAAATATTTTTCAACCACAGAGTTGTTAAAACTGAAATTTAAAAGTGCGGAAACGTAAAAGCTATAAAGTAAATGACACCAAATTTATAGTGGTTCGGTCTATAACCAGACCTACATCCACTCCTCAGAGGCACCCTCTGAGTATTGCACTAATACCAATAGTGACTCTCCTTTTGCACCCACAGCAAGGCGGAGAAGCCCTTACAACACACTCTTTTCACCACTCCCCGGTGCGGTAGAGAACCGTCCGTCCTTTTACACAAAACCCAGTGTTGGCAGAGAACCGTCGTCCTTTCACACCCTCCAAGTGTAGGCAGAGAACCCTTCGTCCTTTCACACTCTCCTAGTGTGGGCAGAGAACCCTTCGTCCTTTCACACTCTCCTAGTGTGGGCAGAGAACCCTTCGTCCTTTCACACTCTCCTAGTGTGGGCAGAGAACCCTTCGTCTGTTCACACTCTCCAAGTGTGGGCAGAGAACCCTTCGGCTGTTCACACTCTCCAAGTGTCGGCAGAGAACCGGACCTTCTTGAATGATCTTCTCACAAGAATCTAGAAGGAAGAAAGAAAAAGAGTGAAGAAATCCAATTTCACAAGTAGAGACTCTTACCTTAGCAATCCAAGTGAAGCCTTCTCGCTCCAGTGGTAGGAATCCTCCTTTGAATGCTCTCTTCCACTCTCTCCTTGGCTATTCTCTCAAAAGGCACGAAGATCAAATGACAAAAAGATTGGGTGGCAGTCTAATTTGGACTATTTATATAAAAGACAAGTGAAACCGCCCAAAAACTGCAAATTTTCAATTCTCTACGCAGTGAATCGTCCTGTACGATCCTGGATCGTCCTGGACAATTTTACTTAAACGATCTGAAACGACCCAATTTGTATATGTGTACGAACTGACTTCGTACATCTGATCGTCCTGTACGAACTTGGTTCGTCCAGTACGAACGGTTATTACAAGGTCGGTTCTAGAAACTGCTGAAAACTGTTCTAAGTCGGTTTGTCGTTTGAACGAAAATGTGGTCGTTTGGACGAAAATTTTCCAGAGAGCCGATCGTCCTGGACGATTATTTATTTCGTCTGGACGAACATTTTCCAGAGAACCTATCGCCGCGGACGATAACTTGTTTTCGTCTGTACGAAAAAGTTCCAGAGAGCTAATCGTCCTGTACGATATTTATTTTCGTCTGGACGAAAATTTTCCAGAGGACTGGTCGCCTCGTACGATGGTAAAATTCGTCTGGACGAAAATTTTGCAGAGAACCCATCGCCTGGGACGATGATAAATTTCGTCCTGGACGAATAGGACTTAGAAAATTTTTCAAGGCAAGTTCCTATTCGTTCCAAGTGCTCTATAGGAGATAACTGACAGATCGTCCAGTACGATAAATATCGTCCTGTACGATCAGTATAGAATTTCAAGATCTCCTTATTTGTGTGTGTGTGTGAGATTTTATTCACTCAATTACAATCACTCCCTTTCAAAATTAATTCAAAGAAAAGATAAACATCAATTAAACATAATATCTCATGTTGAATTTGAATTGAAGTTTTCGTAGTCTGGAGTCTGATTTTCCTGAAATGTTAGTACACACAAGAGCAAGTGCAAATCTTCTGAAATTGTTAGGAGATAACTATACATTTGAACAATAATGTTTGGAATCATCAAAACTACATAAGTTGCATAAATATAACTCATTCAAATAGCAACTATTCAAACAATCTCCCCCTTTTTGATGATGGCAAAACAATTATTATTAGTATGGTTTCAAGTTAAAACACATCTTTTATCTCCTAAACTCCCCCTGAATTTATGAGTACATTAAAATAAGGAGGCATTAAAGAACAATATTTAACGAACAAAATTTTTGTTTTGTTTTTTTTTTTTTTTTAAATTGCAAACAGAACAACTAAAAAAGAGAAAACACAAACATACACAAACTAATAATTTCTCCCCCTTTTTGACAGCAACAAAAAGTGAAGAAGAAAAAGACCAGAAATGTAAATAATTATATGAAATTCATTGTTAAAATTTAATCTAAATGGTGATTGACATAGGGTATGCAATTTTAAACTAAAAACATTAGGTCAATCATAGAAATTCAGGAGATTTAAAAAGTGATATAACATTGTAAGTAAGAAGAATTTAGCAAAGACATGATTCAATTTAGACATTTCAATATAGAAAATCATTACAAGAGAGATGAAGAAAAAATTCTATATTTCAAAATTCAATAGAATATAAATGAACATAAGATCAATTTGAATTAAGAGATTGAAAGAATTTGGAAAGAAGAGAATTACCACATGTGGCGCTTTGCGCATCTTTTTCAACTTTTTGAGCACATTTTTGTGCATCTATTGATATTGAGCTGATTTTGTGCCTCTTTTTCATATTTGCGAACCATTGCGCATTTCTTTTGATTTTTTGTACTTTTTGTACAATTTTCAAGAGTAATTTACACCAATTCTTTCCAAAATCAATAATCTAAAATTTCAAATATTTCTAAGTACATAAATATTATTTGAACAAAGAAATACAAAATAAGTAAACATCTAAATTGCAATAATAATTTTAATTTTTATGTAGTCTAAATGAATAGACATGAATTTAAAAATTCTAATTACAACAAGTTATAAACAACTTTTAAATTTTGAAAGACTAGATTTTCTAATGTAGATAATCTCCAATTACAATCTAATTTAAGCACTATGAAGATTAAATAATACTAATGAAATTCATAAAAATTAACCACATTTCAATAACAAATCAATACTGAAACAAGTGTGAAATGCATTGATTTATATGAAAAGATTACATTTCACAAAAGCTAAACACAACATAAAATAAAAGACAAATACATACATTTAACAAAAACATTAACATAACAAGACAAAAAAAAATGAGTAACAATCACAACAACACAACAAAAAATACAACACAAGTACTACAAAAACACATAAAATCATCTCTACTGTTCTGGAGGAGGAGGAGGAGGAATGCCACCGAAAAGGTTAAAGTAGGAGGCCATCAACATTACATTGGTATTGATATCATGTACTTCATTTCTAATAACACCAATGTCATGTTGTTGCTGCACAAGTTGAGCATCAAATTGATCAAATCTTTGATCAATATGACTCTCTAAACGATCAAATCTCTCAATCAGATTCTGATAATCTGACTGAGGTGCAGAGGTATGCGCTCCTTCTTCTCTTTCTTCTTCTTCTGAAGCACTGTCATGTGCTTTCCCTTTTTCTTTTTCTTCCTTGAAGAGCAGTCTGAATGATGTATTGTTATAGTAAACTGGCTCTTCATATTCTTCATCAGGATGCACTATATTGTATTTCTTCTCCAAAATATAAGTAATTAAGTGCCCTAATGAAATGTTTTTCTTTTTCTTCTGATCAGCATGTCCTATTCCTGAAAGCCTATAGATATGATCTATGATGAGTTGGGCTTCATCAATAGGATGTCTTGACATGATTAAAAAAGTTAGACAAGAAAGGAGAGGAGTGATGTTAATCCTATCACCAGCTTTATGAATAATTGAGGATCTAAGGATATGCTGGATGATTCGGGCATCTTGGGTCATACCTGAGACTCTAGCAACATGATTGTCAATTGCATTTCCTCTAATTACCCTATTGATTTCAAACCATTTGAAGGAGTTTTCTGATATTAGGGTGTGGGCTCTATATCCCTCAGTTCTTAAGTTTAAAAATGCACCAAGATCGTGCTTGGTGATCTCAACTTTTTTCTTAAAAACAAAAGAACTAATGATAGAGTGGTCAGAATTGAAACTCATGTTGGCAAGGAAGTAATGGTAGGTTTGTTTGTTGTAGAGGTAAACAAGAGAAAGAATGAACTGAAATTGGGTTGAGGCGAAGAGGTGCATTACCCGATATTTCAACTCTGCTGGGATAAGAATGCGAGACGGAGTGATTTTTGCGGAGGCAAAACGAGGAAAAGATTCCTCATTTTCCTTAGAAAGAAAGTTGTCTGGGGCATTCCTGTTTGGTTTCTTCACCAAAACCTTTTGTCTTTTGCTAGAGGAGGCCATTGTTGATTTGATGTTGAAAGGGATTGAAAAAGAAATTTGAAAGTGTGATTTTCAAGTTTGAAAAGCCTTCATATTTAAAGGAAAACGATACTTTCGTCCTGGACGAAAATATTCGTCCTGGACGAACATAATAATTCGTCTGGACGAAGCATGTTCGTACAGACGATCCAATTCGTCCAAAATGTAACGGCTTTTCGTATTCAACACAACTTACGATGCGTCCCTTCGTACAGGCTTTTTGACTTGACCGATCGTACAGACGAAAAAAAATTTCGTACAGACGATCGAAAAGTATTTCGTTTTAATGACTCTTGAAAACCGTCCCCTACAATGAAACGACACATGTTCGTCTGGACGAACGAAAATTTCGTACAGACGAAGTTCGTATTAAAAACTGTCTTATCCACTCAACCGCTGCATTCAATCGTCCCGACGTTTGAGAGAAAAAAAAAATTCGTCCTGGACGATCACAGATCGTACAGACGATCCAATAAAAAACTGCTCTAAAACGGTTTAAATTTTCGCAAACTGTTCCTTTACACATCGTCCCGTACGAAAATATTTCGTCCTGGACGATTTCCTCCAAAAAAAATTAATTTTGATTTTTTAAATTTTTAAATTAACAAAATCAACAAAAACAATCAGAAACACAGAAAACATAAAACAAAATCATAAATCCAAAAACAATTCATTAAAAAACACAAAATTCACAAAATTTCAAAAACAAAACATAACAAGTATCAATGTTTGCAAAGACATTTGAGTTAAGCATTCAAATCAATAACACCAAGCCTTGTTCTTAAAGTACTGAAGGTATCAAAGGCTAAAGGTTTTGTAAAAATGTCTGCAAGTTGATTTTCAGTTGAAACATGTATGAGTTCAATTTCTCCTTTGGATACGTGATCCCTTATGAAATGATGCCTTATATCGATGTGTTTGGTTCTAGAATGTTGAATAGGATTTTTTGAAATACAAATAGCACTAGTATTGTCACAATAAATTGGAATAGTGCCTATAGTTAATCCTAAGTCAATCAACTGTTGTTTTAACCAAAGTACTTGTGCCACACAACTTCCTAATGCAATGTATTCTGCTTCTGCAGTAGATAGTGCCACTGAATTTTGTTTTCTACTAGACCATGAAACTAATGAATTTCCAATGAATTGACATGTTCCAGAAGTGCTTTTCCTATCCACTCTACAGCCTGCAAAGTCAGAATCTGAGTAACCAATAATTTCAAATGAAGAGCTAAACTTAGGATACCAAATTCCTAAGTTTTGAGTTCCTAGTAGATATCTTAAAATCCTTTTTACTGCTGTCAAATGTGATTCTTTTGGATCTGATTGAAATCTAGCACATAGGCAAACACTAAACATAATATCTGGTCGGCTAGCAGTCAAGTAAAGTAAAGATCCAATTATCCCTCTAAATTTCTTTTGATCAACAGATTTTCCCTTAAGGTCCTTATCCAACTGAACTGAAGAACTCATTGGTGTACTAACAGGTTTAGCATTGTCCATTTCATATTTTTTGAGGATGTCCTTAATATATTTGTTTTGACTAAGAAAAGTACCTTCCTCAAGTTGCTTAATGCTAAATCCTAGAAAGTAATTTAAATCTCCCATTAGACTCATTTCGAATTCATTACTCATTGTTTTAGAAAAATCATCACAAAGATGTTTATTTGAAGATCCAAAGATGATGTCATCCACATAAATTTGAACAATAAGTATATCCTTTCCAATTTTTCTTAAAAAGAGAGTTGTATCCACACTTCCTTTTTCAAAAGATCTTTCAAGTAGGAAGGTGCTTAACCTCTCATACCAAGCCCTAGGTGCCTGTTTCAATCCATATAATGCCTTTTTTAATTTGAAAACATGATTTGGAAATTTAGAATTTTCAAAACCTGGAGGTTGTTCTACAAAAACATCTTCTTCAATTACTCCATTTAAAAAGGCACTTTTAACATCCATTTGAAACAATTTAAAACCTTTAAAACAGGCAAAGGCTAGTAAAACCCTAATTGCTTCAAGTCTAGCTACAGGGGCAAAAGTTTCCTCAAAATCAATTCCTTCAATTTGATTATACCCCTTAGCTACTAATCTAGCCTTATTTCTAATAACTACTCCTGAGTCATTCATTTTATTTTTGAACACCCACTTGGTTCCAACAACACTTTGATCTTTTGGCCTTGTAGTTAGTTCCCAAACTTTATTTCTTACAAATTGATTTAACTCTTCTTGCATGGCCAATATCCAAAATTCATCTGAAAGTGCTTGATCAATGTTAGTGGGTTCAATAGTTGAAATAAAAGCTGAATGATTTACTTCCTTGTTTAATCCACGCCTAGTTCTAACACCCTCACTTGGTTCACCTATAATTAATTCTTTTGGGTGATTTTTAGAGAATCTCAAATCTCTAGGCAAAGGGTCTTCTCTTTCTATAATTTCTTCCACATTTTCTTCCAAATTTAATCTATCAATCTTTTGGGAGTTTTCTTCAATTTCTTCTTCAACAACTTTTGGCTCTTCTATGTTTCCATTTTCATCAAAAACAACATGTGTGGTTTCTTCAATGACTAAAGTTCTTTTGTTGAATACTCTATAAGATTTTCCAACACTTGAATATCCAACAAAAATTCCTTTATCTGATTTTGGATCAAATTTTCCTAAGGCAGATTTTCCATTATTATGTATGAACACCTTGCAACCAAATACATGTAAATGAGACAAATTTGGTGTTCTACCTTTTACCAATTCATAGGGTGTTTTATTCAAATTTGATCTCACATTTACCCTATTCAGAACATAGCATGCAGTGCTAACCGCCTCAGCCCAAAAATATCTAGGAAGAGAGTATTCTGCTAACATTGCTCGGGCGGCTTCTATTAATGTTCTGTTCTTTCTTTCAACTACTCCATTTTGTTGAGGAGTTCTAGGTGCAGAAAAATTGTGATCAATCCCCTTTTCTTTACAGAAATCTTCAAATCTTTCATTTTCAAATTCTCCTCCATGATCACTTTGTATAGAAATTATTTCACATCCTAGTTTTCTTTGTATCCAAGTTGAAAAATTTCTGAATTCCTCAAATGATTCACTCTTTTGAAAAAGAAATTTAACCCAGGTGAATCTTGAAAAATCATCTACTATTACAAATCCATATACCTTTCCTCCTAGACTAACCGTGCTTACAGGTCCAAAAAGATCCATGTGAAGAATTTCTAAAGGTTTACTGGTCCTAAGATCTTTATTGGACTTAAAAGAGGACTTCACTTGTTTTCCTAATTGACATGCATCACATAAGTGGTCCTTAGTAAAGTCTAGTTTAGGTATTCCTCTAACCAAATTCTTTTGGGTAATTCTTCTAAGATTTTTCATACTAGAATGACAAAGTCTCCTATGCCAAAGCCATGATTCATCAGAAACAGTTTTCAAACAAAAAGCAGTAGGAGATTGAATACAATTTAAATCTAGCATGTAGACATTGTTCACCCTTTTTCCATTTAAAACAATTTTCCCATTTAGGCTAATTATGCAGCTAGTAGGTAAAAATTTTACATTATAGCCCTTATCACATAGCTGACTTATGCTAAGCAAATTATGTTTTAAGCCTTCAACTAATAAAACATTATCTATGAAAAAGTTTTTCAAATTTCCAATCATACCTGATCCAACCACCTTCTTTGTGGTATTATCTCCAAGTGTAACCTTGCCTCCACTCCTGGCTTCCAGCTTTATGAATTGAGCAGTATCTCCAGTCATGTGCTTAGAACATCCGCTGTCCAGGTACCATATACTCTCACGAGGTCTTGTGTGAGAGTATTCCTGCAAAATTCTAAAATGTTAGACCTGGGAACCCAAACTAGTTTGGGTTCACCTTTATGAAATTTATAATCAGATGCATGTGTGATATGTCTAGGTTTATGCATCTTAGTTCTCCACACCAAATTAGGTTTCATCTTTAAAGTGCAGGTGTGAGATATATGTCCCAAAAATCCACAATTGTTACATTTAACATTAGGAAAAATATTCCTATGTTTTCTTTCATATGATTGTCTTCTAAGGGATTTCATGAATTTAGGATAATATTTAGGATTTGTAAAATCTTCAAGTTTAGGGGGGTTCCTATTATCCTCGAGAGCTCTTATAGTAAGTTTGTAAAATGAATTCATATCCTCCAAGATTCGATTTGTATAATTGATTCTATATGTCTTGTGCTCAGATTCATCCTTAAATTTCTTAAATTCTTTTTCAAGTTCAGCATAGGATGATTTTAAATTTTCAAAATTTTTATTCAAGTCATCATATTCATCAAGTAGTTTCATGTGGTTGCTATCAATTAAAGCATGATCTTTCCTAAGGATTTCGTGTTCCTTATTAAGCTCTTCCAATTCTAAAACTAAACTAGAATGCATCTTTTTAGTTTTCCTATATGCATCATGCATGTGTTCAGAAACTTCAAACAGTTCATCATATGTTAAATCACATACCTCTTCTTGATCTGATTGTTCAGCTTTATCTGCCATCAAGCAAAGGTTGGTGACTTCTTCTTCGTTTTCAGTCTCAGATGAGTCTGAAGCTGAGTCCGCCCAAAAAGCCTTTTGAAACTTCTTCTTGCCCTTTTTTACCATTGGTTTCTCCTCTACCTTCTCCTTGCTAGGAGTGGCTTTAAGTTTTGGACAATCAGTTTTTATATGACCTGGTTTCCTGCATTCATAACAAATCAATTCATTAGAAACCCTGCCATTTTTGTTATACTTACCTCTATTCCATTGCTGGCGTCTCTTCTGCTTCCTCTTTAAAAAGCTTCTGAATTGTCTAGTCATCAGTGCTATATCGTCTTCATCCTCAGGTTGTGAGTGTTCACTTTCTGACTCTTCCACATTTAATGCAAGATTCTTGTCCTTTCTTGGTTCACCTGCATCAATCTTTCTTTGACTTACTCCTTGCTCGTAAGCAATGAGTGAACCAAGAAGATTGTCAATAGAATAAATGTTCAGATCTTTTGACTCTGTAATTGCAGTAATTTTAGCATCGTATGTAGTAGGTAAACAACGAAGAATCTTATTAACCATTTCAGCATTAGTTAATTCCCTACCAAGTGCATGCAAAGAGGTGACAATTTGAGTGAATCTTGTGTACATGTCAGATATAGATTCATTAGGTTTCATGCGAAATAATTCGTAGTCATGTAACAAGATATTGAGTCTTGATTGCTTAACCTCATTTGTCCCTTCATAAGTAATACAAAGTCTATCCCATATGTCTTTTCCGCTTTTACAAGTGGAAACTCGCATGTAGTCTTCAGATTTTAAAGCACAAAAGAAACTATTTAAACATTTCGCATTTAATTGTGCTAAGTCACGTTCTTCTATAGTCCAATCTGCATAGGGTGTATCTACCCTAATTCCATCAACTAATCTAGTTGGTTTTGTGTAACCTTCCTGGACTAGCATCCACATGCGATAATCAAGTGACTGTAAGAAAGTAGACATGCGTGTTTTCCAAAAATCAAAAGGAATATTATCAAACAGTGGAGGTCTAGTGATAGAGTAACCCTCAGGTGTGTTTCGGTTTCCAAATGTAGCCATCTACGTTAATCAAAAAGTAGTTCAAACTTATGATTTTGAAACTCTGCTCTGATACCACTTGTTGAGTCCAGTAATTAGGTTGTTAAGCCTAAGTAAGTGTCCCAAGGCTACCAAGAGGGGGGTGAATTGGTAGTTTTTAAAATTTTAAACCCTCTTAAAAATAAAGTTGAACCGAAATAAAATTTTCTTTTTAAAGTTAGTAGAAAAATATTTTTCAACCACAGAGTTGTTAAAACTGAAATTTAAAAGTGCGGAAACGTAAAAGCTATAAAGTAAATGACACCAAATTTATAGTGGTTCGGTCTATAACCAGGCCTACATCCACTCCTCAGAGGCACCCTCTGAGTATTGCACTAATACCAATAGTGACTCTCCTTTTGCACCCACAGCAAGGCGGAGAAGCCCTTACAACACACTCTTTTCACCACTCCCCGGTGCGGTAGAGAACCGTCCGTCCTTTTAAACAAAACCCAGTGTTGGCAGAGAACCGTCGTCCTTTCACACCCTCCAAGTGTAGGCAGAGAACCCTTCGTCCTTTCACACTCTCCTAGTGTGGGCAGAGAACCCTTCGTCCTTTCACACTCTCCTAGTGTGGGCAGAGAACCCTTCGTCCTTTCACACTCTCCTAGTGTGGGCAGAGAACCCTTCGTCTGTTCACACTCTCCAAGTGTGGGCAGAGAACCCTTCGGCTGTTCACACTCTCCAAGTGTCGGCAGAGAACCGGACCTTCTTGAATGATCTTCTCACAAGAATCTAGAAGGAAGAAAGAAAAAGAGTGAAGAAATCCAATTTCACAAGTAGAGACTCTTACCTTAGCAATCCAAGTGAAGCCTTCTCGCTTCAGTGGTAGGAATCCTCCTTTGAATGCTCTCTTCCACTCTCTCCTTGGCTATTCTCTCAAAAGGCACGAAGATCAAATGACAAAAAGATTGGGTGGCAGTCTAATTTGGACTATTTATATAAAAGACAAGTGAAACCGCCCAAAAACTGCAAATTTTCAATTCTCTACGCAGTGAATCGTCCTGTACGATCCTGGATCGTCCTGGACGATTTTACTTAAACGATCTGAAACGACCCAATTTGTATATGTGTACGAACTGACTTCGTACATCTGATCGTCCTGTACGAACTTGGTTCGTCCAGTACGAACGGTTATTACAAGGTCGGTTCTAGAAACTGCTGAAAACTGTTCTAAGTCGGTTTGTCGTTTGAACGAAAATGTGGTCATCTGGACGAAAATTTTCCAGAGAGCCGATCGTCCTGGACGATTATTTATTTCGTCTGGACGAACATTTTCCAGAGAACCTATCGCCGCGGACGATAACTTATTTTCGTCTGTACGAAAAAGTTCCAGAGAGCTAATCGTCCTGTACGATATTTATTTTCGTCTGGACGAAAATTTTTCAGAGGACTGGTCGCCTCGTACGATGGTAAAATTCATCTGGACGAAAATTTTGCAGAGAACCCATCGCCTGGGACGATGATAAATTTCGTCCTGGACGAATAGGACTTAGAAAATTTTTCAAGGCAAGTTCCTATTCGTTCCAAGTGCTCTATAGGAGATAACTGACAGATCGTCCAGTACGATAAATATCGTCCTGTACGATCAGTATAGAATTTCAAGATCTCCTTATTTGTGTGTGTGTGTGAGATTTTATTCACTCAATTACAATCACTCCCTTTCAAAATTAATTCAAAGAAAAGATAAACATCAATTAAACATAATATCTCATGTTGAATTTGAATTGAAGTTTTCGTAGTCTGGAGTCTGATTTTCCTGAAATGTTAGTACACACAAGAGCAAGTGCAAATCTTCTGAAATTGTTAGGAGATAACTATACATTTGAACAATAATGTTTGGAATCATCAAAACTACATAAGTTGCATAAATATAACTCATTCAAATAGCAACTATTCAAACAAATCCGACTCGAGCCTTCTCATTAGAGTCGGCAAGGTTCAATCCACAAATGCAAATGCCCATAAGTCACCCCGATGATGGCCATCTTGATTGAAATCTCAACCGAAGGGATTAAATATCAAACTTAACAAAATTCCAAATCTTTGAAATGAAAACTTTCACTTGAAAACTAAAAACTAAAACACATCCACCTCCCGCAACCATTTGTCGGGGTTGATAAATTTGAAATTAACCTCAGCTCACAAAGAGCGAATGTGTGTCGAGTGTATCACTATGATTCATCTTCATATAGTCTCTTACCAGCAGGGACGTGGCACGTGCCCTCTAATTGGGTGGTTTTGCCGCAAAATGGCACCATTATATTACGATCATGGCCAAAGCCCATATGTTCCCTAACGGCATCAAACCCTTGAGCGATGAATCATAGGGTATATTTGATAGGCATAAAGCCCTTTGTTAGCAAAGGTGGGTTCAAATTTATCCCCTTAGACAAACATCAACCCAAATCTACAAGGTATTCTTGGACGAAGCAGCCTATGGCTATCAATAAGATACTTTCTGTTAGGCTGGGTCAACTACCTCCTCTGACTAAGTTAACCAGGGATCATGATAACCCGGGATGACAGAACCATGGGATCTTAATCGGGCTCATCTTCATTCAACCCACCACCAATTTTAAGTTTATGATGATAAGTCATAAAGTCTCAAACTTCAAAATTGAAAATCCAAAGTTCAAACCATAAGATTGTTGCTATTATACGATGGGTTTATAACCTATTAGACTGCTTTAATAACTAGCCTTAATCAAAGTTATCTCCTATTATTGGGAGGGGTAATTAACTATAGGGATTTGTGCCTATAGGAAACCAGAACTCAGAAAAAAAGTCCTCACAAAATGAGGGCGAAATCTTTTGAAAGTGTCTTACTAAAACCTAATCTGCCTTTTGAAAATTCACCCGAAACCTAATTTCATTAAAACTCTTCGCCATCGTCATCATACTTAAAAAGAAAAATAATCCAATGATGCAGAGAGGCCGAGATCACACTTATGAAATTTTTGGAGCCCACATATTATAATTTTTCTCAAAATTAATTTGGATTCATGTCGGGTAAGTCTACTAAATAAGCTAAACATTTATTGAGAAGTTAGATGGAGAAGTATAAAGAGAATAAGGAATATATACATATGATATTTATTGATAAAATCATAAGATAAAGTTCAAAGAGAAGTGCTATGGAGAGTTCTAGAAAAGAAAGGGGTTAATAATGTTTATATTCAAGTCATTAAGGATATGTATGCAGGAGATGTTACTTGTGTTAGAACACAAGGTGGTTTGACCAAGTATTTTCCTACTTAAGTTTGATTATATCAAGGAACAGCCTTAAGCCCATATATTTTTACTTTAGTCATGGATTTTCTGATTAGACATTTGCAAGAGGTTGTACCCTGGTGTATACTTTCCTCTGATGACATTCTTCTTATTAATAAGATTAGAGAGGGAGTTGAAAGTAAAGTTGAATTATGGAGGTCAACTTTAGTGACTAAAGGCTCTCATTTGAGTAGATCTAAAAGTAAATATGTAAAGTGTAATTTTAGTAATAATAGATCGAGTGGTGGATTGCGACTTTGGGCGATTAAGTCTTTAATTAGAGTACACGATTTAGATATATTGGGTCTATTATTTAGAGTGATGGTAGATGAGGACATTATTAGTAGAATTCAAGTTGGATGGTTAAAGTGAAGGAATGTATCTGGCTTGTTATGTGATAGAACAATCACTAACAAAGTTAAGGAAAAAATATATAAGATGGTGGTGAGACCTATAATGCTTTATGGTGCATAATATTGGCCATAAAAAGAGGAGCATTATATTATGTTAAGCGTTGCAGAGATGAGGATGCTCAGGTGGAGGAGGGTATTTACTCTAGAGATAGTATACAAAATAAGCATATATGTGAAAAGGTTGGAGTAGCTCTAGTGGAAGATAAGATTAGAGAGAGTCATTTTAAATGTTTTGGTCACATAATACAACGGCCTTCCGATGACCCGGTTAGGAAAATAGATGTATTAGATTTGACTTATGTTAAGCAAGGACCTAAAAAGGCTTGTTTATAAAATATTAGAAATTACCTTTCTTTATTAGATTTTAAGGAGAATTTGACTCTTAATAGGAAAAAATGGTGAAAAATGATTCATGTAGCCAACCCCACATTATGGGATAAAGGCTTGATGTAATTGTTGTTGTTGTTCTTCTTCTTCTTCCAATCCATGGCAATGACCCATAAAACCCATCTTACTCTTAGCCAACATAACCTTAAAACCTTTAAAATCATTTATTGGAACTATTTTCTTATGCATAATAAGCTTATAACCCTATGAACTCTTTTCCCCTATAATCACACTAACCCAAGATAAGAATATAAGATGAAACATCAAAAATAAAAGTTCGTTGATGATTGATTAGCTGCTTCCATAAGTGCAATTAGTTTACTTTTCAGAGGAATTCAGGGATGTCAATCTTATTATCATTTAGATATAGCCTTTTGAAGTTCATTTATCAACAAAATATAGCATGAGAATTAACTAAAGCTTGAAATAAAAATAATCAATAAACCATAATATAAGCAAAATAAAAATTGGGTAATGATACATTTTATATAGAGATGAGTTTCAAAATCCTTAGATATGCACTTAAATTAGTGTAGTTCTCAACATTATATGTAAGCACTCATCAAAACATAAATTCAATGATTTTTAAGCTCATCCTGATGCAAATTATGCCCAAGTTTACCCTAAACCATATAAATTTAAAACCTAAACTTCATTAACAATCACATATGATAGCATGGGATAAGATTGTCATTTTTTGTTTCTAAAGTTTTTTTTTGTTTTGATTCAATTAGCTATTATACTTATAGAACTTCCCATAGATATTGTTCATATTATTTTGGATAGACCCTAGCTTTATGTTTTAAATATTATTCATTTGGGAGATCTGATATATGTGCTTTCAAGGCTAATAAGAGAAGGACATCTCCAAAGCTTACAAAACTAAAGAATAAATTTTAATCTATAAAAGAAACTATTGCTCCTAATGTAGTGAAAAACTATTTGCGTATTAAGAGCAAACATGCATTTCAAAAAGCGTAGCTCATAAGGTGTGATATATGCCTTAGTAGATGTTGCAAAATAACTTGGTACCTGAAGCTATTGCATTATGATGTTAATTAAGTATTGATTAATTTAAGGATATTTTTCTTGATAAAATTTCTAAGGCATTACTCATGAGAGCCACACAACATGTTACTAATCTACTTCATTAATCATCATTGTCTCAATGCACCATTAAATATACATATTTTTCTAGTCCTCATTTGAATGATATGCTATATGTGATGAATGTCATGTGATATTTTTTTATGATTGATTTTAGAAGTTATTATCATCAGATTTGAAAGAGAAATATTATGAATGAAATATTACTTTTAAGATTAAAGATATATCATACGAATGATTTGTGATACGTCTCTAAGTTAACTAGTGCATTTAGTACTGTCATGAAGATAAATAATTATGTACTATGACCTTTTTTTTAAGTTTTTGTTTGTTTGGTTTTTTGATTTTTTAATCTATAACCAAATATAAGATTATTATTTAATGCATCTTAAGAGAGTTAAAAAGCTTTTAAATAAAGAATTTTTTTATTGAAATTATAGTAATTGTTATTTTGTGACTTCACATATGATCTTGTTGGGATAATTAAACTATTTTTTTATTGATTGTAAATATGAAGGCGTATTACAATTCTATAATTTTTTTTAAATAAAAAGAGCCATATTAGTCTTTGACTTCTTCTGCAATTTTTTCATTCACATTATTGTTATTTCACTTAATCGACGACAATGTATATGACAAGTCTTTTATTTACTTATGCATTATTTTAAATGGAGCGAATGTGACTTATCATATTTTTAATGTTGTTATAGATTTATGAATATGAGATTATGTCATAATATTATGACAATGATCACATCATGAGAAGAGGAATAACAAATGAATTTCTATATGAGTTGGGTAAATTATAACTTGGTTTCAGATGTCAACAATGAATTTTTCAAGGAAATAATATAATAAGCTTTCCATATTCAAAATAAAAAAAAAATCAAAATTTATAATTAATATTGTTGCTTGCTAGAATATTTGCAGTAGTAGAGTGAGAAGATTTATCATCTTAGCGTTGTATGGATGTCTAACACATAAATAGAGAACTCAAAAACACGAGGGTTTTTACATGTAAAACCCAATAAAAAGGAAAAATTACGGGTTCACTCCTAATTAAAATGATTATACGTACTATTGTTTAAATATGTTATAAAATTGAACCATCTCGAAACTTGAGGATGGTGAAATTATAATAGTTTGAAGAGTTGGGTTGAGGTTTGACGTCAATCGGTGGTCGGGCAGAAGTCTGACGACGGTTGGTTGCCGGGCAAAAGACTGGCGATGGCCGGTGGCCTGACGTTGGTCGGGGAGTTTGGTGGCAAGACATATATCAGATTTCTATTTTTTCTTCATCTTCATCCTTCTTTATTCTCTTGTGAAGAATGTGGGGGTCTATTTATAGTTTTTTTGGGAGTGACATGACTAGTAAATAGGAAGAATATCAAGTGCATGTTGTGAGTGCTTTTTTATGGATGGATAATATTGATTATTTTAGTCATAGACTGTTTATCATTACTTTGAGTGTCTTAATGATGTCATACTTCAGCTATCTTAGGCTTGTTGGATTTGTCTCACTTTGCCACTCAATTCGACTACCAAATGAGTCCTATGAGTCTTCATATTTAGTATTTACTAAAACATTACTTTATTATTAAATATTTTGTAAACACAGTTATTTATATATTATATGATTGTGATGTCTTTTATATGTTGCTCTAGCATCTCAAAAGGATCACTTTAACCAAAGTATGCCTCTATATTTCAAATGTTAAGGAATAATTTATGAGTCTTCGTGCATGCATTAATAGTTAATACTCCTTAATAAATGAAATTGCATAACTGAAAAATGTCAATTATTAGTCACAATTAGAGCCTTCTTATTTCGATGAAATGTTTCAGTACCATATTGAGGAGATTTTATCAATACTCATATCATAAATAGGTAGCCTACAAAAGTTTTGGAATTCTAAGCATCAATGGAAGCACTCTCTAAGATTTATTCTAATTTGAGCACAACGGATAATCTCACACTACAAATCTTTTAATGTATACCTTTGCACATGTTTTAGTGATAATTAAAGTAAATTAGACCTAGAGCAATCATGTGTATCTTTGTAAGCTTTGAAGCATCTAAACATGCTTTAGACCTTGGATTTGGACCCATTTGGGGTCAGATTGGTGTCGTTGGGTTCGTCTTTTTGAGATGTTTAGTTCAGCTATAATTTTAGTGAAATCAAAGTTTGAAAGGCCCTGAAATTAATTTCGGAAGTTTTTGATTCAACATTGTCTTGAGATTTATGTCCGATCAAGATAATTTTTTTATGATATATCAAATAGATACAATACTATGGATTTATATAAAAGAGATTTTTATTGAATTACTAGTATTCAAAATCATATGGCAAGTGTAATCATGGAAGCTGTAGAGACACATGACTTGTGGAGGTATAAACTTGTTCCATTAATTTTCCAAGTGACAAAAAAAAAAAAAGAATTAAAGATATGGCTTACAATGTTGTTAGCCTCAAAATGGTTAAAGATTAAGGTTGATTTAATATCTTAAATGTATCAAATATTAATATATAGGAGTAGCCAAATAGTGAAGCTAAAAAATTTCATGATATGTTAAGTGTTGCACAACAACCTCTATATACTCATTTTAATTATAATTTAGAATCAAGTCTAATTATAATGGTAAGTATTAAGTCTATGTATATTATGCCTCATGTTACTTTTAATGCTATGATGAGGGTTGTGGAATAACCTATAGAATGTAAAATGCTTTAGGGCTCTATCAATCTCTAACAATATTTAGATTTTCTTTAATATAAAAAATCATAAAAACCTACTTATTATATACAAATATACATGTTGAATCAAGTAATATAGTGATAGTGTAGAGTATCAATCCCATGAAAAAAATATGCTTACTTGCAATTCACTAGTACTACCTATTAAAATTATAACAATTATCTTACTCAAATAAAAATAGTTATCATGGAGATTCAATCACTTAAATAAAATTAGATAAGAATAATGAATACATTATATGGATAAAATATTTTAAATTGATGAATATAAATAATGTATTTTTCCTAATGATTATCTTTTAATTGTGATACTATTTTGAGCATATGCATTCAGATCAAAGTGCAACGTTTAATATCTTACTCTATTTTTATGGTGAATAGTTAGTTGTTTCAATATTTAAAAGTAAAATAAAGTTGTAGTTATATTTCTCATAGATATCATTGTTACGAGCTAAAATATACATGGTGATAGAGTTAAAATCCTATGTCTTAGCATTTGCACGGATATCCAACTCACACACAGAGAACACAAGATTTTTTACATGGACAATCCTAGAAAGAGGAAAAACTATGGGGCCTGGCCTAGTATGAAATGATTCCACTAGTATTTGGGTAGATTACAATGGGATGAGTCATCCCTGAGGGCGATCAAATTACAAATGCCAATTGCATGATTAAAATCTAGTGATAAACAAGGATGAAAGTCTGACCTCACTTGGTGGTTTGGCAGAAGTTAGACATTTCTTTAAAATTTGGGCGTCAGTTGATAAGATGGCAGTGGTTTGGCAGAACTTCGGCATAAGGTCGTGGCCCAACATAATTCCTGGAGTCAGGTGGTGGTATGACAGAACTCCGGGCATCAGGTGGTGGTTCGGTAAAAGTTTGAGCCTCATGTGGTGGTATAACAGAAGATCTGGCCTTAGGTGGTGGTTGGACAAAACTCTAGGCCTCAGGTGATGGACTGGCTGAACAACGATGCCAAGAGGGGGCCCAACAGAAGTTCGGGCCTCAAGTGGTGGACTAGCAGAACATTGAGCCTCAGGTGGTGGTCTAGTAGAACTCCGGACCTCATGTGGTGGTCTAGCACAACTCCGGGCCTCAGGTGGTGGTCCGTCAAAACTTTGGGCATCAGGTGGTGGTCTGTCAAAACTTTGGGCATCAAGTGGCAGTCTGATAGAACTCTGTGCATCAAGTGGTGGTCCGATAGAAGTCCGGGCCTTAGATGGTGTTTCAGCAGAAGTCTGAAACCTCAGGGGTGGTCCGACGGAACTCCAGGCCTCAAGTGGTGGACTGACGGAAGTCTGGGCTGTAAGTGTTGGTCCGACAGAAGTCTGAGCCTCAGATGGTGGTTCGACATAACTCTGAGTCTCAGGAGGTAGACTAGCGGAACAATAACACCAGGAGGTGGTCCAATAGAAGTCCAGGCCTTAGGTGGTGGACCGGTAGAACTTTGGGCCTTAGGTGGTAGTTTAGCAGAACTTTAGGCCTCAGGTGGTGGTTCGATAGAACTACGAGCATTTGGTGGGGGTCCGGCGGAACTCCGAGGCTCAGGTGGTGGATTGACAAAAGTTTGGGCCTTAGGTGGTAGTTCGACAAAACTCTGGGCATCAGGTGGTAGTCCAACGAAATTCCGGGCAGTGGTCGAGGATGAGCTAAGGGGCAAAAGCGATCTACGATTTCTATCTTGCTTTCTTACTTGGGGTCCCCTTTTCAAGAGGGAGGGAACTATTTATATATTTCCTAGAGTGACGTGGCCCTTAAAAAGGAGGAATATCAAGGGTAAATGGGGAGTGGTTTGAATGGATGACCGATGTTGAATCCCTTAATCGTGGACCGTTTCCTAGACATTTAAAGGTCTTAATGATGTTAGAATTTTGTGATCTTAGACTCATTGGATTTTTCTCGTCGATTAACTCAATTCGATTAAGAGCATGTCACGTTTGGAAACCATTTGGTAATCCAATTTGTGGTTTGAACCTTCCAATGATGCTTTGGGTCCTTGATTTGGACTCATTTAGGCTCGTATTGAGTCGAATTTAGTGTCGTTGGGTTCACATTCTCGAGTAAGGGTGTCAATTCGAGTCAACCCGTCGGGTTCGGGTCGAACCCGACCCAACCCGGATGTAAACGGGTCAACCCGGATCCGACCCGGCCGGGTTGCCGGGTTGACCCGACCCGACCCACGACCCGGTAGCAGCGCGGCAGCGTGGGGCATGCGCTAGGCAGGCGGGAGCGGCATGAGGCGGAAGCGGCACGCGGCAGCGCTGGCCGCTGGGCACGCGGCAGCGCGGGGCAGGCGCTGGGCAGGCGGGCAGCTCGGGCTGGGGCAGCGGGCGGGAAATTTTAAATTTTTTTAAAATAAAAGGGTTGTCGGGTTGACCCGGCAACCCGCCGGGTCAACCCGACCCGACCCGTTTTATCAAACGGGTCGAATCTGCGAACCCGAACCATACCCGTTTATAAAACGGGTCGGGTCCAACCCGGATTTGAATTTTGGATTTGTTTAAATCATAGTTCAGATGATCCCAATTTGAATTTTGGAAGTTTCCAAGTTGATTTTGCCTTGGAATTCGTGCCCAATCATGAAATTTTTTTGATGATGTATCAATTATGATATTGACATATAAAATAAATATGTGTTTTGTTAATAAATGAGCTTTGATATATAGCATATTTAATGAATTTAATTCTAAAAGTTAAAATAAAAATGATATATTAATTGATAAAATAAATAAAGTTAAAAATATGTAATTTTAAAATAAAACAAGTTAAAAGCTATTTTTATAAATCAAAGAAATATACATAAAAAATTAAAATATATACTAAAAATGAAAAAAAAAAGTATGATTCATTTAAATAGATAAAAATTATATTTTTAATTTTAAAATTAATTTTGAATAATAATTTAGATTAACTTAGGAGTTGAAATTAATAAATATCACGATATATTTCAGTCTTACACGTTAATAAATTTAAATGAATGAATTCAAAGCTCAACGTTCCTAATTTATTTTTGAGGCCGTTACTTCCCTTGGCATTCTACTCCCCTCGGCATTCTCTATAAATAAACCCTAATCTCGCTTTCTAAGTTATGTCCTCTTCCTTCCTCCTGTTTCCCATCTGCCCTCTTGTTTCCGTCTCTCAACTGGGTCTCCATCTGCCCTCTGTTTTCCGTCTTGGTCAGGATATTGGCCCTCAGTCCGGAACTCAACCTGCTCACGAGATCGGCTCTCATTGCCGAAGATTCCCAGCTTACTTACGAGATCGGTCCTCGATACTATACGGAAGACTCTCATCGCCTCTTCCTTCCTCCCGTCTACCCTCCGCCCTCTGGCTTCCATCTCTCAACCGGCTCACGATATTGGCCCTCCATGCGGAACTCAACCCGCTCACGAGATCCGTTGTTGTTGCCGAAGATTCCGGACTCACGAGATCGGTCATCGATACGATACGGAACTTCAGTTATGCGAAAAGAGTAATCCTTTCCATCATTTACAATTTTCTGGTGCCTTAAATTGTTTGAGAAACCATTATTTCTACAAGTTTTATAAATACCAGTCATTGCTCATATGTTTGTAGCTTTATTTTTGTCTATTTTGCCCGAAGTCATTTATAGGTTTCTATCAAAGCTTTGCTCTCACGTGTCATATTCCTGTCAAATCTATTATTGTATACTTCTAGCAGTCCGGTTGATTCTCTTTTATTTCTGTTGCTTCAGGTTCGTGGGAGTAAACTTCATAACAAAGTCAGGTACATGACTGCTATGTCTTAACGGCTAATGTATGCTAGAACCATATTGACAATAAGTACTTCTAATTATTATAACTAACTTGGTTTTGTCGCCAGAGTTGCTTTGATTGTTGTATTTTTACTAAAAAGCCTCCCACCAATATAAATTTAACTATTCCTTCTTAGGACTTTTTCTTTCCATTGAGATAGCTACTATTCTTTCAAAATAGGTATTTATTTTGTGTGAAGTTTTATATCCTTTATGGCATTAACGCAGCACACTTCAGTTTGAAAGCATAATTTGTAGTTTTTCTACTATTCTTGGTTAGGAGAATAAAGTTAACACTGCTGTAAATTAACCCATCTACATGCCATCTATGGTTTCGAAATCAATTCCCTACTCCCTGTCTTAGTGTATTGTCGCTTATGTTTGAGTTGTCATTACACGTTGATCTGTTCCTTTTTAGTAATTTAACTGGTTTCTTTTTTCTCTGACATTAATTTCATTGTTGTACTATAGCTGCTTTTAAATCTTTAATTCTCTAACATGTGCTGTGAATATATATTCAACCATGGCACCACATTCTCACATCTATGACTTTTTTTCATTGTTTTATTTGAACATGTTACAACATCAGATTACTGCAGCAATTTCACGCAAATAATGTTTCAATTGTTTCTATTAGTCCAGGTCCATGCTAATGAGGTCCACTTCCAACTTCTAATATTTTACAAGTGGGCTTAAGGATTGGTCTGAAGTTGCAAGTCAGCTCTTACTTTAAAGGGTCTCTGTCAAAATAGTGCTGCATGCTTGTGTTTACTCTCTTATCCACGACTTTTTAACCAAATATTTTATATCTTGACATCTTGCTTGTCAATATATTTGGATACTCATTTCCAATTGAAGTCTTTGTTCAAATAATTTTTTTTTTCTTTTTATATAATGAAGATTTGTTTTAGAAGCCCAAATAATGAGGTTGTAACCAATTGTGATGGATATCGGAGGGATCATGTCCATTAGCATGCCGGATCTATTTATGATGATTCATGATTACTTTATAGGTAGTATAATAGTTATACCGAAATTTGCTTGAAGATTATCAAGTGCTTAATTCATAGGAGCCCAAATTTTCTAAGATGGGCATATTAATACAAAACACTTCTGTTCTTGTGCTATAGTTGGGAGTTGCAACTTGCAGCTGTCTAATGTTTACAGAGTCATTGGTTTTGAGGATATTGCTACTGATTTAAGAATGTTGTATTACAGAGTTACTGCTTTTTCTATAGTTGGAATCACCTCTCTATTTTTGTATGTGCCTTTTTTGATGTGATTCTGTTTGACCGGTCCAGCTGGCCCAGCACTAGGGCCGTCTCCTAGTTTATTCTAGGCGGACCAAGGAAACTGACGGTCCCTTTGTGGGGCTCATGGGTTGATGGAAAATTCAAATAGGAGGGGGGTGGTTAAGTGGGGAATTTATTCTTGGAAGGGCTGTTTAGTAATTATGCTTTTATTTGTATTATCTAAGTAGGAGGGAAAGAGTTAGGGTTAGGGTTAGGGTTATGTATGTTTTTCCTGAATTTAGGAGTTCTCTAGTTTTGCTTGGGTTCTAGCCACCGGTTAGAGATTGGGAGAGTCGGATCTTCCTCTCAAATTGAAGATCCATTGTATCTTGCTTGTTTTCTTTCACTTTTCATCGATTATTAAGTTTCCCTATTAATTTGCCAATGAATTTCTCCAAATTTCTGCTTGCTTGTTAAAATTCCCAATTTTAGCCACTATTTTGGTGATTTATGCACTTGTTCCCTAACAAATTTATTGTACATCCAAATTCTGACATTGTAGTAAGGGCATGAATTTGTTGGCATGCGATTTTGAGCATGGTAGAAAATCTTGGTCCATGAAAACATGCCTTTTGTTTTGTGCTCTTTAGTGATTTCAAGAATTTTTGGATGTGATTTTTTGATCTTTTGTGGTCATAACTAAAGATGCTTTGGCATGCATACATCCAAATTTGTACTTAATGAGAGTTAATATTTTTTTCTCAAAATTGTATGTTAGGTACATGACTGCTATGTCTTAACGGTTAATGTATGTGATAGGAAGTACTTGAGTTCTCAAGTATTCCTAACCAAACCAGTGAAAATACAGCAGCAAACTGCTGTCCACAGCAGAATTCAGCAGGAAAAACAGCAAAACAGTGGGAAAAATAGGGAAAAGCTGAGAGAAAATTGGAAGAACAGCTTGTATTTTACTAGTAGAAGAAGAAAACAACAAAGATACAATTGATCCTCAATTCGAGAGGAGGATCGATCTCTCCCAAATCTCTAGACGCCGCTAGAGCCCAAAAAAACCTAAATCTAAGAGATCTCAAATTTCAGCCAAATTCAAGATGCTCAAACCCTAGGAAAATCTACTATTTAATGCATACAAATCAAAAGGAAATCCCTAAACAGTCCCTACATTCAAATTTCCCTCTCAAAACGCTAAAAAACGCTTCCTAAAATGCTCTCTTCGGCTGGTCGAGCCGCTCGATCTCCGCAGGAGGCGGAGATCACGCGATCCTTTCGCGTCTGAGCCGGTCCCGTGCGGACCGGCTGGACCGGTCCAGTGGACCGGTCTAACAATACTCCCCTCCCAAAAATCCACCTTGTCCTCAAGGTGGAGATATGCTCATGTTCCGGTGGAGGGGGCCATCCTTGAGGTGACTGAAAATCCTTATTGTATTGCGGAACCAAGAGCTGCACAGAACGAGAAACATCCGCTTCCTCCTCCATCCTGATCACATCCAGCTTGTGTAGTCCCACCAAATAATCTTCCCCCACCTCTTGTATATCCCTAACCATGGTCTTCGGTGATTTCGTGGCTTTGGATAGCCCTGCATCTCCCCTTATAACCATCTTTCTCCCATCCACCATTAATTCCATCGTGAGTGCTCCCCAATTGTCCTTGGTTTCCCCCAAGGTCTGCAACCATTTCATCCCTAGGATGACATCCGTACACCCCAATTCCAAGGGAAGGAAGTCTTCCTTTACATGGATCCCTTGAATCTTCAGTACTACTCCTCGACAGACTCCTCTACCCATCTCCACCTTCCCCGTGCCCATCATCACTCCATAGCCTCCGGTATCCACTAACTCCATCCCCAATGACTCCACTATCTGTTTGGAAATAAAATTATGGGTTGCCCCACTGTCAATCAACACAACCACCTCGCGGTCAGCTATCTCTCCTCTCACTTTCATAGTGTGACTCGGGGTGAATCCCACTACAGAGTTGAGGGAGACTTCTGCCACATCCAGGTGCAGCTTCTCCTCCTCCTCAACAGATCTGCCGCCTCCTCCCTCCTCGTCTTCCTCATCTTCACAGACGAGGAGAACCTGAAGAGTTCGGTCCTTGCACCTGTGCCCCGGCATGTACTTCTCATCGCATCTGAAGCACAACCCCTTTGCTCTCTTGTCCTGCATTTCTTTTTCGGTCAGCCTTTTGAAATTTTCCCCACTCCCTCCTACTGGCTTCTCCCGGGTGGTCTCATTACTGTTGCCTGATGCAGGCCCCTTGGGTGCTAGAAGAGTGGTCGTCGTCCTGTAAGAGCCTCCTGAGCAGTTTCCTCGAGCCCCCCTTTCTGCTTTCTTTTGATCTTCTACCAACTGCGCCAGCTCCATAGCCTTTCCCAGGTTCCTCGGCTCCAGTACCCTGACTGCTGTTCGGATCTCTGGTTTCAACCCCTTCATGAAGTTCCCTTCTAAGGCTGACTCTGAAATGTGATCCAATCTGCTAGCTAAGTACTCAAACCGATCCCGATAATCTGCCACAGTTCCTTCTTGAGTCAAGGCAAATAATTGCTCATAGAAGTCCCCTCCCCCGTCGGTTTGGAAACGCTCTAATAAGCAATCCTTGAACTCTCTCCAATTCCGGATGGGCTCCCTCCTGTCACGCCACTGATACCATGCCAATGCCTTCCCTTCCAGACACAAACCTGCCGCCGTTAGCTTCTCATCATCTGTCAACCCGTTGACTGCAAAGTAACGCTCCACCTTATAGATCCAGCCATGGCCATCTTCGCCTTCAAAGATGGGCATCTTCAATTTCCTCACCTTCGGATCCCTTCCATTGCCCCGATACTCTCCATAACCTCCCATTCCTCGAAGATGAGGTGCTCCCCAAGTGTCCCGATCCTCCCTCCGACGTTGGTAACCGAATTCTTCGTCATAATCTCCCCTTCCTCTTTCAAAATCAGCACCTCGACGCTGAAATTCAGCACCTCGACGCTGATGTTCTTCTCTCCTCTCTCCAAAATCTGCACTACCTTCATATTCCCCCCTCCTGCTTCCAAAATCCACACCTCGACGCTGAAATTCAGCACCTCGACGCTGAAAATCAGCACCTCGACGCTGAAAATCAGCACCTCGACGATCATTCCCCATGCTTATCTCCTCTCTGGAGAATGGCTCTAGAGGTGGCATGTCGTCGTCACCTTCAAGAATCTCCACCTCCGGATTCCTCCTCCCCCGGACTGGGTTCGGATTTCCTCCTACGCCCTGGCCGTCAGTGGTCTCTCTCACTTCCGATGTGTCCGGATGGGTCTTCATCTCCAATAATTTCTTCATCATTTCTTCCATCGCCGCGAACCTCCCTTCCAACCTCTCATTGTTGGTGGAGATCTCCATGAATTTCCCCTCCAGATCTGTCTTCAGTTGACCAAACTCGCCTTCTAAAGCTTCCACCTTCTTCCCGGCCATCTTTCTTTTAACGGATCCACAAAAATCTTTTTCCGGAGACGACGATCTTGCTGAAATTTCAGAATTTCAGCCGCCGGTTGTCCCGAATCGGTGCTCTGATACCAATTTGATAGGAAGTACTTGAGTTCTCAAGTATTCCTAACCAAACCAGTGAAAATACAGCAGCAAACTGCTGTCCACAGCAGAATTCAGCAGGAAAAACAGCAAAACAGTGGGAAAAATAGTGAAAAGCTGAGAGAAAATTGGAAGAACAGCTTGTATTTTACTAGTAGAAGAAGAAAACAACAAAGATACAATTGATCCTCAATTCGAGAGGAGGATCGATCTCTCCCAAATCTCTAGACGCCGCTAGAGCCCAAAAAAACCTAAATCTAAGAGATCTCAAATTTCAGCCAAATTCAAGATGCTCAAACCCTAGGAAAATCTACTATTTAATGCATACAAATCAAAAGGAAATCCCTAAACAGTCCCTACATTCAAATTTCCCTCTCAAAACGCTAAAAAACGCTTCCTAAAATGCTCTCTTCGGCTGGTCGGGCCGCTCGATCTCCGCAGGAGGCGGAGATCACGCGATCCTTTCGCGTCTGAGCCGGTCCCGTGCGGACCGGCTGGACCGGTCCAGTGGACCGGTCTAACAGTATGCTAGAAGCATATTGACAATAAGTACTTCTAATTATTATAACTAACTTGGTTTTGTCGCCAGAGTTGCTTTGATTTTTGTATTTTTACTAAAAAGCCTCCCACCAATATAAATTTAACTATTCCTTCTTAGGACTTTTTCTTTCCATTGAGATAGCTACTATTCTTTCAAAATAGGTATTTATTTTGTGTGAAGTTTTATATCCTTTATGGCATTAACGCAGCACACTTCAGTTTGAAAGCATAATTTGTAGTTTTTCTACTATTCTTGGTTAGGAGAATAAAGTTAACACTGCTGTAAATTAACCCATCTACATGCCATCTATGGTTTCGAAATCAATTCCCTACTCCCTGTCTTAGTGTATTGTCGCTTATGTTTGAGTTGTCATTACACGTTGATCTGTTCCTTTTTAGTAATTTAACTGGTTTCTTTTTTCTCTGACATTAATTTCATTGTTGTACTATAGCTGCTTTTAAATCTTTAATTCTCTAACATGTGCTGTGAATATATATTCAACCATGGCACCACATTCTCACATCTATGACTTTTTTTCATTGTTTTTTTTGAACATGTTACAACATCAGATTACTGCAGCAATTTCACGCAAATAATGTTTCAATTGTTTCTATTAGTCCGGGTCCATGCTAATGAGGTCCACTTCCAACTTCTAATATTTTACAAGTGGGCTTAAGGATTGGTCTGAAGTTGCAAGTCAGCTCTTACTTTAAAGGGTCTCTGTCAAAATAGTGCTGCATGCTTGTGTTTACTCTCTTATCCACGACTTTTTAACCAAATATTTTATATCTTGACATCTTGCTTGTCAATATATTTGGATACTCATTTCCAATTGAAGTCTTTGTTCAAATAAATTTTTTTTTTTCTTTTTATATAATGAAGATTTGTTTTAGAAGCCCAAATAATGAGGTTGTAACCAATTGTGGTGGATATCGGAGGGATCATGTCCATTAGCATGCCGGATCTATTTATGATGATTCATGATTACTTTATAGGTAGTATAATAGTTATACCGAAATTTGCTTGAAGATTATCAAGTGCTTAATTCATAGGAGCCCAAATTTTCTAAGATGGGCATATTAATACGAAACACTTCTGTTCTTGTGCTATAGTTGGGAGTTGCAACTTGCAGCTGTCTAATGTTTACAGAGTCATTTGTTTTGAGGATATTGCTACTGATTTAAGAATGCTGTATTACAGAGTTACTGCTTTTTCTATAGTTGGAATCACCTCTCTATTTTTGTATGTGCCTTTTTTGATGTGATTCTGTTTGACCGGTCCAGCTGGCCCAGCACTAGGGCCGTCTCCTAGTTTATTCTAGACGGACCAAGGAAACTGCCGGTCCCTTTGTGGGGCTCATGGGTTGATGGAAAATTCAAATAGGAGGGGGGGTGGTTTAGTGGGGAATTTATTCTTGGAAGGGCTGTTTAGTAATTATGCTTTTATTTATATTATCTAAGTAGGAGGGAAAGAGTTAGGGTTAGGGTTAGGGTTATGTATGTTTTTCCTGAATTTAGGAGTTCTCTAGTTTTGCTTGGGTTCTAGCCACCGGTTAGAGATTGGGAGAGCCGGATCTTCCTCTCAAATTGAAGATCCATTGTATCTTGCTTGTTTTCTTTCACTTTTCATCGATTATTAAGTTTCCCTATTAATTTGCCAATGAATTTCTCCAAATTTCTGCTTGCTTGCTAAAATTCCCAATTTTAGCCACTATTTTGGTGATTTATGCACTTGTTCCCTAACAAATTTATTGTACATCCAAATTCTGACATTGTAGTAAGGGCATGAATTTGTTGGCATGCGATTTTGAGCATGGTAGAAAATCTTGGTCCATGAAAACATGCCTTTTGTTTTGTGCTCTTTAGTGATTTCAAGAATTTTTGGATGTGATTTTTTGATCTTTTGTGGTCATAACTAAAGATGCTTTGGCATGCATACATCCAAATTTGTACTTAATGAGAGTTAATATTTTTTTCTCAAAATTGTATGTTAGGTACATGACTGCTATGTCTTAACGGTTAATGTATGCTAGAAGCATATTGACAATAAGTACTTCTAATTATTATAACTAACTTGGTTTTGTCGCCAGAGTTGCTTTGATTGTTGTATTTTTACTAAAAAGCTTCCCACCAATATAAATTTAACTATTCCTTCTTAGTAATTTTTTCTTTCCATTGAGATAGCTACTATTCTTTCAAAATAGGTGTTTATTTTGTGTGAAGTTTTATATCCTTTATGGCATTAACGCAGCACACTTCAGTTTGAAAGCATAATTTGTAGTTTTTCTACTATTCTTGGTTAGGAGAATAAAGTTAACACTGCTGTAAATTAACCCATCTACATGCCATCTATGGTTTCGAAATCAATTCCCTACTCCCTGTCTTAGTGTATTGTCGCTTATGTTTGAGTTGTCATGACACGTTGATCTGTTCCTTTTTAGTAATTTAACTGGATTCTTTTTTCTCTGACATTAATTTCATTGTTGTACTATAGCTGCTTTTAAATCTTTAATTCTCTAACATGCGCTGTGAATATATATTCAACCATGGTACCACATTCTCACGTCTATGATTTTTTTTCATTGTTTTATTTGAACATGTTACAACATCGGATTACTGCAGCAATTTCACACAAATAATGTTTCAATTGTTTCTATTAGTCCAGGTCCATGCTAATGAGGTCCACTTCCAACTTCTAATATTTTACAAGTGGGCTTAAGGATTGGTCTGAAGTTGCAAGTCAGCTCTTACTGTAAAGGGTCTCTATCAAAATAGTGTTGCATGCTTATGTTTACACTCTTATCCACGGCTTTTTAACCAAATATCTTATCCGGGGGGGGGGGGGGGGGGGGGGGGGGGGTTGCGGTTTAGGGGGGAATTTTGTATTATCTAGAAAGGGTTAGGGTAAGGGTTTGGGTTATGTATGTTTTTGCTGAATTTAGGAGTTCTGCAGGTTTGCTTGGGTTCTAGCCACTGGTTAGAGATTGGAAGAGCCGGATTTTCCTCTCAAATTTAAGATCCATTGTATCTTGCTTGTTTTCTTTCACTTTTTATCGATTATTAAGCTTCCGTATTGATTTGCCAATGAATTTCTCCAAATTTCTGCTTGTTCATGCTGAAATTCCCAATTTGAGCCACTATTTTGGTGTTTCTGCACTTGTTCCCTAACAAATTTATTATACATCCAAATTCTGACATTGTAGTAGGGGCGTGAATTTGTTGGCATGCGATTTTGAGCATGGTAGAATATCTTGGTCCATGAGAACATGGCTTTTGTTTTGTGCTCTTTAGTGATTTCAAGAATTTTGGATGTGATTTTTTTGATCTTTTGTGGTCATAACTAAAGATGCTTTGGCATGCATACATCCAAATTTGTACTTAATGAGAGTTAATATTTTTTTCTCAAAATTGTATGTTAGTTGGATGCCAATTCCTAGAATGCCGGGCAAACATTGCTGAAAATTTTTGTCAGATGTTTTCTCCTTATATTGCCATTAGACATGAATCTTCTTTGGCAGCTTTTGTTTGTGTTATTTTATCTATCTAATTTGTGATTGGTTTTGTATGTATTGGAACCGACATTCATGTCACAAGGAAAGAAGGATCCAACAAGAAAGGAAATCATGATCCTATGAATGCATGCCAAGGAAATGAAGATCTTGTTGATTCATACCAATGAATAAAATTTCGTACCTATTTGTGTTTAGCAAGCTCATTAGGAAGCTCTAAATTTAAAACATTTTGATGTTTTTATGGATGCTGGTATTTTTTTTAAGTATAGACTAGCTTCATCATTTTCTTTCTGGGTCAGTCTATATATGCCTTGAATCAAATGCTTTAAAAAATATTCTTTCATACTTGGTTCTCCAGATTGTATTAGAGCTTTACTACATGTATTCTAGTGCATTTGCCGTAGTCTTCGTTGTTGAAGGTGTCCTTTCTAAGTAAAAAAAATTCAGTATTGTTTGTATATTCTCTTCATTGTTGGTGCATCCTGTATGAAAATGCAACTCTTCTAGCAACTGCAACATTTCTTGCAGGATTCATCGGCTTTCTTCCTTCTTTGGTTTTAGTAGCAATACTTCCTGTTGTTGTTCCTTTTTTGTCATGAATCATCTTGATGTTGATTCTATCTTGTTTTGGTCAATCATAACCTTCATTTTTGTAATTTCTTTATTGCAAATTGCTGCAACCATGACTCTCTCCTATGACAATGTTTTTCGAGAAGCAGCAACAACCACTTCTTTATAGGAATCTATAGCCTTACAAATCTAAATTGTGTCATCATGACCCTTCTGTTCTTAGATATGTTTCCACCAAATATGTAAATGAGGAGGTATCAAGCTCACCTAACAGTCACTTAGAGGCTTGATGGATACCCTGTGAAAAAAATATTTTAGTATGCGTTTATCATCTCAGGTAAGCCTTTATCCCACTATGTGGGGTTGGCTACATGAATCCTATCTCTCCATTGTGTCCCGTTAAAAATCTTGATCTAATAAAAAAGTGTCATTTCTAATTTTTTCTAATATATACATTATATATATAATATTAAAAAAAAAATTTATAGTTATATTTCTTGTAGATGTTATGATATTGACATATAAAATAAATATTAGTTTAGTTAATAAATGGGCTTTGATAGGTATGCATTTTTAATGAATTTAATCTTAAAAATTAAATTAAAAATGATATATTAATTGAGAAAATAAATGAAGTTTTTTTTTTAAATTTAATTTGTATTTTTAAAATAAAACATGTTAAAGGCTATTTTTATAAGTCAAAGAATTATATGTAAAAATTTAAAATACATACTATAAATGAAAAATGTATGATTCATTTAAATGGATAAAACTATATATTTTTTAATTTTAAAATTAACTTTGAATAATAATTTAAATTAACTTAGTATTAAAATTAATTAATATCGCGATATCTTACAATTTTACACACTATGGTAATTCATCCGGAATTGAAATTCATAAATTTAAATGAATGAATTCCAATCTCAACTTTCCGAATTTATTTTTTAGTCTGTTACTTCCCTCGACATTCTCTATAAATACACCCTAATCTTGCTTTGTAAGTTATTTCCTCTTCCTTCATCTCCCCTCTGCCCTCTGACTTCCATCTCTTAACTGGGTCAGGATATTGGCCTTCAATGCGGAACTCAATCTGCTCACGAAATCAGCCCTCATTGTCGAAGACCAGCTTACGAGATCAGTTCTCGATACTATACGGAAGACTCTCATCGCTTCTTCCTTCCTCCCGTCTCCCCTCTGCGCTCTAGCTTCCATGTCTCAACCGGCTCACGATATTGGCCCTCCATGCGAAAAACCCACTCATGAGATCCCTTGTTGTTGCTGAAGACTCCCGGCTCACGAAATTGGTCATCTATACCATACGGAAGACTCTCCTCGCACACGAGATCGGCACTTGATGAGGCAGAAGGTAGAAGTCTCTCTCTCTCTCTCTCTCTCTCTCTCTCTCTCTCTCTCTCTTTCTCTCACTCTCTCTCTTGCTTGGAGGCTGTGGCTGGTCACCTTCATGATTCTCGTTTATATTATGCATCTACTGGTATCTGGAAGGGTTATAATGTTTTAAAATTTGCGCAAATCCTCCAACACCACAAAACCTCGCAAACACTTAGACATTTGCACACCCTGATATTATAACATAAAACATTCAAAAGTGAAATTAATCTAACCTGCAGCCGGAGCTGCTAAATGACGCTGGAGTTGATACGGTATCATGCAAGGAATTGCATCCTTAGTTTTAATGCGTTAGTCTACTGCCAGTGGAATTTCCTGGGCTAACTTTTCCCTTTCGTTTTGTGCTGATGATGAAACTATAGTTAGATTTATTCATTAAACTGACAGAGAATAAGATTGGATTTCTGTTTCAGCTTAATTATGCATCCTGTGTGATTCAGTTGGTGGACCCAAGCTAGAAATCTTGCTCTTGTAGCGTGGAGGAGCAGACGGTTGCTAGCCACTGGCCAGGGCGTGCTCATCCCTCTCCGGTTGAACGGTGTCATTAACGTTCTTATTTTATATTTCTAAAGAACGTCCGTAATTCTCGTTTCTGCTTTCTCCATCAACCGACCCTAATTTCACTTTCCTAAGTTATTTCCTTCTACTTTTTCTCCCTTCTCCTATTTTACTCTCTTTTAAATACAGTCAGAATGCTTTTGAAACAATCCAGATAAACCACACATTGGTTTTGTTCACAGGATTTGGAGACATTAATCATGTTGCATATGTAAGAGTTTGATGTAATATTTGAAACAGGTTGGTTGATTTAGTAGTATGATGTGATTTATTACTAAGGGAAATAAATGAGATTCAAGATTTCTAATGAATGGGCCGTACTTTCTTTGGCATGAGTCTAGTGAAATGTGAATCACCTGTTAGCTTTTCAATGACATTAATGAAATTACTAAACGACAAGAGGGGGGGGGGGTGAATTGTAAAAATCTTTTTCTTAATAAAAGTAACCCTAAACAAGAGTTCTAATTTTTTTTGTTGTTTTTGAAATTTTATAACAAGTTTTCTTCTACACAATTTCACCATGCAATTGTTATGAAAATTAAATGCAAGTAAAAAGTAAATGACGATAAGGAAAAAACACACCAAGAATTTTATAGTGGTTCGGTCAAAATATGACCTACGTCCACTCCCCGGAGTCCTCCACTTCGGGATTTTCACTATCAAAATAGTTCTCCTTTTGCCCCCCTCGGCAAGGCGGAGAAGCCTTTACAAACCTCCCTTTCACCAACCCGGCGTGGCGGAGTGCCAAACTCTGTTTTCGCCCTCCTGGCGACGGCAGAGAACCTTCTCGTTTTTCTCCCTCCTGGAGAAGGCAGAGAACCTCGAGGTAACGGATGTAGACGAGCCTTTCCCTTGGAGATCCTCCCTCAAATCCTTCTAGGGCCATAAGAGGAGCAAGATGCAGCAAGCTCGGAGCAACCGTGTGATCTCCCTCACACTTCTTCTCCCTCACAACGCTCACCTCCTCCTTCCTCTCTTAACCCTCAAGAACTTCTCTAGAGTTTTCTCCCTTGGAATCCCTCTCTAACCACGTTCACCCCCTCTGTAAATCTTACTGAAAAAAAACTTGATTGATATCTAAAAAGGCTAAAAAAACCCTTTGATTTCAAAAGTAGTCGTTACTGTTCGTACCGTACGATTCAACATCGTACAGTACGATCTTCATAAACAGACGTCGTCCTGGTACGAAGATGTACGAACAGTTCAAAAACAATTCATACTGTACGATATAATATCGTACGGTACGATCCAACAAAATACTATTCGTGCAGGACGATGGCCTGGACGATCAGATGTCGTCTCTGTTCATCGTATGGTACGATTACTATCGTACAGTACGATGTGACAAAAACCAAGAGATCGTCTAGGACGATATCCGGGATGATCATACTCCGTCTCTGTTCATCGTATGGTACGATCTGGTTCATACAGTACGATGTTCAAAATTTAATTAGGCCTGGATTTCATGCACTAATCACGGGTTAATTTAAGTAAGTATTTAAAACAGATCGTACAGTACGAACTGGTTCGTACAGTATGAACGGCGCAAAATCACTTACTTAAACTACACTACGGCTAGGGTTTTGGATCTGAACATATCGTACAGTACGAATATATTCGTACAGTACAAGCTATTCACAAAATCGTCCACATAGCTTGGATCGTACGGTACGAATTACAATCGTACAGTACGATCTCCAGAGAAGAATTTTTATTACATTTTGCAGTTAAAAAACAACTCTCCCCCTGTGTGTGTGCATGGTTGCTCTTACTCTTATGCATTTTGTGGCCAGACTCAATAAAGTAAAAACAAAATAAATAGAGAAATACAATGTTTGACTCATACTCCTAATCTACCCGGTCTTGAGTCTTCCTTTCGTCCTGAGTCACTTATGATCTTCCTGAAATATTAGTACTCAAAGACAATAGCAAATAAAATAATATTCAATGAATAGGTGTTCCAAGACACTCATTATTTGGCATCATCAAAATCTCAAACTCGGGGTCATGGGTTGCAACAATCTCCCCCTTTTTGATGATGTCAAATAATTTGTTGTAAGTAAGAACGAAAAATATTTTTTTTTTTTTGTATTTATATATATATTTTATATATATATTTTTAATTAAATACAAGAGGAAAAAAATAGGATACCAAAAGCAAGTACAGAACAATAGGAATGCATTTAGATAACAGGCATAACAACAGGTACAATAAACTTCTCCCCCTTTTGACAGCACAAAAAGGAGGAGCAACTAAAAGCTAAAAGCAAAAGAAGAAAAACTACAATGCAAACACAAACAATCTAAGCAGACGGGTCCTGATTAGATGGTGGTGGAGGTGGATTTGGTTGAAAATATTGAAATAGAGCATCAAAGTGATGATCAATTGCAGTAAAACGTTCTCCAAACCATTGCATATCAGTCTCGTGTTGCTGATGTTGTTCTTGAATATGCATGTCGAGACGAGTCTGCAGCTGGTCAAAGCGTGCGACTAAATCATCATTGGGGTGTGCTGGTGCTGGTGTAGGTGCTCGGGGTGCGGCATGGCGTCGTGGTCGAGCTGGAGCTGCGGCTGGGGCATCTTCTCCTTCTTCATCAAAGACTGGTTATTCAGGCTCGTGTCCCCGATGAAAGAGAATACAGAAGGAAGCATCCGTATAAAAAATAGAAAGAATGTTGGGTTCAGCAGGGTAGGACAATTGATATTTATTGTGGAGGATATATCCTATTAGGTGACCAAGAGCCAGATTCTGTTTCCGTCGAGTGGTAGGTAGACGAACAAAAGTCATGTGGCAAATATAGTTGCTAATTAAATCGACCACATCAAACTTAATGTTGGACATAATAAGATAGGTAGCGACGGATAAGGTCGGGGTCAGATTGATACGGTCGTCACCTTTGGGTATGATTGAGGTTCGAAGAACATGTTGAATTATACGGGCATTTCGAGTTAAGGATTGAACAAGAGGTTGGTGTTGATGAAAAGCATTATTTCTAAGGACTCTATTAACATCGCTCCAATCAAATTCATCGGTAAGAAATGAGCGAACCATAGGTCCTTCAGTGGACAGCCCAATATATTGGGCGATGTCAGCTCTAGTGATCTCAATGGTGCGGCCATAAACAAAAGAGTGAAAAGTGGTGTTTGTCGACGGTGTAGGTGAGGTTGGCGAGAAATTCAAATAGAAGTTCATAATTATATGGAAACGCCAGGGTGAGTAGGAATTGGAAGGTGGTGGAAGCAAAGAGGCCCATTACCTCGAAATTGAGAGCAGCCTGATTAAGCATTTTTGAAGGGGAAATTTTGCAGGCTTTATATCGGTGGTAGGCTTCCTCATTTTCAGTATTCAGAAAGCGATCAGGTTGGCGACTCGACGAAGATGAGCTTCCAGCAGTCATCCGTCCTCGTTTAGACATTGTAAGAGGGCACAAAAACTAAGTGAAAGGCTGAGTGAGGAGAGGTTTGAGTGAGAAGAACGGCCTAGGTTGGGTACTTATAAGAAATTTTGAAAATCGTACAGTACGATCTTGGATCGTACAGTACGATAGATAATTAATATTCTGACCAGTCATTTCTGGAAAAGGCAGTCAAATCGTACTGTACGATAGGTATAGTACGATCATGCAAATTTCGATCGTCCCGAGGCCCTCAGTACGACTTTTGACCAAAAGTTTGTACTGTACGAACAGGTGTATCGTACAGTACGATACATAATAAATATCGTACCAAACAGCTTTAACTCAAATTTGTCCTTTGTGCTGATGTGGATCGTACCGTACGAAACGGATGTATCGTACAGTACGATACTCAATAATGTCGTACCAACCGGGTTTAATTCGTCCCAATCTGTTGCTGACGTGGATCGTATTTTACGAAGAAGAGATATCGTACAATACGGTAGGCAATTATCAGGAAGAGTATCGTACAGTACGATGTAGGTCGTACAGTACGATCAACAGAGCCAAAATCTGCTTGTTGGTGGACATTGAGATGTATCGTACAGTACGATGTATGTCGTACAGTACGATGAACAGTCAATGCAGAGTTTTGGTGTGGTGAGTGTGTGGTGATCAGGAGCAGCCAACAAAAAAAAATTTGTTTTATTTTTTTTTTGTTTTTTTTGTTTTTTTTTGTTTTTTGTTTTTTATGCATTTATATCTATGACACCTAATCTAGTCCTCAAGGTGCTAAAGGTGTCGAAAGCTAAAGGTTTTGTGAATATGTCTGCCAATTAATCTCCTGTAGCGATGTGATGTAACTCTATATCTCCCTTAGCGACGTGATCTCTAATGTAATGATGTCTAATGTCTATGTGTTTCGTTCAAGAGTGTTGAATTGGATTCTTAGAGATACAAATTGCACTCGTGTTATCACACATGATCGAGATGGTTCCAACAGGTAGTCCAAGATCAAAAATTTGTTGTTTTAGCCATAATACTTGTGCAACACAACTTCCTACTGCAATATATTCTACCTCGGCTGTGGAAAGTGCTACTGAGTTTTGCTTCCTACTGGACCAAGAAACTAGTGATTGTCCGATGAATTGGCAGGTACCAGAGGTGCTCTTTCTATCTATCCTACATCCTGCAAAGTCAGAATCTGAGTACCCTAGGATTTCAAAGGACGTGCTGTGTCTGGGATACTAAATTCCTAAGTTTGGGGTGCCTAGTAGATATCTAAGAATTCTTTTGACAGCAGTTAAGTGAGACTCTTTAGGATCGGCTTGGAAACGGGCACAAAGGCATACACTAAACATTATGTCCGGTCTACTGGCAGTCAGGTAAAGAAGGGATCCAATCATTCCTCTATATTTTTTCTGATCTACTGATTTTCCACTAGGATCTTTATCTAATTGGATTGTCGAACTTATTGGGGTGTTCATGGGTTTTGCACTATCCATTTCATATTTCTTTAAAATATCCTTAATATATTTTGATTGGCTAAGAAAAGTTCCATTATCCATTTGTTTTACACTAAAGCCAAGAAAGTAATTAAGTTCTCCCATCATGCTCATTTCAAACTCATTACTCATTGTTTTTGAAAATTCATCGCATAAGTTTTTATCCGAAGATCCAAACAAGATGTCGTCCACATATATTTGAACAATGAGAATTTCTTCTTTGACCTTTTGTAAGAAGAGTGTAGTATCTACACTACCCTTTTTAAATCCTCTATCCAAAAGAAATGAGCTAAGTCTTTCGTACCATGCTCTAGGTGCTTGCTTTAATCCATACAGTGCCTTTTTTAATTTAAATACATGGTTCGAAAATTGTGAACTTTCAAATCCGGGGGGTTGCTCAACGTAGACATCTTCCTTAATTACCCCGTTCAGAAATGAACTCTTTACATCCATTTGATATAACTTAAAGTTCTTGAAGCAAGCAAAAGCTAAGAGCACTCTTATGGCTTCTAGTCTAGCAACCGAGGCAAAGGTTTCTTCAAAGTCTATCCCCTCAATTTGGTTGTACCCCTTAGCTACTAGTCTTGCTTTATTCCTTATTATTGTTCCTGAATCATTCACCTTATTCTTGAAGACCCATTTTGTTCCAACAACACTTTGCTCTTTAGGTCTCTTGACTAACTCCCAAACATCATTCCTGGTGAATTGGTTCAGCTCTTCTTGCATTGCTAGAATCCAAAATTCATCTCTTAAGGCTTGATCTATACTTGTAGGTTCTATCATAGAGATGAATGCTGAGTGACTAACCTCCTTCCTAAGTCCATGCCTAGTTCTTACACCTTATGAAGGGTCTCCTAAAATTAACTCTTTAGGATGACTAGAAGAATATCTCCATTCTCTAGGCCAAGCTTCCTGAGTTTCGACCCTTTCTCCTAAGGTCATAGTCTCTACTCCTTGAATTGCCTCTATTTCATCATCTTCAATTTTAGTTTCTGAGGGCATATCTGATTCATCAAATACCACATGGGTAGATTCTTCTACTACAAGGATTCTCTTATTAAAAATTCTATAGGCCTTACCTACAGAAGAATAACATAAGAAGACACCCTCATCAGACTTGGGATCAAATTTTCCTAAGGGATGTTTACCATTATTTAAGATGAAGCACTTACACCCAAAGACATGTAAATGTGAAAGGTTTGGTGTCCTACCCTTAAGGAGTTCATATGGAGTTTTATTCAGCTTCGATCTAATGTTTACTCTGTTTAAAACATAACAGGCTGTGTTGACTGCTTCTGCCCAAAAGTATCTAGGAAGGGTATACTCTGCTAACATTGCCCTAGCAGCTTCTACCAAAGTTCTATTCTTCCTTTCTGCTATGCCATTCTGTTGGGGTGTTCTAGGGGCTGAGAAATTGTGTTCTATTCATATCTCTTGACAGAATGACTCAAACCTATCATTTTGAAACTCTCCACCATGATCGCTATGGATTGTTGATATTTCACAACCTAATTTTTGTTGAATCCATGTGGAGAATATTTTAAATTTCTCAAAAGACTCATTTTTGTGTGCTAAGAATCTTACCCAAGTAAATCTAGTGAAGTCATCTACAATCACAAATCCATAATTCTTTCCACCTAGACTGGCTGTACTAACGGGTCCAAATAAGTCCATATGTATAATTTCTAGTGGCCTAGAGGTGATCACATCTCTAATTGAGTGAAAGGATGATTTGACTTGTTTTCCTAGTTGGCAAGCATCGCATAAGTGATCCTTGGTAAAGTCTAACTTAGATACACCTCTAACTAGGTTTTTCTGAGTGATGTTTCTAAGAGTTTTCATACTAGCATGACATAGTCTCCTATGCCATAGCCACGAGTCATCAACTATTGTTTTCAAACAAAATGATTTTGAGCTATCAACGCAATCAAGGTCTAATATGTAAACATTGTTCATTCATTTTCCTTCTAAAATTATTTCACCAAATAAACTAACCAGGCATCTATCAGTAAAAAATTTAACATCAAAACTTTTGTCACACAGTTGACTAATGCTAAGTAAATTATGTTTCAAACCATCAACTAGTAAAACATTTTCATTTAAAAAATTCTTAGCATTACCAACGATACCTGAGCCTATCACCTTCCTAGTAGTGTTGTCTCCCAACGTTATTTTGCCTCCAGTTTTGGTCTCCAATAGGATGAACTTCTTCATATCTCCAGTCATGTGTCGTGAACAGCCACTATCCAGGTACCACATGCTCTCACTAGGTCTTTTGTGAGAGCATCCCTACAATTTCATTCAAAGATTAGATTTGGGAACCCAAGTGAGTTTGGGTTCCTCCTTATGCTTGCATGAATGAGATGTATGCATGTTATGCTGTGATGGATGCAGTTTAGGTCTCCATACTAAGTGTGTCCTATGGTGAATTGTGCATGTATGGGCTATGTGACCTAACATGCCACAAGAGAAACACCTAACACCGGGAAATGGGTTTACTAATCTATGTGGGTGGTGGTGCCTTTTCCTAAGGTTTTGTGATGCATGCTGTGTTGGGGGTTTTCTAGGGATGGCCTACTGTGAGTGATGCAATTTCATTTTCTAGTTCTTTTATTTTCTCACTAAAAGTTTTATTTTGAGCTGTCAATCCATCAACTTCTATCAATAGCAAGTGCTCACTATGATCTACTTCTAATGCAAGTTTGTCTAGTCTATGAAAAGCTTCTTCTAGTTCAACATGAGTGGTTTTCAAGGATTCATGCTCTTCAGTTAATTCAATATGCTTCTTATTTAATGCATCATACTCATCAAGAAGCAACATATGATCTTTATCTAAATCAGAATTTTCTTTAACTAAATTAGCATGCTCAATTTGTAAAGAACTAAATTCAATATTAAGCTTAGCATGCATCTTTTTCAATTTCTTATACGAGTCATGGATATTTTCAGAAATAAACAGTAATTCTTCATATGAAAGTTGACATACCTCATCCTGATCCAATTGATCAAGGTTATCATTAGCCATAAGAAACAAATTTGTTATCTCCTCCTCTGCTTCTTCTTCTGATGATTCTGAGGCAGAGTCGGCCTAAAAAGCTTTTTGTGTCTTTGTCTTTCCTTTCTTGTATTTAGCTTTGTCATCTCCTTTCTCCTTTGCTGGTTGACTTTTCTGATTGGGGCAATCGGCTCGAAGATGACCTGGCTTCCTGCACTCAAAACAAATAGTATCAGATGAAACCTTATTGGACCTTGAGCTCTTACCTTTATTCCAGCTGTTCTGATGACGCTTTTGTTTTCTCTTCAGGAAATTGTTGAACTGTCGGGTCATCAGTGCTATTTCATCGTCTTCCTCCCCTGCAGAGCTTTCACTTTCTAAGTTGCTAGCTTTTAATGCCACCGTCGTCCGCTCCTTTTTCTTTTCACCAGCATCACTTTGCCTTTGGCTCACTCCTTGCTCGTATGCAATGAGTGACCCAAGGAGGTTATCAATAGAATAAACATTAAGATCTTTGGACTCAGTGATAGCAGTTATCTTAGCATCATAGGAACTAGGTAGGCATCTAAGAATTTTATTCACTTTCTCAGAATTTGAAATTTCTCTACCTAATGCATGCAAGGATGTCACGATTTGGGTGAACCTAGTGTACATGTCAGAAATTGTTTCGCTAGGTTTCATACGGAATAATTCATTATCATGCAGTAGAATGTTAAGCCTAGACTGTTTTACTTCGTTTGTTCCTTCGTATGTTCCTTCGTATGTAATACACAGTCTATCCCAAATCTCCTTACCAGAAGCACAAGTAGATACTCTTATATAGTTCTCAGATTTCAATGCACAAAAAAAGCAGTTTATGCACTTAGCATTCAGTTGGGCTAACTCCCTATCCTCATTGCTCCATTCAATAAACGGTACAGTTTTCAAACCATTAACAATTTTAAATGGTGCAATATACCCATCATTTACTAACATCTACATGCGGTAATCTATAGATTGCAAAAATGTATACATTCTAATTTTCCAGAAATCAAATGGTATGTTATCAAAAAGTGGTGGACGAGTTATTGAATAACCCTCCGCAGTGTTACGATTACCAAAATTCGACATGATCGTTTTTTCAAGGTTTTCTAGAACACTATTTTTGAAAACCTGGCTCTGATACCAATTGAAATTACTAAACGATAAGAGGGGGGTGAATTGTAAAAATCTTTTTCTTAATAAAAGTAACCCTAAACAAGAGTTCTAATTTTTTTTTGTTATTTTTGAAATTTTATAACAAAATTTTAAGTAAGTTTTCTTCTACACAATTTCACCATGCAATAGTTATGAAAATTAAATGCAAGTAAAAAGTAAATGACGATAAGGAAAAAACACACCAAGAATTTTATAGTGGTTCGGTCAAAATATGACCTACGTCCACTCCCCGAAGTCCTCTACTCCGGAATTTTCACTATCAAAATAGTTCTCATTTTGCCCCCCTCGGCAAGGCGGAGAAGCCTTTACAAACCTCCCTTTCACCAACCCGGCGTGGCGGAGTGCCAAACTCTGTTTTCGCCCTCCTGGCGACGGCAGAGAACCTTCTCGTTTTTCTCCCTCCTGGAGAAGGCAGAGAACCTCGAGGTAACGGATGTAGACGAGCCTTTCCCTTGGAGATCCTCCCTCAAATCCTTCTAGGGCCACAGGAGGAGCAAGATGCAGCAAGCTCGGAGCAATCGTGTGATCTCCCTCACACTTCTTCTCCCTCACAACGCTCACCTCCTCCTTCCTCTCTCAACCCTCAAGAACTTCTTTAGAGTTTTCTCCCTTGGAATCCCTCTCTAACCACGTTCACCCCCTCTGTAAATCTTACTGAAAAAAGACTTGATTGATATCTAAAAAAGCTCCAAAAACCCTCTGATTTCAAAAGTAGCCGTTACTGTTCGTACCGTACGATTCAACATCGTACAGTACGATCTTCATAAACAGACGTCGTCCTGGTACGAAGATGTACGAACAGTTCAAAAATAATTCGTACTGTATGATATAATATCGTACGGTACGATCCAACAAAATACTATTCGTACAGGACGATGGTCTGGATGATCAGATGTCGTCTCTGTTCATCGTATGGTACGATTACTATCGTACAGTACGATGTGACAAAAACTAAGAGATCGTCCAGGATGATATCCGGGACGATCATACTCTGTCTCTGTTCATCGTATGGTACGATCTGGTTCGTACAGTACAATGTTCAAAATTTAATTAGGCCTGAATTTCATGCACTAATCACGGGTTAATTTAAGTAAGTATTTAAAACAGATCTTACAGTACGAACTGTTTTGTACAGTACGAACGGCTCAAAATCACTTACTTAAACTACACTACGGCTAGGGTTTTGGATCTGAACATATCGTACAGTATGAATACATTCGTACAGTATGAGCTATTCACAGAATCATCCACATAGCTTGGATCGTACGGTACGAATTACAATCGTACAGTACGATCTCCAGAGAAGAATTTTTATTACATTTTGCAGTTAAAAAACAACTCCCCCTGTGTGTGTGCATGGTTGCTCTTACTCTTATGCATTTTGTGGCCAGACTCAATAAAGTAAAAACAAAATAAATAGAGAAATACAATGTTTGACTCATACTCCTAATCTACCCGGTCTTGAGTCTTCCTTTCGTCCTGAGTCACTTGTGATCTTCCTGAAATATTAGTACTCAAAGACAATAACAAATAAAATAATATTCAATGAATAGTTGTTCCAAGACACTCATTATTTGGCATCATCAAAATCTCAAACTCGGGGTCATGGGTTGCAACAATTAAATAAGTAGAATTATTGCTAAGAATACTAAGGGGTTGTTTGGCAAAAGGATTTAACATGATTTAAGCTGGATTTAAGCAAAATCTTGCCAAATGAGATTTGAGTGCTTGCTAAATCTCACGGCGGAATAAATCCTCCGTCTCCCCCTTTGGACTATAAAGGGCTATTTGGTATCGCATTTATAGCTGGATTTAAGAAGGATTTTTGCTAAATCCTGCCAAACGATTTTTGTATGCGCGTTTCGATCGGTAAATCCCGAATGTAAGGATTTACGTCATAAATATGGGATTTACTAAATCCCTCGGTTCAGTGGATTGTGTTATTTATAGTTCACAAAAGTGTTACCCGCGACGCCTGTGTCATGAAGCTTTGCGTTCGCCCTTATTTGCCAAAACAAATGGATGCATCGCTCTAGCCCGCCGCCTCTTCCTCTTTAAGTCATCGTCCTTTTTTTCTGTAATGAATCCCATATGGTGTAGATAGAAGATTGATTTTTGTGCGATTTTTTTCACTTTTCGTTCTGTACGCATGTGTGTCTTAATTTTTGGCTTTTTAATTATACATTGCTCGATTTATACATTTCATTCTTAAATAATGCGACTATCATAATATTGCTCGGTTAATGTGTTTAGAGAAATTGACCAGTAGAGCTACTCGGCTAAGCAAATAATCATGCTTATGTCGTCGTAGGTCTTAGGTTGGTAAGTTAATTATTTTCATAATAACCTCATGTCTTATTGTCTAATTTAACTTGTAATTATCATCATGCTACTCAAGTTGAACTATAAAATTGTTATTGTAATCGTGAGGTATTTACTTTGCAGAATGTAATGACTGTGGTGTCCTTTGATTGATAGTTTGTATATGTAAGCTATGGATGGGAGGGATCTACTGCGGACATGCGTGTGATTAGATGGGCGGTGGGACAAGGACAGTTCGAAGTATCCCGCAGTAGATATTTCTTCGGTGATTCAGGTTATGCCAATGCTGATAAACTGATTACACCATTTCGAGGATATCGATGTTACTTAGGCGATTATCGTGGATGTACATCTAGGCGATACGTGTTGAGCAAGAGTTATTCAATCACTTACACGCACAACTATGCAATATGACAAAGTGAACTTTTCAAATTTGGAAAGAATGTTTTCAGGCTATGAAGCACATGCGACAGTTTCCACTGCGTGTTCAAGCAAATATAGTCATAGCATGTGCCGTTCAACTTCATTGGTTGATACCACAAATATGATCTCTACTTCAATATGTCACAGACGAAAATGCTTAATGATGCTCGAGATGGCGAAGTTGATATTTTTTATGAGGATCCCAATTTACAGGTGATAATCATATAAAGAATTTAGGGTAAAGCTATAAGACGTAATATCACCATTAATTTATGGAATGCTCTGGTAAGAGTTTAGTTTGCGTTGTATATTTTTAACTACATTATATTTTATAATAATTTGTTCATTTCTTTATTTCAGATTGCAAATTAAAGAAATTGATCGCAATAACAAAATTTATCTCCACATGTTAGAACATATATGAAGTCAGGTGGAAAATTGAAGCTTGCTCTTATTTAATAGTTCAACCATCTTTTGGTCAATATTAGTTTGTCATTTACTCTTTATTGAATTTTCCGTAATATTATTTGAACTCAAGTTGATTTTATTATGTTTCATGTAATGGTCTTGAATTTATAATAATCTCCTTCAAATTTAAAACCCTAACTGTCATAAATCTCGAAATATGTTACCAAACAATTTATCAGGATTTAACAGGATTTATCATTAGGAATACACAACAATATTCAATATTTAACACCATCGGGATTGTCTAAATTTGAATTTAAATGATTTACTAAGTTCTACTAAAGTTAAATCCCACTTGTTGCCAAACAACCCCTAAATCCCAGATTAGTAAATTTTGAAATTTAGCGGATTTATGGGATTTGGTCGAATAAGTGCATGAAAGAGAGAAAGATGGTTACCTTCACAGAGAGCGAGCTGCCATCATTTCTTTTGATCAAAATGTTAGGAAGGGAACTATGTTGAATAAGTGAAGTCAAACAACAATGAAAAAGCTAAAGAAGCGGCTCGTGCAAAACTCTATCTCATGCGAAGCAACTAAATTGAGCATTAATGACGAAATGCAGAAAATGAAAAGCAAACCCTAGACGCCTAACATGTCTGGATTTACTAAATTTGAATTTACATGATTTAGTAAATCATTCTAAAGTTAAATCCTAGTTGTTGCTAAACATGCCCCAAGTCTATTTGATAAATATCTAAGGCATATTGTGGGAAATACTTGACCAACAAATATAGCAATAGATTGCTAGAACTATTTTTGATTGACTTGCATCGATTATGGAATTGTATGAGAGTGGTATAAAATCCACGTAGTAACAATCATCTTAACTAAGCCCTTTGAAATTTTTATAAAATCTTGATTAAATACTATTTATCTTTTATGAATTTCTTTACTTAGTAGTACAAATTTTTGTTCTTTTAATTTTATAAAATTAAAGAGCAAAATGCAGAATTTCTTTATATTGTAAGAGTTTGTGTGCATGTGTATACTTTGCATTAAGCGTATGAACTTTATGTGAATCTAGGATAAAAATGATTTTAGAGAGTAATATAAAATTAACTTCATCTTGCATGAGTGACTGTGCTTGTGTGCGTGTGTATATAAATCGTTTGCGTTTGCTTGGGTACGAATTATATTATATAATATTTTATTTATCGTAAATATTATACTCAAAGGTTCCTAAAAAAGTAATTGTAGTTATTTTTTATGCTTCATAGATATAAAACCCTTTAAAATTATTTTTGCTCGATGTTTAAATAAATCATTTTCTTAGTTGATATGCATGTTTATGTTTTGCATGAGTATGTGAACTATATGTGCATTTAGGATAAGAATTATTATTAGAGATTAATATGTAATTAACTCTATCTTATTTTATTTAGTACCAATAAACTATTTGATAAAAGATCATTATGACAAAACCTTTTAGAATATTTGTAAAATCTTGAATAATTACTATTAATTTTTTATGAATTCAATTACTTAGTAAAACAAAATGTTATTTTTTAATTCGCATAGCATTAAGAGTGAAATATAAAATTAATTATATTTTATATTAGTGTATGAGTTTGTATGCTTGTGAATAATTTTAAGAGTGAAGTATTATTATTTTATTTTGTATGAGTTTGTATGCTTGTGAATAATTTGTTAATATGCTTTGCATGAGTGTTTAAATTTTATGTGTATTTATAATAAGAGTAATTGTAGGAGACTAGTATAAAATCAATATGATACAATATTATAAAAAGATAACCCTTTAGAATATTCATAAAAGTTAAACAAAAACTATTATTAAATTTTTATGAAATTCATTACTTAGATGTATTGTATTTTTTTTAAATTGTCATAAAATTTAAGAGCAAAATATAAAATTTATCTATTTTGTACTAGTGTGTATGGTTGTATGCATGTGTATGTTTTGTATGGGTGTTTGAACTTTATGTGTATTTAGGATAAAGATAATTCTAGAAGGATATTATAAATTAACTCCATCTTGCATGAGTGCATGTGCTTTTGTGTGTGTGTACATTTATATGTAAATTGTATGTACTTGCTTGAGTTTAAATAACATTATATATATTTTTATTTATTGAAAAAAATTATCTTTCAAAGATATCATTAGAAAATAATTAAAGTTATTTTCTTAGCTTCATAAATATAAACCCATAAAAATTATTTATGTTTGGTGTTTAAATAATTAATTTTCTTAGGTTATATGCATTTGTATGCTTTACATTAGTTTGTGAACTTTATGTGCATTTAGAAAAAGTAATTTTACTATTATAAAATCCACGTGATAAAAGATTACCTTGACATAATCCTCTATCCTATTCATAGAACTAGAATAAATAGTATTATATTTTATGAAATATATTACTTCGTAAGATAAATTTTTATTTTAATTTGTCATATAATTTAAGAGTAAAATATTAAATTTCTTTATTTTGCATGATTATTTGTGCTTGTTTGTATTTGTATATTTTGCATGACTGTGTGAACTTTATATGTACTTAGGATAAGAATAATTAAATGAGAGTAGTATAAATTAATTTTAGTTTGAACAAAAATTGTTGTGCGTATATATGTGAATTGTATTTACTATTTTGTTTGTTATTGCATTTTGTAATTTTTTATAAATCCCTTAAAATACACTCATTGAATATCTGAATACTGATACCGGCACTATTACAAACATTGTACTAATATTGTGACTGTCACTAATATTGTTTACTATCACTAACACTATTTAACATTATTGATCATGATATTAATGTTGTTACTAGCATTAGTTTTGTTAATTGTTAATGATATTGTGATTGATATTATAATAGATTGAGATGTGATGAGGTATAGAATGATAAAGTGATGCAAATAATCAATATAGACATTTATGTATATATTTTCTTAGATGATTTATAGAATATTGTTCTCTTTTATCTTGCATTAATTTCAGTTGTAAGATTTTAGTTTCTTGTCGAGCTATGTGCTCATTACGTGATTTTATATGTTTTAAGAAAAGGGCATGGATCCTATGATATGAGATTTCAGATTTGACAAAAATGTAATCATATATATTTTTTTTTTCAGATATTCATTAATAAGCTCTAATTAAATTTTTAAAATGGAAGAGAAATGTAATTCTTCAAATATAGATCCTGAAGTGTGACAATAATAATACTAATTAAGTATGATTAACACACCAATTAAGCTTGATTAAATGATAAATAAATATTGATAGGTGTTTTTGATATATTTGTGCATGTGTGTTTGAAGTGTGCATGCTTGTTTAAATGTGTAAACTCTTTATTTGTGTGCTTGTTTGTGAATTGTATGAACTCTCTGTGTTAGTGTGTTGTATTAATGTTTGGTTATTGTGATTCATGTCCTTTTGCATGTATTGTTTGCTTGCATGTGTTTATACTCTTTGTATGTGAGAACTATGTGAAATCTTATGCATGGCTAGTGGGCACGAGTTTGTTCGCATGAGTGCTTTGTGGTACGTGCATGTATGGATGTATGTGAGAATTTGGCCTTCATGCATTTTTATTTGTGTTTCAACTTTGTTTATGCATGTGAATGCATAGCGTATTCGTTTGTGAATCGTATGGTATGTGTTGACCCGAAAAGTATTTGTTAAGTTATTGTGTAAATGTTTTTCTTATGTTTGTTATGTGTATCGACTAAAAATGCATTATTGTAATGAATAATCAATACAATTTTCATTGATTGAGTCAAATAAGTATAAGTAATAAACTAATTGTGCATGATTAATGAAAAATTCCTTTTAATTGGGTGTCATTAACATATGAGTGTGTTCGTGTGCATATGTGCACTTTCAATTTGTGCCGATATGTGTTTGAATTGAGAGTGTCTAAATTCTCTAAATCCTTTTTGTGCGTGCTTGTCTGTGAGTTATCTGAATTTTCTGTGTATATGGTGTACTCATGTGCATGTTTGAGTGATTTATGCCCTTGTGCATATTTTATATGAATTTGGGTGTTTAAATTGTTATACGTGTGAACTTTGTGAACTCTATTTATACATGTGGGTTAGTGTTCGGTTGGTAAGCATAAGGGTAATCACATGGGTGCTTGTGTTTGGTGGGTTTGTGAATGTCATACACGTTTGTTTATGTTTGAATTGCATGCTTGTGCATATGCTATGTGTTTTTATATATATGTTAGTCCATCGCCATGTCAACCCCTCTTCACTACCAATGCATGCTTCCATAGGGCAAAAATGGGAGAATTTATGACGTAAAATGTTAGTGTTATACATGATTAGAGATATTTTAGTGTTTACATTGTGGATGTATTTACGTGTGATCTTTAAATACATGTGAATATTTTTGAACTATGCATGATTATTTAAGTGTTGTATGTATGTCTATTTGAACCATTGTATTTGAGATCTATATGAACTCTATTTTGGCGTGCATGTTTTTGTATGGATGCTAGCAAGTGTGAGTGCGTGCCTATGTGTGCCTGTGAGTGGTGTGCGCATGTGTGAACTATTTGCATGAGGTTAACTCTCTTGGATGCTTATTTTGTATGTTTATGCATATCATAAGTAAATGTTTATATGTATTAATTATATATTTGTGTGTGAACGATATGTGCTCATGCTTGTGATGTCTTAATGCAAAAAAAAAAGTATAAATTGACATTGGTATTCAAGTATGATTTAATAAATGATTGAGCTTGATTAATGGATAAATTCAATTTGTTAGGTGTAATTAACGTATGAATGTATGGTGTGTCTATGTGGAATGTGCATGTGTTTTTGAATTGTGTGCATATTAAAGGTGCGGGAATTCATTGAACTATTTATGTATGTGCGGTATATGTACGTGTGTGTTTTGATTGATCAAGATCAGTGTGTGTATTGGTTTCATATGTTTTTAAATACTTATATATTCTTATTATGTGAACTCTCATTTTATGCATGCGGGTTTGTACTTGGTTAGTGTGATACCCCATACATAATCTAAAGTGAACGAATTTCATTTTTTTTTCAAATCTTTAGCAACTAATATTCATTCATTTACAATCTTTTTAATAGCATGTGTGAGTTGTCTGAACTTTATGTGTGTATGGTGTACTCATGTGCATGTTTATGTGATTTATGCCCTTGTGAATATTTTGTATGAATTTGGGCGTTTAAATATTTATATGTGTGAATATGAATTCTATTTATGTATGTGGGTTAATGTTCGGTTGGTAAGCATAAGGGTAATCACATGGGTGCTTGCGTTTGGTGGGTGTGTGAATGTCATACACGTTTGTTTGTGTTTGAATTGCATGTTTGTGCATATGTCATGTTTAGATATATATGTGAGTCCATCACCACGCCAACCCCTCTTCACTGCCAAAGCGTGCTACCCTAGGGTTAAAATGGGTGAATTTATAACGTCTAATGTTAGTATTATACATGATTAGAGATATTTTAGTGTTTACAATGTGCATATATGTTCGTGTGATCTTTAAATGCATGTGAATATGTATAAACTATTCCTGGTTATTTAAGTTTGTTGTATGTATGTCTGTTTGAACACTTGTATGTGCGATCTATATGAACTCTATCTTGCCGTGCAGGTTTTTGTATGGCTTCTAGCAAGTGTGGCGTGTTTATGCATATTATAAGTAAATATTTTATATGTATTAATTGTGTATTTGTGTGTGAAGGATGTGTGCTCTTGCTTGTGATGTTTTAATGTAAAAATACTAAGTATAAATTAACATTGTCATTTAAGTATGATTTAATAAATAATTGAGCTTGATCAATGGATAAATTCAATTAGTTAGGTGTAATTGATGTATGATTGCATGGTGTTCTATGTGGAATTTGCATGTGGTTTTGAATTGTGTGCTTATTAAAGGTGTGAGAATTGCTTGAACTATTTATGTATGTGCAATCTATGTACGCGTATGTTTTGAGTGATGAAGGTCAGCGTGTGTATTGGTTGCATATGTTTTTAAATATTTATATATTCTTATTATATGAAGTCTCGCTTTATGCATGCGGGTTTGTGCTTTTTTAGGGTGACACCCAAAATCTAAATTTAAAGAATTTAATTTTTTTGTTCCAATTCATTAGCAACCAATATTCATTCATTTACAATCTTTGTAATAGCATGTGTGAGTTGTCTGAACTTTATGTGTATGGTGTACTCATATCCATGTTTGTGTGATTGTTGTCCTTGTGCATATTTTGTATGAATTTGGATGTTTAAATAGTTATATATGTGAAATATTTGAACTTTTTTTATGCATGTGGGTTAGTGTTCGGTTGGCATGCATGAGGGAAATCATATGAGTGCTTGCGTTTGGTGGGTGTGTGAATGTCATACATGTTTGTTTGTGTTTGAATTGCATGATTGTGCATATGCTGTATTTAGATTTATGTGAGTCCATCGCCATGCCAACCCTAATTCACTGCCTAAGTGTGCTATTCTAGGGTAAAAATGGTAGAATTTATAACATACAATGTTAGTATTATACATGATTAGAGATATTTTAGTATTTACAATATGCATGTATGTACGTGTTATCTTTAAATGTATGTGAATATGTGTGAACTATGCATGATTATCTAAATGTGTTGTATGTATGTCTGTTTGAACACTTGTATGTGTGATTTATATGAACTCTAGCATTGTGTGCAGGTTTTTTTATGACTGCTAGAAAGGGTGAGTGCATGACTATGGGTGTTTGTGAGTGGCTTGCGCATGTGTGAACTTTTTGCATGAGGGTAACTCTCTTGAATGCTTATTTTGTATGTTTATGCATATCATAAGTAAATATTTTATGTGTTAATTATGTATTTGTGTGGGAACGATGTTTGCTCATGCTTGTAATGTCTTAATCCAAAAATAATAAGTATAAATTGACATTGTTATTTAAGTATGATTCACTAAATGATTGAGCTTGATTAATGGATGAATTCATTTTGTTAGATGTAATTGACATATGAATGTATGGTGTGTCTATGTGAATGTGCATGTGTTTTTGAATTGTGTGCTTATTAAAGGTGTAGGAATTCCTTGAACTATTTATATATGTGCGTGTTTATTTTGAGTGATCAAGGTCAGCATGTGTATTGGTTGCATATGTTTTTAAATACTTATATATTCTTATTATGTGAACTTTCGCTTTATGTATGCGGGTTTATGCTTAGTTAGTTTGACACCCCTAAATCTAAAGTGAAAGAATTTTTTTTTTTTCCAATTCATTAGCAACAAATATTCACTCATTTACAATCTTTGTAATAGCATTTGTGAGTTGTCTGAACTTTTTATGTGTATGGTGTACTCATGTGCTTGTTGTGTGATTTATGCCCTTATACATATTTTGCATGAATTTGGGTGTTTAAATAGTTATATGTGTGAATTATGTGAACTCTATTTATGCATCTGGGTGAATGTACTGTTGGCAAGCATAAGGGTAATCACATGGGTGCTTGCGTTTGGTGGGGGTGTGAATCTCATACACGTTTGTTTGTGTTTGAATTGCATGTTTGTGCATATGCTGTGTTTAGATATATATGTGAGTCCATCGCCACGCCAACCCCTCTTCTCTGCCAAAGTGTGCTACCCTAGGGTAAAAATGGGAGTATTTATAACGTACAATGTTAGTATTATACATGATTAGAGATATTTTTGTATTTATAATGTGCATGTATGTACGTGTGATCTTTAAATGCATGTGAATATGTGTGAACTATGCATGGTTATTTAAGTGTGTTGTATGTATGTCTGTTTGAACACTTGTATGTGTGATCTATATGAACTCTATCATTGCGTGCAGGTTTTTGTATGGCTGCTAGGTGTGAGTGCATGCCTATGGGTGTTTGTGAGTGGTGTGCATATGTGTGAACTTTTTGCATGAAGGTAACTCTCTTGAATGCTTATTTTGTATGTTTATGCATATCATAAGTAAAAGTTTTATATGTATTAATTGTCTATTTATGTGTGAACGATTTGTGCTCATGCTTGTGATGTCTTAATCCAAAAATATAAGTATAAATTGGCATTGTTATATAAGTATAATTTACTAAATGATTGAGCTTGATTAATGGATGAATTCAATTTGTTAGGTGTAATTAACGTATGAATTTATGGTGTCTATGTGGAATATGCATGTGTTTTTAAATTGTGTGTGCTTATTAAAGGTATGAGAATCCCTTTAACTATTTATGTATATGGGATCTATGTACATGTCTGTTTTGAGTGATGAAGGTCAGCGTGTGTATTGGTTTCATATGTTTTTAAATACTTACATATTCTTATTATGTGAACTCTCGCTTTATGCATGCGGGTTTGTGCTTGGTTAGTGTGGCACCCCAAAATCTAAAGTGAAATAATTTTTTTTTTCAATTAATTAGCAACGAATATTCATTCATTTACAATCTTTGTAATGGCATGTGTGGGTTGTCTGAACTTTCTGTGTATGATGTACTCATGTGCTTGTTTGTGTGACTTATGCCCTTGTGTATATTTTGCATGAATTTGGGTGTTTAAATAGTTATATGTGTGAAATATGTGAACTCTATTTATCCATCTGGGTTAATGTTCGGTTGGCAAGCATAAGGGTAATCACATGGGTGCTTTCGTTTGGTGGGTGTGTGAATCTCAGACACGTTTGTTTGTGTTTGAATTGCATGCTTGTGCATTTGCTATGTTTATATATATATATATATATATATATATATATATATATATATATATATATATATATATATATATATATATATATATGAGTCCATCGCCACGCCAATCCCTCTTCACTGCAAAAGCGTGCTACCCTAGGGTAAAAATGGGTGAATTCATAACGTATAATGTTAGTATTATACATTATTAGAGATATTTTAGTGTTTACAATGTGCATGTATGTACGTGTGATTTTTAAATGCATGTGAATATGTGTGAACTATGCATGATTATTTAAGTGTGTTGTATGTATGTCTGTTTGAACACTTGTATGTGCGATTTATATGAACTCTATCATTGCATGCAAGTTTTTGTATGGCTGCTAGAAAGGGTGAGTGCATGCCTATGGGTGTTTATGAGTGGTGTGCGCATGTGTGAACTTTTTGCATGAGGGTAACTCTCTTGAATGCTTATTTTGTATGTTTATGCATATCATAAGTAAATGTTTTATATGTATTAATTGTGTATTTGTGTGTGAACGATGTTTGCTCATGCTTTTAATGTCTTAATCCAAAAATAATAAGTATAAATTGACATTGTTATTTAAGTATGATTTACTAAGTGATTGAACTATTTATATATGTGCAGTTTATGTGCGTGTGTTTTGAGTGATCAAGGTCAGCGTGTGTATTGGTTGCATATTTTTTTAAATACTTATATATTCTTATTATGTGAACTCTTGCTTTATGCATGCAGGTTTGTGCTTGGTTAGTGTGACACCCCAAAATCTAAAGTGAAGGAGTTTCATTTTTTTCCAATTCATTAGCAACAAATATTCATTCATTTACAATCTTTGTAATAACATTTTGTGAGTTGTCTGAACTTTATGTGTATGGTGTACTCATATCCATGTTTATGTGATTGTTGTCCTTGTGCATATTTTGTATGAATTTGGATGTTTAAATAGTTATATATGTGAAATATTTGAACTTTATTTATGCATGTGGGTTAGTGTTCGGTTGGCATGCATGAGGGAAATCATATGAGTGCTTGCGTTTGGTGGGTGTGTTGTATGTATGTCTGTTTTAACACTTGTATATGCGATCTATTTGAACTCTATCTTGGCGTGTAGGTTTTTATATGGCTACTAGCAAGTGTGAGTGCATGCCTATGGGTGTTTGTGAGTGGTGTGCGCATGTGTAAACTGTTTGCATGAGCTTAACTCTCTTGAATGCTTATTTTGTATGTTTATGCATATTATTAGTAAATATTTTATATGTATTAATTGTGTATTTGTGTGTGAACGATGTGTGCTTATGCTTGTGATGTCTTAATCCAAAAATAATAAGTATAAATTGACATTGTTATTTAAGTATGATTTACTAAATGATCGAGCTTGATTAAGGGATGAATTCAATTTGTTAGGTGTAATTGACGTATGAATGTATGGTGTTTCTATGTGCAATGTTCATGTGTTTTTGAATTGTGTGTGCTTATTAAAGGTGTGGGAATTGCTTGAACTATTTATGTATGTGCGTTATATGTACGTGCGTGTTTTGAGTGATCAAGGTCAGTGTGTGTATTGGTTGCATATGTTTTTGAATACTTATATATTTTTATTATGTGAACTCTCGCTTTATGCATGTTGGTTTTTGCTTGGTTAGTGTAACAACCCAAAATCTAAAGTGAAAGAATTTTATTTTTTTTTTCAATTCTTTAAGAACCAATATTTATTTTATTACAATCTTTGTAATAGCATTTATTTTTTAATAGACAAATTAAATTTTTAAGAATTATTATAAGTCAAAATCACAAATCTTCTTTGCCATACCATAGATATTGTAGTGCTTCAATTATACTAATTTTTTGTAATTTTTATGCATTAGTCAAATTCTTAAAAAATTGACACCCGTCGGTACTAGTGGGGGTTTTAGGACCGTCATGTGTTTATTTCACAATGAATTTTACCAAATGTTTTAAAAATGATATGATATTTTATGAATTTTTTTTTGTAATTTTTATACTTCTAGATTTGAAGATATAAATTGATTTATATGATCTTTGTATTTAAAATTAAAAAAAATTATATAATTATATAATATTATATTTTTATTTTAATCCAAATATCCCATTCAATTACCTATCTATTAAATGCCTTTAATTTCCTATTCCTATGGCTAATAGAGAAAAATAAAGAGAAGAGAAGGAGAAAAAAGCCTAAGTTTGGGAACCATAAATTAATTTTTGTTAGTTTGTTTAGTTGTGAAATTTAGTCGTCCCGTTTTAAAAAACATGTGCCCATTTTATATCAGTTATTTTGTGTATTTTATGTTTTATGCATTTTTATTTGGTCAAAACTCTATTAAGTTAGTTTTTGGAGCCTTCCGGCGTCCCTTCCTCTCGAGGGGAGGTTGGGAGACATTTACCGCTGCTTCTACTCGACAGGATTCTTGGCTCGATCTTAGATCGACGATGCGAGGGCTTCAATTTATGCATTCCTGGCAGGATCTTAGATCGACGGTGCAGGGTCTTAAAAATTGGATGCCTGTTTCCTATAAGATTTATTTAATTATATTAGATTTTCTGTTAACTACTTAATTAGACTATTAGTTATTGTCATTAGAGCATGAATAAGGCAGATATAGATAGTTGAAATTACTATTTTCTTCTCGAACTTAAGATAACTCAGACCAAACAACATAGTGTTTCTTTTCATAATTTGACACAGGGAACTAAGGAGGGTCATGCACAATAATAGTTTTGAACAAAACAAGAGGTGGACGTGCGCGGTTGTTGTGAGAAGTAGAGGAAAGGGATCATATGTGTTCGACTGGAGTAGACTGTGCAAGGTGTGCGTGTTTTGGTCTTGAGCCGGGTGACACAGATAGAGCATGTCCGGTCTGAGAGGAATTTAGACCCGGAAGTTTTGTCTAAGCGGGTTGTGAGGTCAGAGGTTGACTGCGCAGGAGGGGCGCAAACTATTGAGTGCCACACATGAATGGAGGGAGCAACGAGTGGCTAATCCTATGCATGAACAAAGGGAGCGGGGGTTGTTGCGTTCAGAATCGGACAGGCGGTGCGATTCATGATTTAGTCGAAGGCATAGAGCGGGAATTTGGAGAGATTGAACGTTAGCCCAGTCCCTTGCCCCCCGCATAAAAAAAAAATATTTCGTGTTATTTATATTTGTTGACTTGCCAAATGGATGTCATTTCACCAAGCTTGCATCTATTTTTATTCTTGTCTTTTTTCTTTTTAATTCAACTTTTGCTATTTTATTATTATTTTAAAATGAGCCAGCAAATTATCTCCCAACAAATTTGTTAGGTGGTTTTCATGCAAGAAATTTATTGTAGTTGCCGATTGTGGATTTTCATTGTTCCCTAACCTTTTAAGGTTTTAATATTTGAGGAGCAGACCCTATTCACTACCTTATACTGAACCTTCAGAGGAGGATGTTTGGAGGGTGATTGACAAATATGATCTTTCTCAATTAGTTTCTATTTCAGATCGAGTATATTTTCATTGAGATTTGCTAGTTGACAAAGATATATATGACAGTGTTCTTACTCGATCTCCTCGTATGCCTCTTTTTGATTCAGATGTTTCAGTTAAACTTTACACTGCAGATTAGATTGTCTCCCTTAGACTGCATCATAGTGATGGTGCTTTTTTAGAGCGCATTGCTGAGGGCCTGAGCTATGGCAATCAGGGAATTCTACACCTGACAGGAAATTTTATGGACAATACATGTGTTTTTCGGTTGCATAGTTATTGCTTACTGCATCACGAGATTGAGGAGAAATAGCGTGATTCTGCATTTGATAATGCCTTTCAGGCCTTAAGTGAACTATACTTTTTAAGCTTGTTATATATTCGTAGTATATTAGCGGGCACTGAAGCAAGTAAGAGTATACGAGACTATCTATATTTCTTTATTTGATTATAGCCATTTGACTTCTTTGTTCCAAACTATTATTGAGCATTGGGATAACACTATGAACACTTGTTGGATCAGACCCAATGGGATGACTATCACACATTGGGATTTACAGATTATTTTCGGCTTACTAATCCTCGTCATTCCTTATGAGGAGTGTATTTCTTCATATTATGATTTGTTTAGTTGTCGACCGACCGGTCAGTATCGAAGGGGGAGTTTGTGTATTTAGCGAGTCTTCATCAGAGTTTGACATATTATTATCATCTTTATCAATAGAAGAGGAGAGGCCGTAGTCATTGGGGAATATTTTCTTAGACACATGGATTAAGAGTTTGTTAAGCCAGACAATAGATGTTGTTGAGTTTGCTTAGATTCATGACTCTTTTGGCAATGAATCTCATTATACCGGGCAACATTCAGTGGGGTTGTTTGAGCCTTGATAGTAGAGAGAGTACAATCTATTTATGTTAGGGGGATTTTCGAGGATATGCTTTTGGTATCATTTATAGCTACTTGATTGCGCTATTTTATTTTTTCTAGTCAGGGTTGGATTTTCTGTCCTAATACTCTTCTGATGGTATGCTTGATTACGAGATGGAGGAGGGTTTTGATAGCTCCAACAGTTCATGCACATATATATCACAGTTTAAGGTAGATTTATACTTTATATGGTTTTGATCAGAATAATATAGAGATCCCTTGGCATTACATTCGCGGTTTGGTTCACATTCATGTTGTTGGCGCTTTTTGCCATCTTGAGCTACTTGGTTACTTTGTGGATCATCATTTTCCTTCTATGTTTCAGTTGGCTAAAGCAAGGTTTAAAATTGCGTAATTAAGCCTCGAGGCGGTTTTCTTCCGTGAGGCGAGGCGTAAGCCTCGAGGCGGTCTGAGGCATAAGCCTCACGGACACAGAATTGCGTAAATGAAAAATTAAGGGTTTTAGCAGGAAAATAATAGCAATATTGTATCTTACAATAAAAACATTTAAATGATATATGAAAATAGTGGAAAGTAAGAAAGTAGATGCAATAAAATCATGCCCAAAGTAAAAAATCACAAAATATTAGTTTAACAAAACTCCCAAAATACAAAAAACATATAAAATGCAATCATATCCCATCACTATATGGGTCTTCAAGTGAATCTTCTTCTCCAATTGTATCTATGAATGCCATGTCATCATCATCTTCAATATGACTCACTTTTCTCTTCCCTGTTCAATAAGAGAAAAGATCATTATCATGTTCATTGCTCACTTGACATAAATGTAATGTAATAGCATATAAGAAGTTGTGGAATACCTTTACTTGATTGTTGTGCTGTAGAGCTAGTGGATGTGTGTGGTATAGTACTAGTGGATGTGCCCACTTGATCAGCTTCGCCCCTCAAGACATCCACACTTAGATCTTCTAACTGTAAGTTTGATAATGGCAAATCTGTCTCATCATCTATGAATCACTCATTATCAGACGACACATCATCACACACTAATGGGTCCTCATCATCCTTCAACCCCTTATTCCTCAACCTCCTCTCTCTCAACCTCTTATTGTGCATAATATATACGAGAGAGTTCATTCTGAGTGTTGATAGCCGATTTCTTCTCTTTGTTTGCACTTGGCTATATGTACTCCAGTTTCGCTCACACCCAGAAGAGGAACAAGTGAGGCCCAACACTCTTACAGCAAAACTCTGTAACCTAGGGGTGGAATCACCAAATTGGATCCACCATTCAACTATTTTCAAGAAAAAATATAATCAAAATTTAGAACTGAATAAAGTGTCTTGCATTTACCAAAATAATTATACCTGGAGATCGTTTGGAAATGGTTGCTTTTGCTGCATTCAAACCAAAAAAACCCTCTTTATTCCGGAACAGAACAAGCTGTAAATCTGCAAGCTCCCTATCTGCCTGCTCCAGTATTAATCTTTCCATACAATGATATAGACCAAGCTTCACCTCAGGATTTGAAGATTTTTTCTCTGAATATTGAAATTAAGGGTTAACATAATATGCAGCTGCATGTAGATGTCGGTGTAACTGCATCTCCCACCGAGCATCAACGATATCCCAAATCTCCCTATAACTTGCCTCCTCTCCTCCCAAGTTGTATGCAATCAACTCCTTGGCCTCATCCATAGCATTATAAATAAAACCCATAGCTGGTTTCTTCTCTGCATCCACTAATCGTAGTACTTGCACTAAGGGCCTCGTGCTCAAAATGGCATAGGTTACAGTAGCCCAAAATTTATCATTCAGAATTATCTTTCTTATTTCCTTCCCCTCACTTTTCTTCCCCCAAGCAGAATTTAGCCATTTAGTAGATGTAAACATTAATTCCAAAGGTTGCCTCACCTCCATCAAGCTCTGCAGTGTCAAATAGGATGTGGCAAACCTATAGATTCACAGTGCACAAATGTAAGAACTATGAACATACAGTAGGAATAATTTGCAATGTACAAAATTAAGAACATACCTAGTGGTTGCAGAGCAAATGATTTCTTTCTTTGAAAATTTTGTCATCAAGCTTAAGACCCAAGAGTGATTGTAGATGAACTTCGTAATCTTCTTCGCCCTAGAAAGAGCACTCTTGTGCTGAGGTAAGTCACCAAGATCCTCCAAAATGAGATCGATACAATGTGCTGCGCATGGTGTCCAATATAGGTGTGTCCTCTTCTCCATCAACATCTGACTAGCTGCTTTGTATGCACTGGCATTATCAGTCACTACCTGGACAACCAATTGCTCCCCAATCTCATCAATAACCCCATCAAGTAAATTGAAGATGAATGTAGCATTTTTCACCTCCTCTGAAGCATCAACTGATCGTAAGAACACCGTGCCGTAGGGATTGTTGACAAGGATGTTAATCAAGTTTCTGCTCTTCATGTCAGACCATCCATCTGACATAATAGTCACACCAGTCTCAATCCATGCCCTTTTAATCTCCTAAATGCTCCGCTCTGTGTTCTGCAGCTCCTCTTTTAAAATTCATGTTCGCAACTCATACATGGAAGGTGCCTTCAACCCTCTTCCATACAATCCTACAGACCGCAACATACTGAAGTAGGCAGGCGATGTAGCAACATTAAATGGTATTGCATTCTAAAAAAAAAGCCTCCCAATGTCCATGCAAACCTGTCGCCGACCCTCTCTAGTACCAGCTGCAGGGATCATCTCTACTTCTCCTCTATCCACTTCTGGAGTAGTCATATGCTGATCCATAGGACCCCGTGTACCTCTACTATGTATAGTGGAGGAAGAGCCCTTTCCACTCTCGCTCCCAAAATAAGTACCATGCTCGACCCTTTCATCAAATTGCTCCTGTTGTAAGTGTTTAACAGTGGTAGTTTTTTTCATGTAAGCACTTATTTCTTCCTTCACATTGTCTGACACTTTTGCACACGGTGCTACCTTCTTGTGAGAGCATGATAAGTGCTCCTTCATGCGGGTTACTCCGCCCTTCACCACTTTCTCACAAAAATTGCATTTTAAATAGACATAGCTCTTCTCTCCGTCGCCAATGTCAACTTGTACACTATATTTCCAAGAAGGGTCCCTTCGCAATGACGAAGACCCCTTTTCCTTGCCTCTTACCATGATCCCTATTGAAAGAATTGAAAATCACACAAAAAATTTCAAAAAATCTAAAACCCTAGAATTTCTTTCACTTCAAAAATCTAACCAAAAAGTAAAAAAAAAAAACCTAAAATTGTTTGTGGACTTCTCCTGCAAGGCGGCCGGACACTTCAACTTCGCTGGAGAGAGGCGGCGCCGGCGGGAAGGATGGCCGACCGTGCGGGACGCCTTCGGTTTCGCAAACAGAGAGCTGGAAGCGAATTTTTTCAGGAAAGAGGGAGACCGTGCGGGATGAAGGGAGGAATAGGTTTCATTTTAAGTGGGTGGGGCCTATTCTGTGAGGCGTAAGCCTCACCCAGAGTTGCGCAATTGCGCCTCTTAAGCGCGCCTTAGTCCAGGTGAGGCGTACGCCTCATCTAGGTGAAGAATTGAGTAAGCCTCGAGGCATTTTTTGGTCAAATTGTGCAAAGGCGCGCCTCTAATTGCGCAATTTTAAACAGAGGGCTAAAGCGACCTCGTTTACAGATCAACCTCATATTAGACCATTCATGTTTGCTCCTCTTTGTGAGATTAGGTAAGCGACTTTTCTTTTTCTCCCTTTTTGCAGGCTCTAGAAAAGAAAGTTTCCAATATTATTGGCAATTATTTGATTCGTTCAATTATATATTTTTTCTTTGATTTTGATGCTTATGTCAGACGTCGTCTAGCCCTTTACTTTAGGCGCGTAGCATTTGGGTTTTCAAAACAACTAAAACAAGTCTGAGTCTTGACCGTTTTCTTGAACACCTTTCCGCCTGCGAAAGGCTGTTCAAGACCGATCGCAGCTATCAGGAAGTCTGTGCCTCCTGCCCATCCCAAGATGTACGGGAAAGGGATCCCGGGGTGTGATGGTAGTATAGGAGCCATCCACCACACTCCCTTCGTACGCACGAGGCACGTACCAAAGAAAAGGCGCTAATTTCACTGGCATAAGTGAAAGTGCTAGCAGAGTTGCCTTAAAAAATGCAAATGTTTAAATGCTCATGAAGGTCATGCCATCCTCCGAATGCAAATGCTAATTGGGCCAAAACCAAGACGAACCGGACGCAGACTATCTCTTATCTTTCTAGAAATTCATAATCGAGACTTTCTCAATTACGAGGTACTTGATTCCATTGAGCGATTTACGAGTAATTGAATAGCTAACGCTAGCGTGGCCAAAGCTTCTGCTAACTTGTTTTCTTCTCTCTACACATGCTTTTGATCATCCTTTGACTAAGTGTTCCACCAAAGTGTGATATGCCTTCTGAGGGTGAGGAAGCAAGAGTTGGTGTGACATGTCAATGGCCTTCATGCAATGTCGCTAAAGGAAGGGTGGCTAGTGGGAGAAGAATTCCTCCCCAAGGGTGTGGATATGGTCTATAGCCAAAAGAAGAAGTCGAATCAGAAGCAACTGGGCAAGCAAATGCCGCTGCACAAAGGGCCATAGTGTAGTTCGAGCGAGAGCTTTTGAGTTTTCCAACTGCAAACTGGAGAGATGGCAAACTCTCATCCCAAGTTTGTGGATGTTTGAAATTATAGCCCTGAAGAAGATGCACCATCATCATCGTTTAGAATATTTGAGGCAATAAGAAAATTGTCCAAACATGTTGAAAAAATAACTTGGCTGCTTCCTCACCTGTGACTATTTTCAATTTCAACTAGGCACACCACCTTGCTTAAATGGTCAACCACCACAAACTGGTAGTAATATCCATGCTTTGACTGCTGTAATCCCCTAGGAAGTCCATCCAAGGACTTTGGCTGCTGGGCACTGGTAGCGGTGTTTAGAAACCAAGTTCAGCTTCTGGGTTGAGGGCGCTAAGCTTCAAGTTGGTTCAATTATTCTTATTTTGTAAGGAAATAGGAATAAGGTCTTCGTAGAGATTAGATAAGCACTTATTCTTTTTCTCCCTTTTTGCAGGCTCTATAAAAGAATGTCACGACCCGGCCCGGCTAGCCCGTTGAAAACGGGGCGGGAGCAGTCGGTCGTACGGAAGAGCAAATAAAACATAAATCAAATTCATTATAGATTTAAACTCAGTACATGTCATCCAACATTAAAAGAAAGAACCACTAAGAGACATCAAATTGAATGTTTCAAACTAGTCATCATATACAATTTCTAAAACTTTTTAAACCATCAAATTTCATGAACTCTCATAATCACATAAACTTCAAACTCAAACTTAAACTGACAAACTACACATGTACATAATAAAGACTCAAATTGAAATCATAAAAGGAACCTTTCTTCCTGAGGTCCCCTATGATGATACATGTACGGTCGTCGTGTAGCCATCACTTATCTCCTGAAAAACATTTTCAAATAAAGAATGAGCCAACGCTCAGCAGGTAATTCATAGCTCAGTTAATTTCATAAGATGCTTATATCAAAAACTTTTATAATAAGAAATTAATTCATATCATTTTGTAAGTCATAATCCTTGAACTTTCAATCTTATTTTTCTTTTCTCCTTTCTTTAACATTTCGTTCTTTTCATTTTCCTTTCACTTTTTTCATATGAAATGCAAATGCAAAAATGCTTATGCTAAATGAATTCACCCGTCACGGAAGTACCCTTATTCGTACTGATCAGGTACGCAGTCAAATTTTTGGCCATTTCCTTTACCATTTGGCTCCGTAGAACCCCATTACCATTTGGCTTTTGGAAGCCTTTTTACCATTATCATTTTGGCACTTCCGGATCAACATGCACATGAAATTGTTATTGCTTTCAAGTCTTTCAATTTTGCTAAATTATCTTTCATAAGTTTCATAATTTGTATACATAAGTGCTATCCATATGCTTTAAATGCTTTCCAAATAATGTATGAAATGAAAACATGAAATTTCAGGGTATTCTTTCAATCATCTAAATATAAAATATTTTGACAGTAAATAAAGCATTTTGACAGTAAAATAAATGCATAAAATTTCTTTTTTTTAAGCATAAATAAATTTTTGCACATATAAACTTAAATCAGGTATGAACACCTACCTTAACGTTTTCAAAGTAGACTTCTACGACGTACGACGTCGCTCCGACACTTGTCGCTCCTCTAAATAGTCAGCACCTAACATTATTTAAAAGATTCATGTTACAAAACATAACACTAAAATTTTGTTAAATTTAATTAATATTTTCGGATTTAATAAATACCTAAATTTTGGAAAATCATAAATCTTCCATTTCATCAAAATATCGCTCCAAACTTAATCCTAAACATATAATTATAATTATATTATAAATTTTCGGATTAAATAAATTATGAAAATTACAAAATGGAATTTTTTTGCTAAAAACTTAAAATTCTTCCTTAAAATTATTTCCAAAACCCTTGGAATCATTTTTTTGTAAATGTGTTGTATGAAATTAGGTTTTTGGTCAAAAAGCCTAATTTCTAAATCTCCAAAAATTCTTCCAAAAACATCGTTTCTATCTTTAAAATGTTTCCCTAATCATTACTTAAAGGTTTCTTAAAGAGGTTTTTGGGAGAAAAACATTTCTAGGAAAAACCCTAAAATTTCAATCTCAAATAATTTGAGATTTAGAAGGATTCGTTACAAAATAATCGTACCTGAGTGTTTCTCTCGTCGTCCTTTTCAATTTGACCTAAAACTTTCGCCGGAAGATCGTCGGCGGAGATAAGCCCGTCACCCACCCGTCGCCTATGCCGCTCGTCCGTCCGTCCCCTTCTATTTCCGCCAAACCGTGCGAATGGGGAGATAAAGGCTAGGTTTGCTATATTAGGGAGAATAGGGAAAATGCTAAAAGACCTATATACCCTTGCATAAGTAAATTCGGCATATAAAACAGTTAGGGGTAAAATGGGTATTACGAAACTTCGTTAAATTTTAATTCCTAAAATAAGCTAAATTTGGTAAAAGTGTTATATACCAAAATGATCATAATTTCGCGTAGGATTTTCTAAAATTATTTTTGTTAAATTTCGTTAAAGTTGAAAATTTCACTTAAATCTCGTCGCGGCACTTTGAAAAGCATGCGACGACCTATTAACGTCGTTTTCGGGTTTTACAAAGCAAGTTTTCAATATTATTAAAAATTGTTTGGTTCGTTCAATTACATATTTTTTCTTTGATTCTAACACTTACGCCAGACGTGGACCAGCCTCAGCCCTTTACTTTAGGCACGGAGCGTTTGGGTTTTCAAAGCAAAGAAAAAAGTTCGAATCTCGATTGTTGTCTTTCTTTGCATCTTCTAGCGCATTTACCCTATTTTGATATTTCACTTCTTCTTATTGTTAGTTTTTAGTGGATTCAACAAATGTATTCTTTTGTTGACTCTCTCTTGAGGGATCAAGGCATCATTCCAGGATTTACTGTATGACACATTTCCATTATGTTACATAGACGAATCCGCCAGCTCATGTGCCAAAGTCAAACGGTTGTTCTTCCTTTCTCGCTACCTCTTTTTTCTTTTTCTACATATGCGATTAGGCAATAGTTCTATTTGACCGGCTTCTTGTAGAAGTATTTTCACAATATTTTAGTGATATTAGTATATGCTATGCTATTTTCTTCCCATGTGACTCCTATAAAGATCCTCGATGTGAGAGACTTCTGCAAGTCGATCTCCACCTTGCATAGGGCCACTTTTTTAGCTTAGCTTTATGCTCATCCAATTGGATTGGACTCCCCCACTCGACTAGCCAAAGAATAAAGAATATCCAGTCGCCTTTATACGACCAGGAGTCCAGGAAGCGGAGTTGTCGTAGAAGTCTCTATGACAACTTGTTGGTTCAGACCCAACGGGATGACTTTCACATATTGGGATTTACAGATTATTTCTGGCTTGCTAATCCTCGGCATTCCTTACGAGGAGTGTATTTCTTCATATTGTGATTTGTTTAGTTGTCGACCCATTGGTCAGCATCGAAGGGGGAGTTTTTGTTTTTAGCTCGTCTTCATCAAAGTTTGACATATTATTATCATCTTTATTAACAGAAGAGGAGAAGCCGTAGTCGTCTGGGACTTTTTTCTTAGACACTTGGATTAAGAGTTTGTTAAGCCAGACAATACATGTTATTGAGTTTGCTTAGATTCATGACTCTTTTGGCAGTGAATCTCATTATACCGGGCAAGATTCAGAGGGGCTGATTGATCCTTGATAGCAGAGGAGTATAATCTATTTTTCTACTCTTTGTGGATCATCATTTTCCTTCTATGTTTAAATTGGCTAGAGCGATCTCGTTTATAGATCAAGCTTATATTAGACTACTCATGTTTGATCCTCTTTGTCAAGCTTAGGTAAGCGGCTATTCTTTTTCTCCCTTTTTGCTTGCTCTAGAAAAGAAAGTTTTCAATATTATTGGCAATTGTTTGATTCGTTCAATTACATATTTTTTTCTTTGATTTTGATGCTTATGGTAGACGTGGACCATCCCTTTACTTTTGACGTGTAGCGTTTGGGTTTGGCTTTATAGCATTCAGTCTCGACCGTTATATTGAACACCTTTTCTGCCTGCGATAGGAGACATCTCTATTGCGTTTGGCTTTTGTAGCATTCAGATTGGATAACTCTAGGAAATTACTTCGATACTTCTATATATTATGTGTAACTTAGGAAGCATCTCTATTGCTTTTCCCCTTGGTGCTTTTGAGGTTGAGTTCAGTTACTCATAATGTTAAGTTGGTCCACAAATGAGTGAGATTGCCTTTGTTTTGATCGAAGTAATTGAGACTTTGCTAAAGAAATCAAATGCTTCGCACTCGGTTTAAGGGAGATGCCACCACCAAGGAACCTTCGACAGCTTCGCTCGCTGCAAGGACAACTGGCTTTCATTTGAAGATTCATATCAAATCTATCGGGTAGGTGCTAGCCATTTTCAAAGTTAATGAAGAAAGACGTCTGTTTCAAATGGGACGGAGAATGTCAGGAAGCATTTGACAGCATCAAAAGATATCTGTTGAATTCGCCCATTCTCGCATCGCCAATTCCGGGGAAGCCTCTTATACTGTATACAGCTGCACTAGAAGAGTCCCTCGGAGCACTATTGGCCCAGAATAATGAAGAAGGTAAAGAAAATACGCTCTACTACATCAGTCGAAGATTGATTGGAGCAGAAAGCCATTATTCCCCAATTGAAAAGCATTGTTTGGCGCTGATTTTTGCAGTTCAGAAACTTCGTCATTATATGCTATCCTATAAAATCACACTGATATCAAAGATCGATCCGCTGAAGTTCTTGATGACAAGACCAGCGTTGACAGGTCGTCTAGCCAGGTGGGCAGTATTGTTATTGCAATTTGAAATCATATATATGCCACAGAAGGCGGTGAAAGGACAGGCCTTGGCAGATTTCCTTGCTGCACACCCAATCCCGGCCGACTCTCCACTAAATGATGATTTGCCCGATGAGCAGATAATGAAGGTAGAGGAGAATGAAAGGCTACCATTATGGGAAATGTACTTCGATGGGGCATCATCGATTAGACCTGTCCGACCTCCAAATATTGCAAGAGCCCGAGTCGGTATCGGTCTCATTTTCTTAGCACCTGAGGGAGACATAATGAGGTTCTCATTCAGTTTGACTGAACCTTGAACCAACAACGAAGCCGAGTACGAAGCTCTATTAGCAGGGTTGGAGATTGCGATCGATGTCAGAATCCAACATCTCCAAATTTTTGGTGATTCTCAGCTCATAATAAATCAAGTCCTCGGTATTTATAAGGTTGGCAAAGTCGAATTGGCCCACTATCATCGGCGAGCCCTTGAGTTTTTGAAGCAAGTACCAAATGTTAAGATGGCTCGAGTTCCTCGAGGACAGAATGCTAAAGCAGATTGTCTAGCCAAATTAGCCAAAGAAATGACAAACATTACTGAGGAGTAGCCTATATTCATTGGAGTTTACACTCGTAGGGTATTAGAGCCCGCTCTATTACAATTCCCGAGGACAGAGGGAATTATAGATTCAAGTCAGCAGGATGAAACCCCAGTTGACCCTCAACCTCTCCATCAGATCATTATGGAAAATTGTCCAGGATAATATCATATGGCCAAGAGACGTAAAGCTAGTCAAGCTTCAGAATTATGGTGGCATTGTTTAGATATTGAAGTCGAAAATGATTGGAGACAGCAATTCATTGACTACTTCAAGGAAAACAAACTCCCGACACCCGACAGAAAAGTCTTTGGCCGCACAAATTCGAAAAAGAGCGTTGCGATACGCATTTGTCAATGATACGTTATACAGACGAGCCTTTGATCAAATGTGGCAAAGGTGCCTAGGGATCAAGGAAGCTGATAAAGTGGTATCAGAAGTCCACGAAGGGCTTTGCGGAGCACATCAGTCAGGTCCCAAGATGGCTGCCAAAATCAATAGAATGGGTTATTATTGGTCGACAATGGTCAGAGATTGTATTGACCACGCAAAGAGGTGTCACGAATGTCAGATTCACGGTGATGTTATACATCAACCTTCAAATCCACTACACCCAACAATAGCATCCTGGCCATTCGAATGCTGGGGCACTGATATAATCGAGCCAATAGATCCGCCGTCATCAGCGGGGCACCGTTTCATTCTAGCAGCTAAGGATTACTTTTTTAAGTGGGCAGAAGCAGCTCCATTTAGAGAGGTCACATCGAAGCATGTGATCAATTTCTTTACCCACAATGTCGTCTACAGATTCGCCGCATAATCTCGGACAACAATACTGCTTTCAAAAGTACAAAAATTTACAAGTTCGTTGATCGGCATAAAATCGATTGGCGATATTCGTCCATATATAATCCAAGGGCAAATGGATTAGCAGAGGCCTTCAACAAGACGTTGGTGAAATTGTTGAAGAAGATCCTTACCAAGAACAAAAGAGAGTGGCATATGAAAATGGCAGAGGCACTATGGGCATACCGTACAACATACAAAACGCCAACTAAAGTCACTCCTTACTCTTTGGTATTCGGAGTTGAAGCCGTATTACCGTTGGAGATTGAGCTACCGTCACTCCGGGTAGCAATCCAGAATGACCTCACTCAACAGCAAAATGCCCGCCTCAGAATGGAGGAACTCGACGCACTTGATGAATTCAGGTTACAAGCTCAACAGAACCTAGAAATCTACCGAGGAACAATGGCAAAATCCTTTGATCGGATGGTGCGCCCTCGAACATTTCAAGAAGGGGAATTGGTCCTGGTGCTGAGAAGACCAATCATCCCCCACCGAAGAATTGGTGGAAAATTTGTATCAAATTGGGAAGGCCCCTTCGTCGTCGAGAAAGTGTACCAAGGAGGAACATATCAGTTGATCTATCTGAACGGTCAGAGGCCTATGCCGCCTATCAACGGCCGACATTTAAAAAAGTATCATGCATGAAAATTCCATGTTTAATGTACTTTATAATGATCAAAGTTTTATATGCAGATTTATCAGTGCATGATAACATTCATGTTTTGAAATTCTCTTGTATACCAAGAATGCATTTCAAAATCCCTTACCAGACTGGGGGCATTTTAAATATTTATTCGAGTCGACATTGCGCTGCGTGCCGAGATCCTCGAATAAATATTTAAAATCTTAAAGATAAAAAGCCTATCCAAAATGTCCATGTGAGACAGGGAGCATTTTAAATATTCATTTGGGTCGACATCGTGCTACACGCCGAGATCCCCAAATGAATATTTAAAATCTTAAAATTCCAAATTTATTCCATTTTAAAATGTCCCTGCGAGACGGGGCATTTTAAATATTTATTCGGGTAGACATCGCGCTGCATGCCGAGATCACCGAATAAATATTTAAAATTATCAATCCAAATATTCTTTTGTGCTTAAGTATACAAATATTTGTTTTCCAAAGTATGTGCAGATGATCTTTCAAGAGTTAGAGACATCGTCTTCTCCAACAAACCAAGACTCAAAGGTCAAGAAAAAGACTTTTATGGCTACACACTCCTACAAAATTGAGCCGAAGAAGCTTAAAGTCTTTCGACAGCCTGAAGCTTAAGGTTCGAATGGGTGTAAAAGGTCGGATCCAACAAGCCCAAATATGGCCGGATCGCTGGCAGCTCCGTATCGCTGGCAGCTCCGTATCGCTGGCAGCTCCGTATACTCAACAAGCCATAAGAACGGCCGTAGTAGCGGAACCCCCACTTTGTCAACCCGTCAGTAGGGACTGTAGGAAGAACGAAGGCAAATTTCACTCGACAAGTTCAAGTGATCGTAGTCTACAAAATTCTCCCAAATGACTGGAGAATCAAAGTTCCAGTTGAAAGATGAGTCACGAGCAACTACCAGATGTTCGTAGGCTCCAAAATTCAAAACCACGAAAGATGACTCCATATCTGTCAACTTCAGCAAAATCAGTATTGGGGGGCGCAATTCGCATAGCTCAAGTCTGAAGTCTGAATGGGTGTAAGAGGTAGGATCCAACAAACTCAAATATGGCCGGATCACTGGCAGCTCCGTCTACTCAACAAGCCATAAGAAAGGCCGTAGTAGAGGAACCCCCATCTCAGCAACCAGAGGATGAAGAGCTATCAAATTCTAGCTCTCCCGATCAGATGAACTCAAGTTATTCAGATTAAAGTCTTCTCAAGTGGTTAATGATCAAGATACTACCTACGTTCAGTACTATCAACTGAATCTAGAACCTGCAAATCCTTCAACAAATTCGTAAAGCACAAAGCGAGGATCTAAGGAATCTTTCTTCAACAAGTCCGTCAAAGCACAAAGCAAATGACCGAAGAAAATTATCCCAAAATTTATGAAAAGCCCAAGGCTGAATTAAGAGGATTCTGTCATCAACAAGTTCGTTATGAACAAAGCTCTGGACCGATGACTTTTCGCCACCGACCTAATACAAACGTAAGGGTTTAGGTCATCAGCATCTACTCCTTCATCAAGCCCGCCAAAGCTAGAAGCATAGGGCTGAAGGGACAAAAATCACCTGACAAATTAGTAATGACAAATCAGGTAATTCTCCACCAATGTCCGCAGCACAAAGCAGAGGACAGAAGAACCAAAATCTCGTGACTAAGTCTAAAACCACGAAAAGAAGCATCCTGAATAATATCTACAAGTGTCCCTAAAGACTGGGGGCATTTTAAATATTTATTTGGGTCGACATCGCTCTGCATGCCGAGATCCCCAAATAAATATTTAAAATACAAGGAGCACATGTCAGAGTATAACTACAGAAGTCTCAAGGGTAGTAAAAAGAGAGCTCGTCAACAACTGAATTTATAAAATAACTTTATTTGTTTAAGTTCAGAAATTCATATACAAATTTGTGGACTACATCTTTTTACAAGATTACATCAGCTAAAAAAAAGGGTACAATGTCCTTCACAGAGGACTAAAATCTGTCTCCTAAACTACGCCTGAAGAGGAAGTCCACATCTTTATTCTGCTCCATCCAAAAACCAAGTATTCTGCACTTCTAGGACCTGCACGAAGCAAAAGAGAAGTCAGCAGAAAGAAGAAGAATTATAAAGAATATATGTAAGAAGCTACGAAAAGAAACTCGTACCTGAAACAGAGGTCTCCTGAGGTGGCTCACGAAAAAATATCCTGCTCCTCTCGAAACCTGTGCAGAGCAAAAAAAAAAAAAAAAAGGTGTCAGAAAGCAGCTAAAGAAAGAAAAGAACAGTACAAACAAAGTAAAAACGTACCAAAACTGAAGTCTCCTGAGGCAGTAAACTGGCTGAAGCTTGGATCGTTTTCTTGTAGTAGCCTGCACAAAACACAAAGCAGTGACAGTATGAGCATAAAATCAAAACTAAGAAAAAGGGCAGAAAGTGTACCTGAACCAAAAAGAAACTGTGGAGAGCCTAAGGCAGAAGAGTCCCACTAACTGAAATGATGAGTGTTGATTACACACAAAAACGCTAAAGTCTAAAGTGTCAGTGGAGCCAAAAGAAGAATAGAAAATGACGGTGCTACCTACTATCGTCGATCTACAAAATAACCATACATATCTGGGTATGGGGTACTCTATCATCCTCTTATGGATCTCTACTTGAGCAAGAGAAAATATATCAACTATACTAAAAGTTACACATGTATCTAAGGATCCATGAAGGCACGGAGATGGACTCGTAGAGATCTACAGAATGAAATTTAGTGTGACATCCAAATAAACTTTTGGAGATCCACTAAAAATAAAAATCTTAGTGTGACATCTAAATAAAATTTTGAAGATCCACTAAAAGGTAATCTCAGTGTGACATCCAATAAGTTTTTGGAGATCCACTAAATAAAAGCCCTAGAGTGACATCTAGAACAAATACCTAGAGATCCGTAGGGTCAATCTGCATAAAACAAATGTGATTCGCTCCAGACGCGTACCACATTTGTTGGGGGGCATTTGTTGACCTCCGGATCAAACCCAAAAGAGCAAAAGAGAGAAGAATCCAAAGATCCAGCATACATACCTTGAATCCATCGGATCCTCAAAATCATGCCGAGATCACGCCGATTCGGCGCCGTTCGCGTCAAAACAGCCGCAAATCCTGCGACGTTGCCTCGATCGAACGACCACAAGTGTCGTTAAATAGAGGCCGAACGCCTCTTAGCTCTCGCACACGCGATCGAGCTCCAGTCGCTACCCCCTCTCCACACGCGACTCTCTCCTGCTCCCATTCTGTCGAACTCCAGCCCTCACTTGACCCCGAGCTCCTCCCTCCCTCATTCGTGACGCCTCTTCCACCTCCGACCTCTCGACCGACCCACACAAGCACAGAGAGAGAGAGAGAGAGAGAGAGAGAGAGAGAGAGAGAGAGAGAGGAAGCTCCCCTTACCCGATCCCTCTAGAGCCTAGCGACCAGAGCCGCCCAAGCCTCTGCCCGACTCCTCTGTGCCGTTCGACTTTGCTCATTCGACGGCATTCCCTGTCTGTAGGATCGGAAGCTACGACATTTTGTTCGAAGGCAGCCAGAGGAGCTCACCCATAGAGAAGGTAGCTATCACCTTTTCGCGTGTAACTTCGGCCAAATCCTGTAAATCTCCCAAACCGAGAGTGATGGAGGAGGGAAGTTTTTATTATTATTATTATTATTATTTTATTTTGTAGTTATTATTATATTATCATGTATAATATATATATAATTATAATTATATTAATTAAATGTAATTAATTAAATTTATTATTTTTAATTAATCAAAATTTTAAATTAATTATTACTAATTAATGTTAATTAATTACATCTTATTAGAATTAATTTATATTAAGTTATAATTAATTTTAAATTAATTGTAACTTATTATCTTAATTAATTTTAATAATTTTAATTAATTACTTTAATTAATTATATTTAATTTAAAATGATTAATAAAAAAATAATAATTATTTAATTAGTTGTAATTATTTAATTTTAATTACAAAAAAAAAGTGTTTCCCCTCCACTCACCTTCCTCGGTGTTCGTGTCGGACCGGCAAACCACCCATGCACGCTTTTCTCTAGCGTGGTGGGAGGGAACCCGGTGCGACGCCAACGACGAGATAGGTAGTTTACGGAATTGTTTCATATTTTGATTTCTCAGGTGATCTGTCATTTTTTAGGGTACCACGACTTAAGTGCTAGGTCTGGTCTAGTCATCAGAAGGTAAAAATTTATTTGACTATATATATATATATATATATATATATATATATATATATATACACACCAATCCGACATATATTGAAGATCTTATACTGAATCATGTGATGGGGGGATTTGTAACCTGAACCAAATTCTTGTAAAAAGAAAATATTTCAATCTTTTTTTTTTGCTTAGTGTAAAATAGCGATAGACAACTCATCTGAACGCTAAATGAAGCTATGAGTTCAAATTGAATAGGTTTTCATCTATATCTATGTCGCCCTCAGATCTGACCTGGAACTTGATCCAAAAAGAAAAACTTAAAGAATTAAGCTGTAAGGAGAACGAGAAAGAGAACTCCGACAGACTCCGTGCCTCAACCAAATCCGAGCAACCGGCAAAAACACAAACGACTAGATAATGCGGAACACACCCGCCCCCCGACGGACAAAGAGATGTCTGTTAGATTAGATCCACGACCTTCGTTGGTTTCCTTAACATCCCTATGGCCTTTGTTGAATTCCTTATACTTTTCTTGGATGGATTTTTCGGCTTGGCTTTACACTTACTCCTTTCGTCTTGTTGAAATCCCATTACACAATTCTTCTGGCTATGCCTTCTCTTTTTTTCCTTTTTTTTATTTTGATACGCAATGATGGAGATGGAATACTTGGGATCAGCAGAATTCTCAAACTACGGAACCAACAGCTTTTGCATCGATGGAACAAGATCTAGAGCAACGACCATAATAGTTTGGAAGATATTTTTAGAAAAGGTTAGATTAATGAGAAAATAATCAACCTTTTTTTATATAACTAGTTTATATAGTTAGAACGGCCCTCACTAATTGCAGATACTAATTTGGTAAAAATCAATCGAACGAAGCTATTGCATCATCATTGACCAGAATAGAAAGATATGCAAGATCTGGGTCAAAATTTGTATCATTTAAACAAATCATCAGAATATCCAATGAGATATTCTTTTCATGATATCTTCACTAAAACTATGTATTTACATCCTATCCAGGATTGTAATGAAACTCCTGTGTTGTACCAACAAAACATATAGAAGTAAGGATGATGTGTGAATCTGACTTCTGTGATGAACCTACAGGTTTCTTCGCCTTTAATTACCAATCAAAATTCTTGAATATTATTGGTCTTCTAGACATGCCAATGTATGTTCTATTATTTGACAAAGAAAAGCCAATAAAGGTAAATGAGGTCTTGGTTCCCAAGAGAAATCCAAGAAAAAGTTGAAAATTGTTCATTGTGCATAGTCTTTGGTTTGGGAGTGTAGGAGAGGGTCACGCATTGTAGATTCCAATCGAGAAGACCAAGAGAAGGATTCAAAATGTCATATATCTAAGGAGCTAGATCAGTTCCCGATGAACAAGTCAGAATTGCCTCAACAAAAATGGATGGAATTGGACCTAAAAAAGCCATTCAGGTTCGTTATCGATTAGGTATCAGTGGGAACATCAAGATGAATGAGTTAACTAAGTCTCAGATTGACCAAATGGAATGAATGAAGATGCTATTGTCCCAACAGAGTTTGTTCTGCTAAGAACCTAATTGAATTTGTCTTGGGTTGCTAAATAAAGATACTAATGGTATATAAAGGTATATCATATGATGGAGCTCGAGCAAAAATGATTGTTTCATTTATCGGGGGAATAATCTAGGGTTAGTGACAATCAATAAGTTAGACCAACTTTGTAAATATATCATCAATGTAGAAATATAGATAAATGGAGAGGTTCAAATTTCAACAAAATGAAAAAAAAAATTAATGTCAAAATTTTCAAATCGTTATGATCAAGAGTGTATCACAAAGGAATCAATCTTTTGTATGATTTTTCCCTTTTCCATCAAAGCCGATGGTTAGGCAAACACCCCGTTGTTCGTGGTGTTGCAATGAATCCAGTGGATCATCCTTATGGAGGAGGTGAGGGGTGCACGAAAGGAGGTGGGGAAACACAGAATTTGGTTCAAGCCACCGTTGGCAGGAGAGATGGACTTGATGAAAATGGTACTCAAGCGCCCACTAGACCAAAATGGAGTTCCTAAATGAAGTCTCTCCAGGGCTTAATGTGCAATTTCAATATGAATATTGGGGTGAGTGAGAGGGACTACATCAGAAGTTTACCAGGCTGCAATCTCATATGGACTTTGACCATGGAAATGAGCCTGTTAGGAAGAGATGCACTAGCCGAGCACTCAAACTTCAATGAACACTAGAAGATTTGTTTCATGTTCATCTCTTTTTTCAGGAAGAGATAAGATGATGGATCACTTTTTTTTAAGGAATGAATGTAGAAGGGCTATGGTAAAAACATTAAACTTTCTTTCCACTTCATTTAGTACCAATAGGTGGCATCAAGGAAAAAGTAGTACACCTAGGAATCAACAACACAAAAACTTTATTAGAAATAAATCTTTTCCTTATTGGTATCGGGATTTAAAAGAATGGTTAGAAAAAAAAAGATCCATCTTATTTGTACTTTTTGTACCTGTATAACCATCGAAGACCATTGAAGTGGCTTTGTTTCTATGATTTAATATGTTTCATCTTTTTCTGACCCTTTAGAACTACTCAGTGAATGCTCATTTAGGTGTAGTACTTAAGAAGTAACACTTCTTGGTATTACTCTCTATTTGAGTATCTCATTGAATTGTGAACCATCCTAAAAGGCCTTCCCATAAAATAAGATGAAAGAGGCCTGCCATGATCAACAAAAATTTCATTAATTGTAAAGAAAGTCTTAGAATTCTTTGACTTTCATATTTTCACAATTCCTCGTTGTACAAAGAAAAAAAGGGTAGGGTGAATTAGAATTGTAATGAGATACATTTAAAGTTTTTGATAACCATTTGAAGAATTCATCTATTTAAATGATTCTCAAAAACTCGCATGTTCTTCACTAAAGAATTGCTCCGGCCTCGAAGCCCCTAAAAAGACTCATCCTATAGTAGAGGATTTCTAAATAGGATCTCGTCGGGTTGAAGAAAGAGAAAGCTTTCTTTGCAGGAATTTCTCAATATTTTTTTTAAGTTGAGCCTCCCATTCAATTACCCCAAGACCGAAAAGCTAGTGCAAGTTTGACGTTATTATCGGGGAGAACTGGGCACTAGTTTCACTGGCATAAGTGAAAGTGCTAGTGGAGTTACTTCAAAAAATGCAAAGGTTGAAATGTTTATGAAGGCCATGCTACAAACAACTGTACCTCCTACTTTGAATCCATCAAGCTTTCACTCTTCAAATATTGAATAGAGTTAGTAAGAAGTAATGATTTGACAAATTTACATATTTGCTACACAACCTTAACAATCGGTGCTAGTGGAAGAAATCAGCATTTTCATATTTGTCTTATGTTATGAGAAATGCGAAATGAAAACAAAAGAAACAAATAAGGATCCCCCCCCCCCCCCCCCCCCCCCCCCCCCCCCCCGCGAGATTTAGATTTCATTCTCCGTCCTCTCTTTCACGGAAAAGGGAGACATGAATTAACTATATTCCTTCAGGGAAGGATTCCTCCTGAAGCTATAGGAGTAGGAATGCCCTTCCTTATGTATTTCTACAATCGGGATTCAAGGGGAAGATAGTCGCATGGAAATAAAGTTCCATAGTCAAGGCTTAAACATACCAATTATTTACTTTATGATAATCTTTACTCGACATTTTCAAGCCATAATATCTACTTCCCTCTCTATCCAGAAATATGGAATATCTGCATAGTTTTTTGACAGATAAAGGTTTCTTCTACTATCGTATCGGGTCATTCAATCTTTCTCACTCTATGGTTTAGCTCCCAACTAGAGAGGGAGAGGGGCAAGTCCAGACTCGTCAACAATACCAAGCTTGGCATGAGTGGTAAGCACAGAGGCCCATTCTATCTTTAGTCTGTCCAGGAAAAAAAGATCAATACAAGACTACTTTCAAATTTGCAAAGAAAAGCAGAGGATCTTCCTCCCGTGATCCCTGGAGGGGAGAGTTGTCTGAGCCACGTTAGCATTTCTTTTTGGGTCAGTCTATTTTTTTCTTTCTTTTCAGTTTCCTTTTTTCCTTTTACTAGAGTCTTCTTTATGATCTTCTAGCATCTTCTGTATTCTAGCTTATGATGTTCCATGCCGTATTGATTATAGATTCCTCCTCTTCCCCATATCAACATGCTGATTAGATGTCATCCTAAACCAGTGACATTAAAAGTTCTACAAGAATGTCTGAAGGTAATATACCAAAGAAAGAAGCAACTCGCTCCTAACCATCTTGTATTATGCCAACTTAGAGGATTAGGTAGGGGAATTGGACAAAAACTCATCTCTTGGAAGCAAAGTTTCATAGCTCGTTTAGAAGCAGATTATCGCGTTATGGCTCATAAAATAAAAAGATCATAATGATTTGAGTATGAGTAGTTGAGTTGCTTTTTCTATGAAACGGATATAAGTCCTCGTGCTCACTCACTGTTTTGTGACAAATCATCTTCTTTCATATGAATTTTTTTACGTGGTAGTCTCGTCTTCCCCTATACTCTATTAGCCCTGAGAGAAACTATTACTTGCAAGACTTGCAATCATTTTTTGGGGACAGTGGTGATGAGAACTTTTCCAGTCTTTCGTCTTCCTCTCCAACTAACTCCTCTATGAAAGTCTTGAACTATAGAAAGAGTTTCAATAAAGAGAAAATAGCGAGACTGGTTTCGCTATTTCAAATAGCTCTCGTGTTTGCTAGAACCAAGACACGAAGTGTCTGTGGAAACCTTCACGAGCAATTGTGAATTTTTATGGTTTTTTCGCTTATCACAGCAGCTCTTTCCACATCTCTAGATATCTAGTGCCAAATCGTCGCCCATTTACTTTATTTTTTTCTTTTACTATTTAGATAAGTTAGATATGAATATTTACGATGTTGTATATCTGATTCTGATGTTTGATCTTCTATTCTATATATTAGATATGAAAATATATGAAAGAATATGAAATATTCAAATTACATTACTTGAATTTTGTATATTCTTTTTATATTCATTAATGCATTGCTACGTACCTTTTTTTTCCCCTGATTGAAAAGCTGTTCGCATTGCTCTTGCGCTAGAGCCTTCCGGGAGAAAAGAAATTCTTGTAGGTCTCTTCGACTTTAATTAGTGACATAGAGAACAAAAAAAGATTTTTTCCATTTTAGCAGATAAGATAACAGCAGAAGACATTTTGTCCATTCTTGCTTGACTACGTTTCTAAACTAAAATGGATCAATATCACACGTGCTATTACAATGCCTCTTGTTCTAGTTCAAAACATAAGTAACTTAATAATCTAAGCATAGGAAAGGACCTGGCATGGTAGATCCACTTAGTCCTAGCTATGCCCCCACTTTTTTCTGTTTCTTTATTTGTCTATATTTAGAATCTCTCATAACTCAACTCATTTTTGTTTTGACAACAGATACAGATGCAGATTCAATAGCAGTACTTTCCCGCTCAAAGGAAGGACTCGAGCTATCCAAAGAGGGATATCTTCTCACTACTGGGCTTCGGAAAAGCTATTCGGGCTTCCTCCATGCTCTCAGCTTATGTCCCATCCTACACTAAAATCCTGCTTCAACTTGGTATAGTTTCAACCGGTTTGGACCTCCACTCCAAATACCTACAAGAATCCTCTTGAAGGATGGACGTATTGGGGTTTTCACGGTAACGTAGTGCGTGGCACACTTTACCAGTGGAAGCCACTACATTGATGACCATGATTCCTCCTGAGACACTATCTGTTATTGGCAGTCATTGGTTCTTTGACGGCATAATCTTTATGAGTAGCTGTTATGATGATCAAATATAACCCAATAGAAGAGGTACATTAGGCCTAGGCTAGTCAAAACATTTTTCAAAAGAAAATCGCTTCGTGCCTGGTTGAAACCAGTTCCTGTAATGTTTTCAAAAGAAAATCCCCCAGACTAAGTAAGAAGGTCCAATATATATGTAATTCTTGACCTGGAACAAGTTCTTGTAATGTTTTAGAATGAATTTCAATAAGTAAGGTAATCTAGTTGAAGAGGCCCTCCTCACCACTCTCGTCCCCCTATCATGGAAAGCAATAAAAAATGACAACTCATCATGGAAAGCAATAAAAAATGACAACTCATCATGGAAAGCAATAAAAAATGACAACTCACCATGAAAGGGGCATGCCAAACAATGCATGTGAAATGAGTCCTACTCTTTCACTGTGTAACTTTGCCCTCTTAAAAGACAAGGGACCCAAGCCAAAGCCTAGAAAGCAGCTTCACCTTTCATTTTTTTGTTCCTCGAATTGATTGGATTGCTTTTGCTTTTGCTGATGGCGTCACTGTTCTGAATGCTTCCCCGATCCTGAAGTTCTCGTGAAGAGAAAAAAAGCTCTCTCCCTCCCTCTGTCTTTTCCCGCTTTGCTAATCTTCCCCTCTTATGCGGGTCGGGCTAAGCTAAGCGGGAGGAAGAAACTTAAGAGAAGACGCTCTTCTCGTTGTTTATTACTATTATTTTATTTTATTTTATTTTTATTTATTTATTTAACAAATTAAATTTAATTAACTAAAAAACTTTCTTTTAAATAATAATTGATTTAGGATATATTAAAACCACACTTTCTAATACACACACGTAGAATTGTTTGTTAGGATAACCGACTTTAGTTTTAGGTTAGGCCGGTGTTTATTTCCTTATTGCACTGTGACGGGCTTTTTCTCGAGTTTCATTGCATGTTGGTTGTAAAATTATTTGTGTGTTTGTTTATTTACTTTTACTACACTCTGTGTTATGATTTGACTGACGATTAGATTACCATAGGTTAGGAGCGATCTAGGTTGTTAACAAGATTTCTTGCAGGTGGCCACACTCGTGCAGGGCAGAAAAAGGGGGCAAATTAATCAAAAAATTTATATAAATGCTACAGGTACTTCAGCTGCTTAGCCCCCTCCAAAATAAAAAGAGTGTGGTTAAGTGTGGTTGGTGGATTTAATTTAAATGCATATATATAACTGTTTGGGATGATTTTTGCTTAGGATAACCCTGCAGGTGGTTTCGATTTTCTTTTTCTTTCTGTGAAATTGTAATGTAATGTAAATGTGTTTGAAAATATGTGAAAGTGATTTTGAAAGTGGGATATCACATCCAATTTGGATTCTAAAGAAAGGAGAATATACCTTAAAGGATTATTCTCTTTTATTTGGAAAGCCAAATTAGGATGATTTTAGTATTCAAATAGAAAAGAAAATACCCCTTTTTAGGGATGAGTTTCTTTTCATTTGGATATCTAGACCCGACGGATCCAAGAAATTCATAGAAGAAGAAAAGATATAACGAGAAGATTGAAGAAAGAAGATGAAGAAATGAAGATACAAGAGAGAATATATCCTATTTCAAAAATCACTTGCGTCATTCTTAGGATTAGAATCCGGGTTTGTTGTCAGTGGTGCCCGGCCACTTTACTTTTCTGCAAATTCTGGGTGTAATATGGACATTGGACATTGGACATTATATTTGGATTATTAAAATTGATTGTTTACATTGTTTGTGCAGTAGAATTTTTTTAGGACTCTTGCATGCCGTATTTTGTTTTAGCCTGGATTCGAATTGGAGAGATTTTTTTCGTAAGGGTACGCTTAAAATTCTTCTACTTGTAATTTTAAATAAAAATTTTTAGGCTCACATAGTAACTCTAACGATCTAAGAAGTAAGCTCGGGACTGCCGAGAGTCAGCATAAGCATATTAATACTTTCTCTTCCTTGTTAGGTACCTTCCCTCCTGCGGGTTCTGGTAGACCACTTGACCTATGAAGGTGCAGTTTTGTCAAGGGGAAGTTGTGCAATCTCTAGGGAAAAACCTATTTTCTAAGCCTAATTTTTAAACTGCTTCATATTCATTTTATGCATTCGAGTCAATTAGCATGCATTACATTAGATACAAATTAAAAAGAGTCTAAAATATTAATTGTATTTTTAGGCATAACTCATCCTACATAAGTTGAGGGGCCAATTAGGAAATGTCTTAGATGTCGACCCCAATTCCTTAAAACTTAAGCAACGTTCCTACCCATCTTTCATAAGAGACTTGACACATGATTTTAAAGCGCCTAGGTGGTTAGCTGGCTCCCAAATCCAGGCCGGGATAAGTCCAGATTTGCACTTCATTAGTTAGGTTCGGGTCACTATTTTATAGTACCCAAATTAGATTTAGGTTCTGAGGCAGATTCTTTTTAGATCTTAAGTCCTCACCCTCCGGAAATATAATCCCAAATTTCTAATAAAATGTCAACTTAAGCATAAAATTTCTTTCTTAAAATGTAAAGCCCAACATAGGATAGACTGAGGTTGCCTCTGAGCTTCTTAGAATCCGGCTCCTCCTACTTTTCCTCCTTTGACTCGCTAATAAATGTTCAACATTGAGCTTTCTCCTTGGAAAATCCTTACTTCTGTTCCTTGTCTTCTACTTTGTAATCAAAAGGGTATGAAATCACTGCTTTAATCGAGAGTTTTCTTAGGAGCATTCCTCCTAAGATGTAATTAACTATAGGAGCTTGCTCCTATAGGGATTTGAGAACCCCAGACTAAAATAAACCTTGTTTTATTCGTATAAAACAAGGGAAGAATCTTTGGGAACGTAGATATTTTAAAAACCTCATTTCTAATTTTGAATAGACTTGTAGAATGTTATTATTATCTTTTCAGATAATATAATATTATACTTGTTATATTCAACTTTAGAAATAATGAATTTAATAAAACTCATTCTCGCTTTTAGATATCTTGAAGAATGTTATGTTCGCCTTTTAAGATGATATAATATTCTTCTTGCTATATCTAAATAAAAGAATGAATAAACTTTTTTTAAAAAATGTATTTCTATCTTTAAACATATTCTATAGAATTTCATGTTCATCTTTTGAGATGATATGCTATTCTTTGAACTAGATTTGATTATAGAAATATCAATTTTCAAAAAAAACCTATTTTGATATTGAATCCATTGTAGAACATCGTGTCAATCTCTCGATATTGTATTTTATTCTCAATGCAGTATTCGATTACAAAATAAGAGAAAATCAAAATCTGTGTGGTGACACATTATTTTTCCCACCACCAGTCACCATTGATTGGTCAATAAGTCAATAAGTCAACAACCCCCTTTGAGCCTATGAGAAAGAGGTCAAATTATGGCCACATTACCATGCCACATAAGCAAACTCTAACTCCCATAAAACCTGCTCAAACCTGCTGGAAAGTAGATTATTTTCTTGCCTAATAGACCTCAAGCCATACCTCAAAACCAAGCCAAGCATTGGTTCATCCAAATGGGGAAAAAGGTGTGGTCCCCTTTCTCTTGGACCAAGGGATGTCACACTCACCACCAACCCTCTCCCCTGGCTTTGAGCAGCCTTGTGGGACACATGTCATGCATCCAAGGCTTTCTTAATTGAATATAAGCTACCCATTCAAAATCAAGGGAGTTAGGAGGGGGGAAACTTGACCTAAGGGATCATCTTTGCTCATTTCATCCAAGCTCCCACTCCAATAGTCTCTAACCTTCCTAGAGCCTTCCACATCCTCTCTAGCTCTTCCCATGTCATTCTAAGCCTTCCCCCATCATTCCTAGATCTCAAATCACTATTTTAGTGAGGAGAGGCCATTCTAGTGAGGGAAACTCATCGCTCTTCAGTAACTTTAAATCCAGCTATCAAATACTCTTGGAGCCTTTTACAAACTTGTAGAGGATAGAACCAAGAGAAAAAAGAGTCCAAGATCTAAAAAACTTACTTGTTAGATTGTAAGATATCCTCACTTTTAGGTAGAAATTAAATTTAAAACTGTAGAAAATCTGTAATGCATGGAGCCTCCAAAATCCATGTAGTGCAAGATTATGTTTTCCTCAAGTTATGTTTGAAATTTTGTTAAATTTCATTGAGTATTTTGAAAGATATGGGCATTTGAAATTTTGGATCAAATATGAACTTATTTGACTCATCGGACGACCCAGAATCGGCCACTTCAACTGACTTAGACCACACGCCTTGCCCAGGATTTGAACCCGGGCAGCTTCTCAAATCTTGCGTCATTGTGGCACTTCTGTAGCCACCTGATCAGATCACGAGTAAACAGACGGCTGATCTGGCCATTTGACATGGTTGAGTGGCACGCCATTGTGCGCCACGTGTCAGACACACATCAAATCAATGCAATGGCTTCATAATGATTGTCGTCGCCATCCAATGATTGGAATTAAAAAAAAAGTTTTAAATGCCCAGAATCATCCAAAATTCAAAGAAAATCAAATTTTTTACTAAATTGGACATTCCTCTTATCGTTGGAAAAGGAATTTAGCCTACTATTTATTAAAATTAGAATTTAGTTAATTTGATTACTAGATTGTGAGATATTCTTGTTTGTTTGAATTTCATTATTTTTATTTCTTACAATCCAATGGTCAATTGGGCCCCAAATTTTGGTGAAGAGTTTTTGGGTATCTTAGGCATATATTATAATTTTCATAGGTTCAGATACCTAATTAATTTCTGTGATGTGACTTTTTAAAACAGTGGGTCCATTTTGAACTCAAAAATTTTGAAAATTTATGACTCTTCAAATCTTTAGAATTAGGATGCATGATTGTTTTTGTGTTATTGCATATGTAACTAGGTTGGTTGAACAAAATTTCAAACCAAATTGAACTATAGTGACACCTATGAAAAATAACTAAGGATGTTGTATAGATGACTTAGAAAATTTATAGGAAATTGTACACACACCCAATATGAGTGAAACCAGGCAAACTCAAACTTAGTGACATCTTAAACCATATGTTTAAATTTGACTAAATTTGGAGCTCTTTATGTCATAAAATAAAATATGTCAAAATTCAGCCCTTTTAAGGACTTAGAAAACTAAAACAATTCTAACAAATCAAAATTAAATACAAACATTATATATAATACCTCAAACTATTAAGAATTTAATTTCCAACTTAAGAAAAATAAAACCCCTTTGACTTGACATCAGATTTAGGCTTAATTTAATTTTAATGGAAAATTAAGATTTAATTAGTTTAATTAATTAAAAATAATTAAAATTTCCTAAGAAATCCTGGACATATGGAAATCTCTCCTTAGGTCATTCATGACCTTTGGAGTCTATTTTAAGGAGTTAAAAATTCATTTGGAGCAAAATCAATAAAACACTCTTTAATCAAACAATTTAGAAAATTCAATAAATATTAAAACTTCAAAAAATTATAACTTTTTAAAGAAAGTTTCAAATCTAGCAAACTAACAGTTTAATTACTCATCATAAGGTCTATTATTTATTAAAAATCTGAAACCTTCATACTTAACTTTAATTTAAAAAGTCAACTTTTAACCCCTTAGTTATCACATTAAAATAATTACAATAATTATAAAAAATCCAATAATTAATGAAAATTCCCAAAAAATTTAATATGATTAATAAAATTCTTAACCAATATTCTAACACATAATAACCACTCCAAAGATCAAAGATGAAGTTTTTAGGATAGACTACACTTGGCTACGGGGCTACATATCCTAAGGAGACCTAGTTCTTCAAGCCTGGTAGCACAACGCCACGAATAGATTTAATTGAGTGTAAAACTTTCAATTAAATTATTCTTAATTAATTAACTAAATTAAAATCTTTAATTCAACTACATCAATAAGGCTTTTAGGATGGACTACTCTGGGCTGTGGGTCCTGAGGAGTCCTGGTTCCTCGAGCCTTGTAGCAAAATGTCACGAACTTGTTGATGAAAAACATAAGCTAATTTAATTTTAAAAATTGGTAATTAATAAAATTAATTAAGAATAATTAAATCTTAACTTCTGACTAACTAAATCAACTTAATCAACCCATATTGCTACTAGGTAACCCAAGCCTACGAGGCTATTAACTTAGCCCCAATGAAGGTGAAATAAACTTCACGGCCTTGATGAGCAATAAAAGTAGTAATCATTCAATAATTAAAACATACCATTAATTAAGCTTTTACACATTAATATTTAAACTCAAACATAAATCTCCCCTTTAATCTTTAACAAACTCAAACATTAGACAATCTCAACAAACAACCCAATTTAGGATCTACCCCAACCACATGACCTTTCACATACAATTTAGATGATTTTCTAGGACAACCAACTCTAGATCTAGGCTAGGCCGTTGTTTAGTTTTCTGTTGTGTGCTAAGTTTTTCGAGATTTCATTGCATGTTGTGATTGAAATTGCTTGATATGTTTATTTACTTTTTATGTACTTTGTGGATTGATGATGTGATTAGTTATTAAATTACCCCTAAGTTAGGATCGCTTTGTTTGTTCACCAAGTTTTCTGTAATTGATCGTGCTCATGTAGGAGAATAAAGGGGGTTAATAAATAATAACATTATAAATGCTACATGTGCTTCAGCTTGCTTAGCCCCCAAATAAATAAGAGGACGGCCAAACATGGCTCAATTGAGTAATTTTAATTTCATTATATAACTACTTAGAAATTGATTTGATTATTAAATGCTTAGGATAGATAGGGAAACTAAACTCTACTAAAAATTTGGCGTATTCATAATTAATGAGATCAAGTCTTATTAAGATAAACAATGTCACTGTTCATATTAAAATGAACCGAGTAAATTATCACAATTATAAATTTATCAACATTTTGATGAATATAATAATCATCCAATTCAAATAAGTGTAAACAATTAAAAATTTTAGAAAGGAACCCCTTATAATACCAGATAACATTTGAGGGTAAACAATATAAGTAAGCGGAGTATAAATATATCAATAAAATCTGCTTAGTGATCATCATTTTGTTTTAATAACCCATTTATATTCAGCATTATAGTTACAACATGCAAGAGGACAAAAACTATATTAAACATTAAATATCGAAATTTAGAAGAGAATAATGGTTTGGGCATGTATTTCACACTACAAGCGATATAGAAAAATATTATATGGCATCGTACACTTAAAAAAAGAACATGATTATATCATAGAAAATCCAAAATAACTGGGGTAATATGAATAATAAGAACACAACTAAACAACTAAGTGAATGAGCTGAGCTTGAACAAATTGTAACTGCGTCGTCATACATAATCATACAATTCGATTATGAAGAGTATTCAAGTGTATATGTTTTCCTCTATATATATATTATTAACATTGATAAAAACTTACAATCAGATTATGCAAGAATCCAATTCGTAAAAAAAATACAACATCTAAAATAAGCTTGCAATTATTTCACAGAATTGAAGCAATAAAAGCTATCTGCTCCACATGACACATTGATTAAAATATCATTAATCTGAAAGAATTGAAATGGGCAAAAAGGAAAATTGTATCATCATCTAAATAAAAGAAGACGAGATTTTAAAATAGATATAGCATGCGGAGTAGAATGATCAAATCTAAATATTGTTATCAGATGAGAGGGAATGAATTGTAATCATCACTTCAGCAAGTTTATGAAAGAGCGCATGAATCAAGTTAAACAAATGTCCAATAAACTAAGAAAATCTTATCGTATATCAATATGTATTTGCTCTCCTTCTTTTTTTTAATAGTTCAATGGAAAAATTATTTTAATTAAAATAAAGAAAAAAAAAACTTAAGGCCTATTTATTCAATTTAAAATTATATGATATAGAGTTGTGATGTATTGGCTGAAATAAGGTCTTTCCATCTTTTTGAAACAAAGAATTTCTTCTATAAATGCATCTTTAACATTGCTAAGCAAGCAGTTTTAATCTGAGAAGAATGATTGTGAAGTTGTCTTAAGGAAAATCACTCATTAAAAACAAAATAGATATCTCTAGTAACATGAAAAATATGCATATATGTAAGATAATATATTATGATTTGCTACTACAAAGAAATAAAAAAAAAGCATAATAGTTTCAACTAAAACTTACTTTTTTCCAACCAAGAAATCACTGTTTAAACTCAAGCACAATCACAGGGATTTAGAAAAGTTATCATGCACGGAGATATTGCAACAGAAAGATGAAGAATAAAATAAAAAAAAAATCAAAGAAGGAAGGTGACTCTGAAATTGTTGAATCCTTAAAAATAATATGTATGAAAAGGGTTAAACTAGAGCCATATAAATCTTGGTGGAAATATTTATTTCACCAAACAAAGCAAACTGTAATTTACCAAACAAGTTATGAACAATAGAATAAATTTTTGGCAGGGTTGTTTATTTTACTTACAGTTTTAGTGTGTTCAATCTACATCTGCTCGTCATTCATTGAGCTTGGGTCAGTTGAAACCAATGTAACAGATTTTTGTGTCGTGCCTACTGGTATGATCTTCCACATTACACCCACAGCTAATGACCAAGTCAATATCTCATCCTTGGCCTAAAATGTAAGTCATATCCTCTTGTAAGCTCTCTCTTGCTGGGTGTTGAAACAGCAGCTAACCCTCCTATCATTCTGAAATCTGCAGTTGTTCTCCTTATTCTTGTGGCATTTGGCTGGAAATGAAGCAGCCCCTTTAATCTTTTCTTCTTTATTTGAAGCTTTTCCAGTGAGAGCCCTAACAACAATATATTTTTTTTGTTTCTTCTCCTTTGCCTGAATGGAGAAATGAACAGCTTAGATTCTCACGGCTCAATGGGGGAATCGCCAGCAGATTCCTCATCTTGCCGGTCGAATGAAGAGCAGCAGATTTCCTCCTTGCTAGCCAAAGATCTACAGCAAGCCCCCCTTATATTGTTGGCCGAACTCTGCTACAGCTAGAGAACGGGTGGAGAGAGCTCTCTCGTGAGAATCAGAGGAAGATCCATTCAAGGGGCGGCTGCTGTGTGAATGGAATCGTGAGTTCCCTTTCAGCCGGCCCTAGCAGCAGATCTCAAAGGGCGGCTGCTTGTGTCGATTGGATTGATCATGGAATGATCTCCTTTCAAACACGTGCCCAATGCTATTATCAAGATCAAGAGGCCATCAACCCTTTAAAAGTTGTATCATATGGTTGCTATCAAATGCTTAATTAACTTTTTTTTTTTTAAATAAATCAAGGGCTGAAATTTATCTAAAACTTTGAGGAGAATTGGAACTAAAAGAATAGATAAAGCAATGAAGTTTTGATATGATTTGTATTTTAAATCAATTATTCATATTGTTTAGAGATAAATGATGTCAATTAGATATAGATTAGGTCAAGACATGTTAAAATCAACTCGATCGAAGCCGTAGAAAATAAACTTTCATCAAAATTAATTCAAATTATCTCGAATGTGTTTGATTAAATTTGTTTGAGAAAATTCAAAGGGTTTTGATTAATCTAGATTTCGCTCACTCAAATAATAATAAATTAACTCAACTTCACAACTGACGACGGCGTCGAGGAAAACCAGATTCAAAATGAGTCGAATTGAGGTCGGCATCTTTCAACACGATTTATGTGAAAATATCAAAAATCAATCAATTATATATGTTCAATGTTGATTTAAGGAAGATCGATCGCGAGTTAAATTACATACTAGGTGAATGACTGTCTGATTTGACAATGATCGATTGATTAGAGACTTGAGGTTGAACATTAAATGATTGAAATTTGATTGATTGGAGGTTGAATCAAGTATTTAAGTATGGATTAGCTGGAGATTGAATTGCCTAGGAGTCTAGGCAGGTTTGAAGCTTGAGTGGGTTCAAAGTCTAGGTTGATTTGAGGTTTTAATTGATTAAAATTTGGATGGGTCCCTAGTGACCTCATACAAAAATGAGGTCAACAATTGGTTGCATATATTTTTAATAACTTATATTTATTATTATTGTGAACTCTCACTTTTAAATTCTTACAAGGCGAGCATTGGAGGTATATTTTGGATTGTAAAGGTAACTTCTTGTGGCTTTTGGAAAAAGTGTGTACATTGGGATACCTCGCAGCTAGAGCTCTCATCAATTCATTTAGTTGAAGAAGTCTCAAAGATTGGATGTTTCAATATAAGGGGATTATCATCGAAGGTGATAATTCTAATGTTATTCATATCTTCAACAAAGCATCAGATCGGGAGGTAAAGTGATGGAAAATTTTAATTTTCTAAAAGAATTTGATAATGTTATTTTCAATTGTGTTGATAGGAATAGCAATAGTTAAGTAAGATCTTTGTGCTAACATGATATCTTTAGTGATTTCATTTAGGAAGATATTAGCTCTATAAGGTTTCTCTTTTTTTTTTTAATTGTTAAAGGAGGAACTATGTTGGGTGTAATAACTAGGTTGTAATTGTGTTTCCTTTTTAGTTTTTGCAATTAAATTTTTTATTGCTCTTCAAAAAAAAAAAAAATAACACCTCAGTTGGATTAATATACAATCTAAACTTTCAAATTCTTTTATTAGCATACTTGTTGAATATTTTAAAGTAGTTTAATGCAATCTACTAAATCTCTATCTCAAGAAATATAATAAAGTCATAATAGTTATTAAAATTATTTAAAAAATATTATTGAGTATATAATAAATTATAATTTATATTATAGAGTAGTTATTATAATCTATTTCTCAGAATCAAGAGAATCTTAAAAGATTCTAGCCCCTTAGGACTCTCTTTTGTGTTTATAGCACCAAAACTCCATCATAGGCACTAGAACATGCTTACAACCACTAGAACATGCCCATAGATATCAAAATATTCTTTAACATAGAATGAATCTCAAAGATTGTGATCCCTTATGTCTCATAATAAATTATATATATTTAGGACTTGAATTGTATTGCAATATTATATTTAGAATCAAAGTAATTTTCTATTCAATAAAATCCCCCAAATTTCAAACCCTCGTTATATAATTTTTAAAAATATTCAAAATATTCCTAATCTTAATCTTTATAACATATAAAAAGTTACTAGTTGAAAGTTTTACCATTATAAAATATCCTTATTTTTTACTAATGGAAATAAAATTTTAATTAAAAAATTTGACAAATTGCACATTATCAAAAATTGAGTTTGGCATAATATGACTTACATTGAGATCAACAAGTTCCCAACTGAGGCATAGGATAAAATGGCTCTAAGACTTCTAAAACCAGACTTCTTCCTCTCTCTCTCTCTCTCTCTCTCTCTCTCCTCTCTCTCTCTCTCTCTCTCTCTATTTCCCAAATCCCTCTCTTTTACGAAATTCAAAAGATAATGGCTTTTAAAAATCTTTGTGAAAAATAATTTTATAATAAAATATTTATATTCTAATTATTTAATTTTTTAACAAAAAAATTCATCTAAATTCTTTTGTATCTTCAAATCCATAAATTTAAAATTTATATAAAAATATTCATTAGTTAGCTAAGCATGTTCAAAACACTCAAGTGAAATTAGTTTGTAAACCGAATGCCTAAATGTCCCTAAATCCCCACTTTTGCAAACAAGTGTCAATATATTTCTTAAAAACTTCACCGAAACCCAAAACTTATGATAAAATTAAGGTAATTAAGAACTACATTATATGTTATGAGGAAGATGTTTTGTGATTTAGGTATAACGACTCCTGAGATATTTTTCGCTGTTTTAGGTAAGAAAAAAACTCAATTAAAAAATTAAGGGTTATCATAATCTACCCACCTTAAAAAATATTATCATCCTCAATATTACCATACCAGAATGAGTGAGAATAAATCTGGATTTAGATACTCATCTCATATTCCATATCTTAAGTAGCATGTCTTATTGTCTTGTGCTTCCACTATACATTGACCATAGGAATCTTTTCCGCCTTAATTTTTATACATCATTTGCCAAAATCCTATATGGTTCTTCCCTATTATTTATATTCTGAGAACTTTATAATCATCGACAGATAACCTACTTCCAAATATAATACCCACTTTCTTAAAGAAGACACATGGAACACATTATGTATAATAAACATATAATCAAGTAATAATAAGATGTAAGAAAAAATACCAATCTTCTCAATGATCTCAAAAGGTCTAATATAACTGGGACTTAGCTTAGTGATTTTTTAAAATCAGCTAACACCTTTCATAGGGCTACTTGTGCATAAATGAAGTTACCAATCTGAAACATCAATCAAACTATATTTCTTATCATATATATTTTTTATTCTTTGTAGTTTTAACCATTCTCTAGTCAAGTAGATCATTGTTGTAGTATCATCCACAAAGGATGATCCAATCACTTGTCTATCTCCCATCTCTATCAAAATCAAAGGAGTAATGCACTTTTTATCATATAATGTTTTATAAGGAGACTGCTTATATTGAATTGATAATTATTTTAATGCACAAACTCTATCAATGGGCGATCCTCCCAATTATCCCTAAAATCCAAAATACAAAATCTTGGAAGATCCTTTAATACCAAGATAGTTCTTTTAGACTGTTTGTCTATCTTCGAATGAAAAGTTGTACTGAAGTGTAATTTCATACCCATTCCTTTATGAATATATTTTTCCTTAAACTGGAGGTAAACATTCTATCATGACATATAATCACCTTCGATACAACTACAATCTGATAAAATCTTTGACATTATATGTGCTAACCTATCTATTGAATAAGTCTATCTATTGGAATAAAATTTGCAGACTTCATCAGTTGATCAACTACAACCCAAATAAAATCATTCCCCTACATTGTTCTAGAAAAATCCATAACAAATATATTATTACCTCTTCTCATTTCCACTCAAAAATAGGTAACGCTATAGATGATTACCTATTTGTTGATGCTCGCCTTCCCTAACTGTAAGCCTTATACTTTGAACAAACTCTAATTTGTCCTTCTTCAATCCAGGCCATGAAAACATACACTTCAAATCTTTTTATTTCTGCTAGTTTTGGATGAATAGTATAGCTTGAATAATAAAATTCATGTAGAATTTTCCACCTCAGATATATAAATATAGGAAACAATAGTATATCCTTACAAAAAATAATATACCAAAATCAGAAACTTAAAGTTTAGATTTCTTACCAGTTCTAATAGATCAATCAATGGGATACTTTCTAACTTCTAAGAGCTTTGAATATTTTCTTACAATTAGACTGAATGATCATCTAAGTCAATATACAGAAGTCCAAGCGTAGTAGAAATATTACCTCAAACTTAATATCTCTATATTACGTATCAAATACTCATCACAAAGTTATATGTAGCTCTAGTATTTTTGAGTTCAAATTGCATGAATAAATAATATTATGCCCTTGTTTGTTTGATTAAAAAAGTTTTTATTTTTTAAAAGATTAATTATTTTTGGTGATTTAATTTCTTGAATTTTAGTTTTAAAAATGAACGCATCATTATGAAAGATATATTATCTCAGGAACAAGCATATCATTCCCTAATAGGTTCATTTTTAGGATTAAAATTTCATCCTGATATTGTAGTCAAATTCGAGCAAGAACTATATATGACCCCTGAGGGTCAAAATGATTATTCAATTAGGTATTTTACTATGATAATTTGGAATAACTATAATTAATTTCATAATCAAAGTTACAATAATAATTGATATGTTCTTTTAAGGAGAAAATATGAATCATTTGATCGTTTGAAAATAAAGATAATGATAATTGATTTTGACTTAAATTTTTTTAAAAATAATTAATTGAGGTTTTTAAAATTAATTTTGAAAATTGGTATGGGTGTCTAAATTTGCTATAAGCATAAGCCCTCATATTTAATTACATTTAGGAAACTAGAATTTCCTACAAATACTCTTGATTAAAATAGCATTAGAAATTTTATTTAAGATTTCAAAGATTGATATCAAAGGATGTAAGGATTGAAATTTTCAATCAAGAATGGTTCAATTGACACTTATTTCTAGAGGTCAAAGGAGGAAAAGTAGGATGCTTTGGGATTCTAAAAATATTTCAGAGCATTCCTACATATCCTAAGTGTTGGGCTCAAATTGGGATTAAAAGATATTTAAGTTTGAGAATTAATTTTATTAGAAAATTGGGATTCAATTCTCAAAGGTAGAGGTCTTATAGCCTAAGCCTTCCTTAGAACCTAATCTAAATTAGGTACTGAAAATCAGTGACTCGAACTAGCTAATGCAATGTAGGATCTGGACTTACCCGGCCTGAATTGGAGAGCCAGCTAAACACCCAGACGCTTCAAAACCATATGTCTGATCTTTTATGTAAGAGTGGTAGGGACATATTTAGATTGAGTTTGAGGAGTTGGGGCTAACATCTAAAGTAGGTCCTTATTTAGCCCCTTAATATATATTGGGTACTTTTTTTTTTATAAACTGCATAAAGCACTTTATTAAAAACAAACAACTAATAACAAAATTCCTCCTTTAACAAGATAAAAAAGGAGGAAATTTATTACAACTAAGGTCATCCCAAAAAAAAAAAAGAGCTAAACTTGCACACATGTCAGCAAGCTTATTATGTCCCTCTTTAAAAATTGAAATAAAACTGTTAAAATCACTAAAAAAGATATAATCCTTAGGATTTATACTTTCTTCTTGAACTCCCACCTTATTCAAAGATTCTGAAATAATTTGTAACATTAAAGTTTCGCCTTCACGATGATACCAACACTTTCATACATCCAATCCTGAATAATCTTCTAAGAGACGTAATGGAAAGGATATCAACTTTAGAACAATACCAATGCAAAAGATTTATTCCAAAAGCACATATAAATCTTCCTTTGCTATCTCTGAAAACTCCCTATGCATATATGTTGGGTACTTGATGCTTAATAAATGCAATTAAAGATTTAGACACTTTAAGTTTATATCTAATATGATGCATGCTAGTTGACTCGATGAAATGCTTAAATAAAATGAAGCAATTTAAAAATTACAATTAAAAAAATAGGTTTTTCCCTAGAGTTACACAATATCCTCTTGACAAAACTGCATTCTATTAGGTCAAGTGAACTGCCAGATCACACAGCAGGAGGTGCCTAACAAGGTTGAGAAAAGAAAAAATATGATGTATAAAACCCTCTGAGAGTCTGAAGCTACTTCTTAAGACAGTTAGGTTTCTATATGAGCTAAAATTTTAATGGTTTAAGTAAAAGATTTTTTTTGTATCCTCACGAGCCTACGATGGATTCCGGGCTAAAAATAAGATCGACATGCATGTGCCAAAGAAACTATAGAAAGTAGTCAATCCTAATCTTAAGCAAAACAAATCAATCAATAAATTAATTAAAAAATGTCTATATGCAAATGCCTTTAATATTACAAATCATGGTCTGTAAAAAAGTAAAGTGATCAAGCACCATTGAAAATCAACCATATTTCTAATCATAAGACTCAAGTGACTTTGAGAGTGGGTCTTTCATTATTCACTTCTTCGTCCTTTTATGGTCCTTGGATTGTCAAGTCCGGATATCCAAATGAAAGAAAAACTCCCCCTCGAAATGGTTGTTATCATTTCTGTTTGGATATTTTAAAATAATCCTAATTTGGTTCTCCAAATGGAGAGGGACTAACCCCTGGGGTGTCTTCCTCTTTAGATTCCAAATTGGATGTTTATCATCCCATCCATCTAGTCACTTTTAAGTTACAACCCAATAGGCTTGATTACATTTAATGAAAAATTAGAAATCTAGACTTAACAACCTGTAGAGTTATCCTAAGTATTTATAATCAAATCATCTCAAGCACCTAATATTTGAATTTAAAACTGCTCAAATCAGCCACACTTGGCCATGCTCTTTTAATTTAAAGGGGGATTTATGCATTTTGAAGTGCCTGCTGAAGTATTGTTAATTTAAAGCTTAAAGGGAGCTCTTCCTAGACTACTCATTGCAATTTATCTTGAAGAGCATTATGGAGGATCTCAAAAATATAGGGTTAGGCCAAGCATTGATAGTGATTAAAGGAACACAAGTTAGCCATCCTGTGTGAGTGGATGGGTAGAGCTCACTGTGTCAATGAAGTCATTGTCTTCAATGAGGGAGAGGGGGCACTGTATAAAAATGTTTAGGTTGACGTCCTCAGCCAGTGGCAAATGTGAGGGAGATGGGCTCCTATTATTTTGTTTGTGTTGATTGTCAAGTCCCTCGTAGAAGTTGAAGAAGTTCATTCTAAGATTCCTCCATTTTTTAGATGTGATCTTATTCGGAGGGTCCTAAAGTCCCTCCCCAACAATGTTTCTCCCACCAGGGTAAAGAGATGTAGATGTCTAGCATCGTTGATTCATAGATTGATTTCTAAATTAAGGAGGTGTAAAGCAAGATTCTAAATGCTACACTTTGTGACAATTGAAAATGATTTAGTAATAGTGGGATTGACTTTCCACAAATGTTACCAAACTATTGCATGCTAAAAATTTTGAGTTGATAGAGATTGAATTTCATATTGTAGCAATGCACAAAAATTTAACATGATTAGATAGAAATGATAGGACTAGAGATTTTTTTATAAGGAAACCTTGGAAAAGGAAAAACTACGGCCTAGCCTAGTTACAAAACTCACTATGTAATAAGCGATACAAGAATACTCTTTTATTATTAAAAAAAAAAAAAGTAAAGATCAAATGTTTATACCCAATAATATGGTCAATCTTAATAGTATTTTATATATGTTGATGGTTTCAGATGTCAATAGCTGATGATTATGGGGGTTACTAGTGGTACTAGCTGATGGTTGTTGGTAGTGATGATGGCTGGAAAATAGGATAACTCTTAAGTTTTACTTCTATTCTCTTCAATCTTCTCCTTCCTCCTTCAGTGAAGAATAAGACATCTATTTATAAATGTTTTGGTAGTGGCAGGCTATTAAATAGGGAGAGGATTAAGGTATGTTAGGAGTGTTTCAATTGAAGGTTGATATCAACTCCTTTGAATATGAATCAATTATCGAGCAATTGGGTGTCTAGATGAGTGAGAATTCGATGATCTAGGGCTCGTTGGATTCTTCTCGTCGAGCCGCTCGATTTGACTAAAATCACGTTATATTTGGATATATTTATTTATCAAATTAATATTCTGAAGCTTCTAATATGCTCTGGTCATTTGATTTAGACCCATTTGTGCTTGGATTAGATCAAATTAGGTGTCATTGGGTTTGTCTCCTTGAGATGTCGTTTTAACAATACACTTGCTAAATTGGAGTTTAAATTGTCCTAACTTAATATTTGAAGCCTCAAACTATTATTTTAATTGAATTCATGCCCGATCATGATAATTTTTTGACGTTATATTAATATTATAACAAACAAATAAAAAATCTATTTGAAAATATGTGGTGCATCTATTATGAATTTGAGAAATCAATTTTATTTTTATTCTACATCACTTGAGAATTTTTCTTAGCATCCTTTACATAGCTTTTTGGTTCGTACATGTCAGAAACTCATATGAAGTGGTGGGGCCATTTGAAGATGCTTGTTAATGAAGTGGTGGGGCCATTTGAAACTAATTTTTTTAATCCTTTAAAAGCCTGACATTAAAAAATTTTAAAGAGCATTTTTTAAAAAAAAATAAGTGGTTATTAAACAAAAAGAGATTTATTTTTTTAAACTTAGATAGAGATAGTAGCCCTATTATTAGATGAAATATGAATTTATGTGTGTGTGTAGTATATATATATATAATGTTAATAGAATTCCTTATTTTTAATATTCTTAGAAGTCATTGGCATCCTTCGTTCTTTTTTTGTTTTATCTATGGTTGGAACATGTATAGTGAAGTTAATTTTTTCTTAGTTATGTTTTGTTAATATTGTTATAAAATTATTATTTATTCATTATTGTTATAGATGGCAAGCTGTGGATAGGGAAAAGGTGGTGGATGCTAAAGTAACCTTTCTAGGAAAACCCTTAATAAATAGACCCAAAAGTACATCCTTAATGCTAGAAGAATTGAACAAGTGAAATTGAAATCATGAGAGGAAGTAAGTGGTAAGCATACTTTTTTTTTCCCCCCAAACTCATTTATATTGAGGGAGAATAACATATATTAAGTATATTGGTGAGGAAGGAGCAATGGTCTCTTGGTAATGTAAAGCCCATTTGAAGGAAATCTATATATTTTTTTAATATAATTAGAGAAAATAGGCATAGAAATATATGTAAATGGTTTTATAATAGAGCTAAAAAAGCAATATGATTTTTGATATTTATTTTTAATCAAAAGAAATCTTTTTTTTTCTCTTGAAATCCACCGAGTTAGCAACGATGTTAATATATTAATTAAAGAAATATATCAATGCTACAAGCATTGTTGGACAAAGGAACATAAACCATTATTTATTTAAAATATATGCAAAGACTTGGCTAGTAGTAGATTTCTAGCGGTTTTTTTTAGTCCTAGTGGATGTAGATTAGTGCATCATAAATTTATTTATACAACACATCAATAAGTAAGGTTGTATTATATGGGTCTTCAAAAGGGAAACTGCATGCGGGGGTTATGATGTAAAGTGTGCAATTGTTCTATCTATAAGGCAAAATGATCACAGACCTTAATACTCTATGCAAGTAGGTCAATAGAGAGTAGATAAAATTTTACATATGATATTAATGTGGAAATAGCAACTATCGCCTACATTGTGATGGATAATGATATATATAATTCAATAGTCATGATAATTCCCCTGTTTGATACATCAGTTTGAGTGGGATTATTGTTACGGGTGTCAGTTTCCCACAGGAATAAACCCCGCAGTTAATTATATCTCAGGTCTTAACCAAATAATCCTCTAATTAGTGATGCAATTTTGTTCTTTTCTTGGTTTGGTACATAGTAGGTTTCTTAGGTTCTTCTAATCCAAAGGCGATGGGCTCTTGAGAAAGTGAGGATTGGACTTTTTAATGCATAAAGTTTTGATTAAAAATTAGTTTATCAATCGACCAAGTAGAAGAAATTTATATTTATACTTACTTTGAATTTAGAATTAATTAGCCCTCTTATAATAGGAGATAATGAGGTTTGTGCAACCTAGAATTATGTTTGTCTTAAGTGGAGCTTTCAGCTAACATTCTAAATACAATAAACACCTTATAAATGCAAGAAAAGGATGGCTCTATCCTAAGGAATCAAGAATTTTTAATTCAGAGTGTTGACCTCATTTTGTATGAGTCACTAGGACCTCCTTAGGTTTCTACCTAGTGACCTAATGATTTGGAGATGTCCACATCTCATCCTATATAGGTCCAAGTCAGAACAAATTCAAATATAGTCAAATCTTTCCACCCTCAATTCAATTCCAAGATCAACTTTCAACAAACTTCCAATCCAATTTCTAAATTTTATCCAATAAATTTATCATTTTTTTTATTTACATGATGTGGATAATTTAAACCAACCACTCAATTCCAAAATTCAATCAAAATCCAAGTTTCCAGCCAAACCTTAAGGTTAAGAACTCAGGTCCTGAAATCCTTTAAGGGTGGATTTTCTACCACCCTTAAATCTAGTCAAATGACCTCTAATTTGGGGTCTAACGTTGCATATTATGTGTATGTCTCTAAGTCCAACCCTTCATATTTGAGCTTAATTGACACTTCTAACCCAAAAAATTGAATTGGTTTCCAAGGTTGTGAAAATTCAATATTTATGACCCATGCCATTGGACCCCTTACATTATGGAATTTGACCTTGGGACTCCCCAAAGCCTTTGACCACGTACATGGCCTTCCTTATGGCCTGATGACCATTATATTACACATTTTCAAACCCAATTTGACCAGGGTTAACCGGGGTCAAAATGACTAAAATGCTTTTATAGGGGTTTTTGGTTTTTTCCCCAAAATATTATATGGCCTTCCTTCATCAATCTTCAAAACCTATCCGATGGATCCTAAGTATTATTTGGGATCCAATGAACCTAAACTCACATTTTGATTTGACCTGGTTGACCAAGTCAATTATGGTTGACTAAAATGCACTTAGGGTTTAAACACACATTTATAACCAAATGACCTCACTGGTACATGGGACCACCTCCATTGATCTCAAAACACTCATTTGAACATATTTGATCAAACTCAACTCATGGTTTGACCAGGTTGACCAAGTTAACCATGGTTGACCAAACCAACCCTTAACATACACTAATGTCATTTCAATGCTTGAACCCATTTCAAGTTAAATCAATCCTCCAGAATCACTAGATATTCCACATGTCCATGGATCAAGTCAAATATCCCTAGGTTGACTTGGTCAACCATTTGGTGGGGACAAAACCCTCTCCAATATCATATATTTGCTCTATACTCTAACCCCTTAACTCCAAACCTCCTGGGATAGTTACCTATAGCTCCCTTGACACTCTCAAGACCTATCCCAGTTGTTGACCTCATTATTCGAGGTCAATTTCCCTGGACTCGAACCTAATGAAGTAGCATTGACGAACCTATCACTCAACTTGAATCAAAATCAATTCAATCCAATTTTATTCAACTCCAAACGAACTCAAATCAAGCTCGATTATGATTCATCGATGCGATCGGCTCAATCTAATTCGATTTCGATCAATTGATATATCTTTGGGCTCAAATCAATTCACATCAAACACAAAATTTTTCAAATAAATCTATTTTAATTTTAATCAAATTAAATCAAAATCCATTTCTAATAAATTTTAATTAATTTAACTTCATTTTAATGAATCAGCCCTTGGATCCCTTTTAAATTCAACTCTTTAATCTAAACCTTAACTATAAATAATGGGTAAGGGTAGGCTGATAATCTTAATAAATTAAGCATTAGGGATTTAAAAGAAGTTAGAGAACCGGTCCAAATTCCCATCACACGATCACCTATCCCTCTTGTTTTCGGACAAGACCACACTCCTCTCCGACAGCAGTTCATGAAAACCCCAAGCCCCTCATTGCCTCTGTTACACGAAGTCCCCAGGAAAACTGCACCTTCTCTCTAGTCCATCCGCTCTCCAGCATGAGGATTTGTACCAGCCATCTCTTCAATCAAGTTTACTACAGCATGAAGAGGTGGAATCTCTTCCAGCAAGCAAGAAGAGAAACAATTGGTGCTTTTGATCCTTAAGCTTCTTGCATCCTTTGTTGGTTGAAACGAAGCAGAAAACAAATGGGAGGAGAACAAATCAGAAGCACAGTTGGTGATGGCTATCCATTTGAGAGGTTGTCGCACACATTATTGATTGGTTCTTTAATATTCTTTCGATGCCATATGAAATCTTATTTTGTGCGGCTGCCACTGTTTATTAAGCAGAGTTTTGAATGTAATATAGATCTTGAAGCATGAATTTTAGTTGTATCCAGCTTAATGATTCTTCAGTCAGCATTTTTTTAATTTATTTTTATAAACAACGCATAGAAGAACTTGTGTTATAGAAATGGACGTTTACCTTAACTGCAATCTAGTTTATTTTTAGCAAAAGATTTTTATATAACAATATATAGATTTCTGCATAAAAATTGTTGCTAGGAAAAGGACGTTTGATACCATTTTTTTTTATTAGTAGAACTTTCTCCGTCAACTCTTTTTAACAGAAAGTACTCTCACATTTGCTTTAAGTTTAATAATAGACATTAATTTGGATGATTGCATTTAGTCGATGGGAATTCGATTGATTATATATATATATATATATATATATATATATGGAGACTTCGATAAACTTGGACAGTGAGATTCTTAAAGAAATTTCAATCGATTTGAGCATATGTATATTCAAATTATTTCCATCAAGTAATCTGTTTTGTTTTACACAAAGTGTTCGGTAAATCCTATTAGAGATTCTCCTTAGCATGATTGATTAGAGAGAAACATTATAGCAAATTGATAAAATTTATTGTTTCTATTTGGAGTTGGGTTGGGTTAATTAAAGCTTTGGTAAAAATAAATAAATAAATAAATAAAGAATGAAATCTAAAACAAGTTTTGGGATTTCATGTTATGGTAAAGTAAAGGTGTTGATATAGATTACTAAGGTAAGTTTATGAGTTTGAGCTAAAAGTTTACTTGGGTATTTTATGCATATGGTATAAAATTTTGAAAAATTTGTCGGAGGATGTTCATTTATCTTATGGTTTGAATGCAATGGTATTTGTGTTGTTGGAATAATTTCTTGAATATGGAAAGATGAGTAATGGCTCAAGGCATTTTGTGAATATTGAAAGAGAGAAGGTGAAATGTGCATAATTCGGAAAGGTGTTTGTATATGTCCTTGAAAGTTTAATGTGTATTTTGAGAAATAAGGGACTTGTGTGTATATAGTTGAAAGGTAATGTGGTATGCCTTTTGGAGTTAAGAGTTTGATATAAGTAGTGTATATTTGTGTTGAAATGAAGAGTGTGTAAAAAGTGGTGATATATTGGAATTGTGTATGTTGAAAGGTAAAAAAAAAAAAATGTGTGTTTTGGAAAATGTATGTGTTGAATAGTGAAGTTGTTGGATTTTTGAGTAGTGAAGTATAAATGTTGAAAGCAAAGTGTAAATGTGAAAGTGTGTGTATAATTTGAAGGTGAAATTTGTGTGTATTGAAAGGTGCATTGAATTTGAAGTGTTTAAAAAGTATTGATAAGGAAAAGTGTAGATACGATTTTGGAATGAGAGAAGTGTATAAGTGTGAGAGGTAAGGTATTTGTTTTGTGAAAATTGTATAAGTTTAGAAGAGTAAGAGTGATGTTGAAAAATTATAAGGTAAGTGTTGAAAGTGAAAGGATTTCAAAAGTAAAATCAATAAAACCGGTGTTCAAGCCCGAGAAAAGGTACGTCCTTTATTTTCAGTAATTTCAATTATTTTTATTATTATTTATTAAAAGTGTTTCTAATTCTTGTTTTTCTTATTTTATTTGCATAAACTGCGAGGAATGTACGGTCGGAGGAACAAAAGGACAAGGAGCTAATGACGTCAGTCGCCTCTATCCAACCGGGTAGAGGTGCTACGGGCGGAACCACGGGTCGTAGCCCCTAGTGACTGTGAGTATTCTAAACTTAGAAAACCTTTAGGACCCCTGATGTGGTTTGTGCGAAACCTTCCCTTTTAGGTCCCTGTAGTAACTCAATTTAATTTGTATTATTTTTGCTTTAGATCCATAACCCCTTTACATGTACGAAATGTCCTAAGGGTTGTAATAACAAATTTTTATCCCATACAACAGTAGTGACACTTAAGGACAAAAATTAAGGACGGGTCTTAGAAAACTTAGACTTAGGATGCATGTACACTTTAGGGTAAAGACATATAACATAGAAACTTAGTGACATTCATTATTATTATTACTATTACTATTATTTTATTTATTTTTTATTTTTATTTATTTAACAAATTAAATTTAATTAACTAAAAACTTCTTTTAAATAATAATTGATTTAGGATATATAAAACCACACTTTCTAATACACACACGTAGAATTGTTTGTTAGGATAACCGACTTTAGTTTTAGGTTAGGCCGGTGTTTATTTCCTTATTGCACTGTGACGGGCTT